>VZTE01001422.1:305364-321650 GCA_013397775.1 Eulacestoma nigropectus | reverse complement strand
AAAAAAAAAAAAAAAAGGTCTTTTTGACTGTTTCTGTTTTTAGATAAACAGATGAGTCTCCTAAAGAAGATCACATCACATAACCACAATATCTACTTGTAGCCACAGCTGGAAACTGGTCTTTCTGCAGAAGCAACAATACAGACAAAACAGAAAAACTCAAGATCATCAAAAAGGGAATGGATTGCTTGAGAGAGACACAGAAAATTCTTAAAGCATTTAATTTTACAGAAAAATAAGGAAAAGAAAGCAAAAGCCTACAGAAGTCATTCAATGAGGGAAGCTGAAAAATTTCCTTCAGCAGAGATATTAGACTGGCATGGTTTGAAGTCGATACCCTCTTGAGGAAATGGCTTGACCAGAAATCTTTTCTAGTCCAGGATTTTCTACACCATTCTCACCCTCTTCAGCTCTTCTATGCCAATTACAAAAGCTGAAGCTGCACAATGGGAATTTTGCACTCCTGATTTTGAGCAGAGCAAGGAGTTTCTCCATGTTAGACCTGAAGGAACCAGCAGAGAATGTTTTCTGTGGCTCCATTTTCTGTAGAGGGCATTGCCCAGATCCTCAAGCTGTTCTGGGCTCAGTGACTGACACTTCCACAGCCTGGGCAGGTAGCTTAGCCCTTGAGTCATCCAAAATTTGTTCTCCAGAATCATGAACTTCTGAGTTAGATGCCACAGAGGCATTTACATATAGCGAAAGGAGTTGCATGCAGGTTGTAAAATGAGATTTGTGCTTTGCTGTTCATCTAAGAGTTTAGGGATAAAGATCAGGTTTCAATTTTTTTTTTTTTTTAACAGAGTAAATAGTGTTCTTTGTTTTATTTTCTGCGCATGGAGGAACTCTTGTGTCAGAGAATGGATTAAACAACAATCAGATAGAAAGCAACAAACTTTAAAAATGTTAAATATTATAAATTGCTTTAATTTATGCCTCCCACATTGCTATTCATCAAGCAGCATTCCTTTCTCCTTTCTCTTTCTCCTCCCTGCCCCTGAAGCTACCCCGTAAATAAGAAGGGGCTTTATAGGTCACCTGGTTGTCCAGGTTTAGTGGGTTAGATCCTCACCTGAGACATTTACACTGAAAACCAGGTGTGCAGTGAGTTTCAAGCAGTTAATCAGGTCCTAAAACTGTTTAAGCTCCTTGTTCTTATCAGAGGTGGCCTGTAAACATCCTACATCACCTTTAACACGGTCAATTCAGAAATTAAACCATCTTAAGCAACAGTTCATTAGTATTGTTATTATTAATATTATCTCATCATTTTTACAAAATCAAGTTTGTGTATAATTTTCGTGCTCATGAAGCCTTGGTAGATCTGCACAAGGATTTGGCTGAGGCTAAGCAGCACAAATGGCTTTATCTGTCCCTAGTAGGCAGTTTTCCTCCTTTACTCCCACACCTTCTCCTCTCTCACTGGTTTCAGATGCTGCTGCATGTTCCTGATTGCCGAGACTGAGAGCTCTGCTATTTTTTACTCATACAGATCCCCACCAAATGGAGCCCTGATCCTCTCATGAGAATCCCTGGTGCTACAGTGATGCACAGAAGGCTCGAGATCCCTCCTGCTGAGCAGCTTTGCTGTTGGCCACTGTTCCATTAGCATTCATAATTTCCAGGAGTGCTTCAGTGCAGCAGGAAAAGCTTGGGAATGAGAAGCAGGCAGAGAAAAAGATCTGAGGTGTGGAGGGCACAACCTGCTGCCCAGCAGCGTTGGCAGTGGGCATCTCAGCTGAGAGCTCTGCTCACTCATCATCTAACCCCAGGTTTGCGTTCAGAGCCTGGTCTCCAAACTTTTGGTCAGCTGAGGGTCCAGCCCCTATGTCAGTGGCCATTTCTGCTCAGGGAAAAAGAAATACAGCTGGGAAAGAACATTCCAAGACCGGGAAGTGGTCCTTGGAAGTGTTCAGAAGGTGTGAATGAGGCACTTGGGACCGTGGTTTAATGGTGGGCTTGGCAGTGCTGAGTAAACTGCTGAACTTGATGGGTTTAGAGGTCTTTTACAGCCTAAATGATTCTGTGGTCCACTTTCTTCACAAAGAAAACATCTGTGAAGTCTCTGTCCCTGGGGTCGTGCCATAGACCCTGGTGGCAATCAGGACTCCAGGAGAGTCTGTAGTTCTCCCAAAACTGCAAAACAATGAGTAGAGACAAAGCACGACCCATCTTTCCTGCTGCCACCATGCTGGTGTCACCGTGTTCTCCTGTGGCTGCCTTACAGAGCTTGGGAATAAGATGGGAAGCTGTTATTGAGTTCTTTCATAATTATTTATATATCATTCAACATATAGGGATTAGGGAAAATATAGATTTTTGTCAGCATCTGCCTCGCAAACCAAAACAGCCACAGGAATTTTGCTGCTCCCCAAGATGACAGGAAAAATCAGAGACGTCTCATTGTGCATGAGTCTATTCTGCTGTGCACTTCAATTACTCTTGTCGTTGAAAACATCTTATCATGCATTTACTAAAGAAACAACATCTCCGCTTGCCCAACCCCAAATTTCCCTTTCCTACCCTTAATCAGTACAGATGGCAGTAATAGTCTTGATTATTTTCCACAAGATCTGATATTGATTTGAACAAAATGCCTGTCTGAGGAGGAGCTGAATTCAGAGGGTGAAAATCAGTACCAGATAGGAATTACATCCCTTTTCTACTGCACATGGAAATGTGCAGAGGAGATTGAAACAGTGAAGGAATGAGAAGA
Organism: Eulacestoma nigropectus; assembly: GCA_013397775.1. NCBI lineage: Eukaryota > Metazoa > Chordata > Aves > Passeriformes > Eulacestoma > Eulacestoma nigropectus. The sequence continues at coordinate 318,934 of VZTE01001422.1, read as the reverse complement.
ATGAAGTTTGTATTTTTATACAGTGCAGAGACTAAAGCCCGTGCAGTTGCCAGAGACATTTTCAATCTCATCTCTCTAAACACCTTTGCCAGAAAAAAAAAAGTTCTACTTAAAGTAGAGAGATGTAATTACATTAAATTGTGCAGAGGTAAATGAGACTCAGTCATGCATTAGGGTCTTAGGAGAAGAAAATGGGGCAGATTCTGTGGTTTCCATGGGATTAGTCTTCCTGTCAATCAATTTGATCTGAAAAGCTGGGCTGAGCAGTCTTTCTGACTTTTATTATTATAGCACCAGGAAATTGCAGTGACTTGAGAGGCTATCCACAAACCAAAAAACACTTTTACGATTCTCAGACATTTTTGCAGCCTTTCAACAAAATTTAGGGATTCAAAGTGCCTGCCTTTTCATGTGCTGTACATTTTCTAAATTTTGTTGTAAGTGCCACCAATTGATTAAATGAGCTGCTTTTATTTATTTTTGTCTTCAGGTCCTGCCTTTTTACCACCATCACTAGCTACAATTTTTTGAGAGTTAAGGTAGGAAAGTGAAGACATCTTCTATGTGACTAGCAGTTTGTGATCCAGAGGGGGACGAAACACTAATGGATCCCCTGAGGAGCAGAGAATGAGGGATTGTGCTGTACCACAGCAAGTAGAAGAAAACATCAAAAAGGATAGGGAAGCCATAAAATGACCAAATTCAGTACAACAGTAAAGGGCTGTTGAAGGCAGTGCTGGTGGGACAGTAGAGACAGGAACTAGAGGAGTGGAAGGGGTTTTTTTCTGGGTGCTTGCCTCTTGTCCATGCTGTTATTTTCCTTAAATGAATCTATATGTAAACAAAAAGATCCCTAAAGCATGGATTTGAATAGGACAGGGTTCTGATCTCTGTGCGTATGCAAACACAAGCACATGGATTAACCATTTTATTCCAGGCACTGTTGGGGCATCAGAAGGAGGTGAACAAGTGAGGAAACACCACAGGAGATCCTGGTAGCGGGAGAGCCCATAATCCTTCTCTGGACAGAGCTACAACACAGGTAAGTGTTTGTGGGAAGTGTTTAGGAAAGTCAAGGGCAGGTCTGAGCAAAATCTCTGCCTCTCATATTTCCAGGGAGCTGGAAATCAGTTGAAATAACATTTCAGTGTCAGTTTGCATACCTCCAGGAATGCAAAAAATTGCTGAATTTGTGAAAGCTGGAGCACGTGCAAAAGCTGGGAGAGATATGGAATCTCAGCAAACATAAGCACAGGAGAACCCTTTGACCTTGGCTCTGGAATTTGCCTGTGGAGAATACCCTGGGAGAGGTGCAAGACGTTATACACTGTGATTACTTCTGCCAGCCAAGACTGAGTCAAAAAAACTAGCTGGTGCCTAGAAGCATGCCAAGCATCTCCCCATCCAAACCTCATAAAATCTCAGATGGATGTCAGGACAGGTTTCCTCTACATGTTACCACACCTGGTCCCTTTTCTTGTCTCCTTGTCTGTGTGGGGCTGGGCTCAGATGGGTAATTCAGGCTCTCCTCTTTCTATCCTCAAAGCTTTCTGCATCACAGCCTTTGCCAGGTCTTTGAAGCTGCTAAATTTAAGCAAGAGCTTCTGTTTTTCAAGCTCTCTTGTTTATATTACCTCTCTGTAGGCTCAGAGCTTTCCGACTCCCCTGAACCCTTATTGCAAAACAAACACCAGTCCCTGTGTCTTTCATCCATGGCACTTTGCAAACGAAGGCAAATGTGTTACATAAAAACAGATTTGGTTTTTGTCCCTGGAAACCCAAAAAGGGGAAAAAATGTCTAATTAAGAGTGAGGTGAAGTTATTTCCATTCTTTTTTTTTTAAGTTTAATGAAGTCCATGGGTAAGAGGAACTACAGAAATGCAAGGTGAGCAACCTGGTTTAGTGGAAGCTCTCTGACCATGACAGGAGGTTGGAACTAGATGAGCTTTAATGTCCCTTCCAACTCAAACCAGTATATGATTCTATGACAGTTCTGTCATGACTGAATGCAACACTACCAGGAAAACAAAAAATGAGACACAGGTCTGAGTTACTGCAGCTCCACAAGCTGTAGGTCACTCACTGACAAAAAAAAATGGAGGAAGTTTAAGCTGACACAATTCTCCTCACTTGCTATATGTCAAAAGAAGCTCCTGTGAGTGGTAACTGCAGAGCCAGTGCAGGGTGAGCTCACTTTGCCTTGGTAACTCCACTTCCTGATGGGGCCTCCAGGACGACCATTTTAGCAAACTATTTAAAATACAATGAAACTTGGCTCCAAGGTAATTTCCTGAAAGTCATAGAGGAAAGGGTAACAACATCAAAATGATATCACGAGCCCACTCTCTACTTTTTTATTTCTCTTAAGGACCAAGTGGGGACCCAACAGAAAAATGTGATGCAAAAAGGCCTGGCTGGATGCCGCTGGTACTGAAGGATTTTTTCCCATAAGCTGTTCTGTTTTCTTGACAGACTGCAAATGCTCTCTGCCTTTCTCAGAGCCTTAATGCATCACATATCTGCAGCAGCAGAGTTTCCCTGGGATAGGTCCCTCTGCTTGGCTGTGCAGCTCAGGTTGGGGATTGTTTTAGATTAATAGAGCCTGTCACTTCTACAGTAACAGCTGTTACTCACAAAACTGGACATTTTCCAGCTAAGCACTGCTCTGAACAGAAGAGTAAATAGAGACCATTTAGCAGAGGCAAGAAGCTCAGCACTGCTGGAGGATCAGGACTGTCACAGGTGACAGGTGTCCTCTGAGTGGGGAGTAAGGTCATGCAGCAGCAGAGTCCCCCCATCTGCTGCTTCTTCAACACTAATTGTCAGCCTTATGCTTTACATTGGTGATTGCCTTGGGTTAAATCAAGCCTTGATGTCTCTTGTCTGGAATAAGCCCACAGAAAAGAGAACAGAAATTTTTGCAAGATGTTTGCAAGCTGTTGATCCAAGCAGCCAGACACTGGAGGAGCTCACCCAGGGAAAGGTGTAAACCGTCCCTAAAAGACCTTTTAGAAATAGGTTCAATGAGCTGCTGTGACAGCTCTGTTTGTTAATGTTCCCATGGAACAAGGAGAGAGCTTCAATATTCCTCTGTTTCTTGTGAAACACTGAGCTGCTAAAAGTTGCTGAACTGCCCTGTTAAAAAATACAGATATTGAAATGGTTAAAAAGTCAATGGTCCAGCCATATTCTTATCTGAGTAGATTATACTTAAATATCACCGTTAAATCGTAGAATGGATTGGGTTGGAAAGGACCTTGAAGATCATCCAGTTCCAACCCTCTGCCATGGGCAGGGACACCTTCCACTAGATCAGGTTGTCCCCAAGTCCCATCCAACCTCTCCTTGAACACTTCCAGGGATGGGGAGTACACAACCTCTCTGGGCAACCTATGCCAGGGCCTCACCACCCTCACAGTAAAGAATTTCTTCCTAATATCTAATCTGAACCTGCCCTCTTTCATCTCAAGGCCGTTGTGCCCTGTCCTCTCACTACATGCCTTTGCCAAAAGCTGCTCTCCATCCTCTTGTGAGCCCTCTTTATGAACTCCCAATATCCCAAAATATCAGTGCATACTACAGAGCCCATCCCTGGCTAAGAGCTTGTCCCAAACTAGATTTTGACGACATCAGCTATTACCATGTTCTGTTCAGGGTTGCACATGAGAAGAAATATCTATAAGCTCCACTTTAAAAGGACACAGTTCCCTCAAGCAATATTCAGGTCTGGGCTTTTTTTTTAAAAGTATTGAATGAAAGGCAGTGCCAGTGGGAAAAGGAATGCTCATGTATTTCTTTGAATTTTATTTCTCAGACAATGCAGGGCTAAAAAAAAGCTTCATTATTCTCATATCTGCTATATACCCATCTTCTGGTGAATCAGGTCCAGCAAATGCATAGAATTTTGTCACCATATTTTTTGGTATCTTTTCTATTAAGTAGTAAGGCATGACCAAAAAGTCCCTAAAATCAGATATTAATTTCAAAAAGGTTGACGCTGACAGAATTTTTTCACGGGCTTGCACTGAGACAGACATCCTAGAAGGCTGCTGGCATCTGATCTTCAAGGCACTCCCTGGCAAACAAACCCCTTTCTCTCTCTCATGGGGGTTTGTTTGAGTGCCTCCCAGGAGAGGTCAGAACTGATGTGTGAAGGATGCGCCCACATCACACACCCAGGGAGTGACCTGCTGTGCTTCCTCAGCTCCCTGCCTGCAAGTGCCAGAGCTCTGTTCTCTCACACAGCAGATTCCCTTCTGCTTTATTAGCTGAACCGCAGCCCTGTATGGAACACAAAGAAATGAATTCCCAGGGCTTTTTTTTCCTTCTCCTTTTTCAGTGCCTGTGCTCTCATGCCAGCTAATTTAGAGGGGAAAATGTGCTGCGAGCAAAGGGAGCAAAACAAATTATTTTCCTTTCACTTCAGATCACTTCCAGTTTCTCAATTTAAACTGCATTCAGTTTGAGCATCTCAGTGCAACCTCACAGTCACAAACAGGAGAGCCCTCACCAAAACTCCTGTTCTATCATCAGCACCTCCTCAATTAGGGACCAGCTCATCACTTGCTGAGAAAGTGTTGGTTTTACGACTTTTCTTTTCTGCGACCAACCATACTCTTTAGAGGTCTTTATATCGAGCTATAGGCAGTGTCTTACACATAAATGTGTGGGTGGCAGTAAGAACTCCAGAGCCATAAGGAAAGCAACGTAACAGACTGCAGGTGGAAATTCCTGTCATATCCAGATCCCAGAAAGTCTCTGATGCACCCTCCACAGAGCTGTTTCCCAAGTCAACAGACCTTGGCAAGTACTTCTGCTGCCAGGTAAAGGAAAGTGAGGCAATAGCAGTCTGGGAGAGGCCATGGCAGCATGATAGCTCTGCCACACAGCAGAGACAGACGGCAAGGAGGAATCTGCCCTTCTTGGTGTCATTGTCCTCCTGCTGCTGTGCTGCAATGGTGAGCGATGACTCCACACTGGTATCCACACAGTTGCTCCTGTTTCACTGTGTGGTGATAAGCAGCCCTGGGGAAGAGTGGGAAAAGGGAGCAGTTGTGGGCAGGAAATGAGGGAGTAGGATTTGGAGAGAGGAAGAATGCTAATGTGCAGCTGGAGAGGGATGTGGTCATAATAAAAGAATGACAGAGAAAAAGAAACAACAAAAGAAGGGAAAAGTCCAAAACTCTTATGCTTTCATTATTTAACCAAAAAATCCTGAGGACACAGAAAGCAGTGTCCTTGCCAGGTCAGTGTCCAGCAGGACCCCTTTAATAAAGCCCATCAGCAGCATTGTCATCTGCCCTGCTTCCACTGAATGTATCACCAGAAATTTAAACCATTTTAAAATTGCAGCCTCTGCAGGGAACTGCTGTCCATGGGTCTCACTGACAGCTTGAGCACAGTGGGGACAGAGGGGACACTGAGCTTGCTCCACCCACAGGTATTTCCATGCCTTCATCTTTCTGCCTCTCCATCCCTTCATTCCTCTATCTCTCTACCCCTTCATCCTTCCTGAGGAAAGCAATAGGGACAAGACTTGGCTGGGCATGCCCATCTGTTGTGACTTGTTGGAGGAACACATCTTTCCTTAGTCCCATCTGATACTTCTCCCTCTGCTGCACTTTATTCTCTAATGGAGATAAGGCAGAGAAAGACAGTAAGAATGGGCTTCAAATTCTCCCATGGAGCAAGTTCAAAGCAAACCCAAGGGGGTTCATCATGAAGCTGGGGTACTCTTCACCACAGGATGCTGTAGGTGCTGAAAAGTGATGAGTTTTCATGGGTGTGTTCATGCCAAGAGAGCCACCAATTTTACAAAATACACAGGAACCACTCCAGCTGAGGAAATCCCTGAACACCAAGTGGTTGGATGCCAGAAGAATAATTTAGGGAAACATGTTTACCTTGTTCTTATACCTGGTGTCACCCTGGGCACTGCCAGAATCAGAACATGAGGCTACACAGCCAATACAGCTTCTCTCATGTCCTGTCATCCCAGGATCTGTTCCATTCTCCATGGAAGCAGTGTCTCCTCTTCTCTTCAGTGCACAGCAGGCAGCTTTTGGTTTTTAAGTATGACCCATATCATCCCAACCCCTGATCTTTAATGTCAGTGTCATGGCAGTCCCTCAGACTCTGCTTCCCAAACTGACCCCATACTTCCAATGCCATTTCAATCACCCACAGTCTCCAGGGACTATGACACCAGCTCCACATTAATCCTGGTAATGCTTTAGTCCTTCTGCCTCAGGCCCCTCACCAAGAACCTCAGATTCCTAAAGTCATGTTTGGGAGATGGAAGGAAGGTGTAAAAGCAGGGAGAAGTGATTTGGGAAAGGAAGAGTAAGTTAAATAAACCCACAAAACCAGCAAGGTATCCTCTTTTTTCTGCATTAAAGTCTGCACTGTTTTTTTTGCTCCTAGCTTACACTTTTTTTCCTAGTCACCAGTGCCAACATACTCTCAGAAAAGATGCCTTTAAAGCTTTTTTTGCTCCATAAAATGCTATTTTTGTTGTGAGGTGTGATGAGTACCTAAGAAATCTCTTGTACCCCTGTCAAAGACAGAAATCTATCTAAGGAAGAGGTCTTAGGAAACAGCACGAGCTCAGTCCAAAACATGTCTATGACACATAATTGCTTCCAATAACTTGGACTATCTTAGTCTTGGCAGTTGTTGGCCAAAGGCATCTTGTGTAAAGGGAAAAAGTGCAATATTTACAGGTTGGCTTAGGGCATCTCATTTAACAGTTCACAAACTATTCAGGTTTTGCTTGCCCACAGATTTACCCCCCACTTCCTCAGACAAATATCTCTTCAGGCAATACATGTGCTAAGATTGACCAAATGCCATTGACTCAATTCTCATGCCAGAAGGGAGGTGTAATATCAACCCAGTACCCATTCAAGCACAGAAATTTCATCAGTCCCACCCTGGGGTTGCAGCATCTTCCTGCAGACTCATAAGAAATTGTTTGCTCTGATGACAAACATCACCACAGCAGCGAATCTGCCTTTTCATGCAGCATTGCTGGGCATGGCTCCCTTTTTCATTTTGTAAAAAAGCTCTTTAATAGTTTCTGCAATCCTGAAACTCCTGAAATCCTCTCTGTGTGTTGGGAAAGAACAGGGAACAGGCAGCCACCCTGATTAATGGGATGATGACGAATTGTGTGCATGACCCGAGTCATTATTTGTGGTTTTTTCACCTTGATCTGAGAGCTGCCTCAGCAGAGCAGCCGTTTGGTCAGGGCACTGGCAAGTCAGAGGGCTCTGAGAAATGCACTTTCACATGCAGAAACAATGATTACTTTTTATTTGTGTCACATTTCAGGGCTCTGTGCTCTTCTCCTTACAGCAGGAGAGGGAGGTGAGGCCCTTCTGGCTGAGGTGAGATCACACACAGGTCCATGCTCAGAATATTTATTTAACAGTACAAGCGTGAAGAGAGATATGCAGATCAAGTATCATCCACAGAGGTTGCAGAGGTTGTCATCACAAGCTTGACAAGATGTTTAACAGCTTTCCTGGTGTGCTCTGACTACAGAGGCATCCCTGTTCTGCATCCAAGCCTTTGGCCACAGTGGTCTGCACTGGAAAGGTAAGAAGCACCCAGGCTTAGGCACTGATTTATCACTGACTGGACCACTTCCATCTTGGAGCACATTTCAAGCCTTTCAAGGAGGTCTTTCCCAGGCAATGTCTAAATATCATTTGAGGAGCAGCACAAGCCAGGGACTGCTCCCAAAGGGCAGAACTAACTGCCCTTTCCAAGTCAGGATGTTTACTCATACACACGCCAACCTGCCATGTCCTCCGGACCAAAGAATGGACTTTGCCCCTTATTTGTCCATAAAACTTTGTCATAGAAACCAGACTCTAGACACAGCTGAATGTATTTGGGGACAAATATTATAGCTCAGTGGTATTTTGGAGAGAAAATTAAGACCAAAAAAACCACAAGCAGATCTTCCTCCAAAGACCTAGACCTAAAGACTTTTGTCCACTGTAGCAAACTGCAAAGAGACAGCTGCTCATCTGTGACCACCAAAGGCCACTCCTCCCCAAATATGCCTTCCAACTGGAATGAGGGCCATGACAGGCACTTAAGATAAAGATGATACGACTGTCCAACCATCCCAGGTCTGTGGACAAGAATGTGTACTGATACTGAAAGAGACACTGGCATGCTGATGGCTCAGACATTCAGGCGGAAGCTGCCGGTGTGCAGAGTACTCACCCAGGTGTAGAGGGCGAGCACAGCCCTCCTCCGGCTACAGCTGGTGTTGAACAAGATAAGGGAAGAGGCAAAGCAACATCCAGCTGAAACTCCCTGCCTCAGGGGAGGTACCTGGGCATTCCCACCTGAATCTGAGTGGATATAAATCCAATAGAAGGAGTGTTCCTGGGATTTTCCCTAACAGTTGATGAGTCTGGTCTGTGACCATCAGACACCGAAAATTGCAACAACCAAGTTTTCTTGTGAGCCCTACAGGTGGTGAGATCTTTCTACTTTTATCTTTTCCTTCTCTTTCTTATGTGTTTTCTTAAGTGATATCTTTCTGCTTTTATATTGTCATTTTACTATAGATAACAACCAAAATGGGTCCGTAGCCATTTTTCTGTGCAGAAAAATTGTTCTACAGTAAACTCTACAAGTGTATATTTACAAACACAGATCATTCAGCGTTGTTTCACTCATCTGTCCCAAGGGATTTATAAACAAGAACTTGGGTTATCCTGGCCTTCTAGGACAGGTCATAACACGTGTCCAACACTTCTGCAGATATCCAGTTTGTTTTCCATGCTCTTTGTGCTGCACTAGTAAGCAGAGTAAAAACAACTTGGGATAACAAATGTTCACAAGTTATATGCTGTGGATTTGGCTAGTTTGGTGAGATATCCCTGCTTTCTAGAGATAAAAAATATCAGACTTTTTTGGCCTTCTGTTTATATCTTCATTGAAATTTTAATTTTCCAGATGAACCCCAGCCAGTGTGGACTTATGGTTTCTACAAGACTTTGAGTCCAGGAGGAAACACAGATTTCAGCACTCTGCTTCACTGCAGTGGCTGGAATTAAATTCTCAATTTCTTCAAATGGAAGGCTCTGGGATTTGCAAAGGATAACTCCTTCATCAAGAACAATTGCTTATATGAATTAATTAGAGCTTTAGGACATGGAATTTCAACATGCAAAAGAAAGAAATCCAGTCTGGGAAAGAGTTAATGACTCTGACAAGGTCAATCCTGGGCTCCAGCCTTTGCTGGAGGACTGCAGTGCCTGAGGGCAGCACGAGAAAGGTACCAAGAGAATGGGAATACTGGCTTTGTCAACAAAAAAATATCTTGTCTCTTGATTTCTTTATCAAGGCAGAGGTTTCTTTTGAATAGATCAGTCCTGCCCTGACCTTCTTGTATGTGTGAAGATGGGCTCTGCACCACTCCTGTAAATTTTACGAGACAAGATATGTCATAAACTACACAAAGCCTGGTGAGTTAGGCAGCTCTCTCCAGTCAAGCAACTTTCCAGCCAAGGAGCAGGAGCAGTTCACAGTAAAATCCATTGGCACTTGTCTCTTGAGCCAGATCTGTGGTTTTTGGCTTCTTTGCCTGCATTCAGACATATGCACCTGCCTAACATGATGCAAGAGCAGCTGTACTGACCACACTTCAGTGGGATGACTCGCATTCCTGTTCCTGCAAGGCTGGGATTTGCATTAGTAGGAACTTCAGATTTTTCGGTGGCCATGTTCATCTAATAAATTAGACATTTCTGACCAGTGTTTAACTTCAGATCAAGTTTCCAAAAGAGATGCAAAAATGTGTATTAATAAAATAATCTGGAGCTCTTCAGGACATAGAGGGAAACTTTGAAGATGTGAAATCAAGTCCACAAACAGGATTTCAGAAAGAGAAGTAAATAATTAATTCCTTTTCCCTCCACAAGTAAGCAAACAGATTGGAAATTATGTAGACGCTTCAAAAGGAAAAATCATGAAGCTGTCCTTAGGAATAAGCTGCAAGATCCATTCAGGTGTGTCTCACTTGCTCATCAAACAGAGGCAACCCAAAAAGCTGGGTGAAATCCTGCTCTGTTGGATGCAGCTTTGGGAATTCCCCCTTTCATCTGCGGTTTCTTGTTTTTCTTGCAGGAGACCAGGGTGACCTTTTCCCAGCTCCTTTCTACATCAGTGCTGTGGAGCTAAATGTGAGCTAACACCAGCTGAGCTTATCAAGCAGCTTTCACCTCCTTGCTGGGGACTCCTCTGAAGTTTGCCAGATGCTGGGAGTGACCATTGCTCTTTATGGCAAAAAGTATCCACAAGCGGAGCCTTTGCTGGCATAAATTATCAGTTTGCAGTATCTGAGGACTTGCCTGTACTTTAGTCACCCAAAGGTGGCACTTCAACCCATTTCTGATGCACTGGGTCATCCTGAGAGGTGTGAGCAGCCGTCTCTACTTTCCCTCTGTTCATAATTTAGATCTGATCCTACAGTGTTCAACACATCCATAGGCTGAGATATGGAAATCTCAGAGCAAAAAACTTTTTCCAAACATCTCAGACTCTCTCAACTGAGAAAATGGAGGTTTTTACAGAGCAAGGAGTGTTTCAGCCTAGGCATACTAGTCTGAAATGCTGGCAAAAAAGGAATGTATGGCTCCTATGTGCTCCAGATCTTGCTCACACAACTCAAGTTTCCGTCTTGATCAGGCACTGAACTCACAGCTGCCTTCTTGCTTGGTAACTTGACTGGCTCAGAAGTTGTTTGGGGAACCATGAATCTGACCTTCCAGGCACATTACCTGCACAGAAAACTCCTTCTCAACCCTCAGACTCTTCTGAGACCATCCAGTAGAAGCCAATCACTACATCTGGTAGTGTTCAGAGCATTATTATGCACAACACTTTCACACATGCTGAGGGTTAAATCTTTTCCTTGGTCATGGTAGGATTTCTTGTAGTCGTCTTAATTTCTAGTTGTAAAAACACATTTCTACAAAGGGCACATCTCAGAGCAAATTCTCAATAGAAAGCATCTCTTTATGAACCTGCATTCATTCTGTACAGTATTGGGCAGGGATAATATTATCTCACACCTAAGAATGTCTCTGATATATTTAAGGCACAATAACCGTTGATTCTCTTGCACAAACAGAAGGGCAAATATGACTGAGATTATTTCACTGCTTTGAAAATTCCAGGAAGGAAGAAAAATAAATAAATACAAACCAGCCAGCGTGTGTTTTGTCAGATGAAATCAGAAGGGAACAATATGTGCTTTCTGAAAATATAAGAGTCTTAAATGCAATGAAAAGACTCATTTGTTTGGTTTTAAATAAGAAGGAAACAATAAAGGCACAGTTTTATCCACTGATAGTCGCTCTCTGGGCAGATGTGTTTAGTAACTTTCTCCAGTTATGTACAGCATGTTGAAAGGAAACTTAGCAAGTAAAACAGGCAGTTTAAGAGGAAAAAAGTAAACAACTGAGTAGTCTGAGAGCAGGAGTGTCAGCAACTATTGTCTTTCTGAGTGCCAGAAAGGCATCTGAAGGTCAGTAACACCAGGAGTGCAGCCCCACAAAGTGTAGTGTGGCAGTTGTGTGTGAGCACTGAATGATTTGGGTTGGAAGGGACCCTAAAGATCATTGAGTTCCAACCCCCCTGCCATGGGCAGGGACACCTTCCATTATCCCAGGTTGCTCAAAGTTCCAACCAGCCTGGCCTTGAACACTTCCAGGGATGGAGCAGCCACAGCTTCTCTGGGCAACCTGTGCCAGAGCCTCACCACTCTCACAGGAAAGAATTTCTTCCTAATAGCTAATCTAAATCTCTCCTTTTCCAGCTTAAAGCCATTCTCCCTTGCCCTGTCACTCCATGACCTTGTCAGAAATCTCTTTCCAGATTTCTTGTACCCTCCCCAGGTATTGAAAGGCTGCAATTAGGTCACATTTTTAGGACAAATGCAGTAGCTGTAAGTTCTGGATTTGAAACAAAGGCTTCCTAACCCTGAATTTAATTGCAGAGCAACTTCTTGAGTTGGACCATGGTCTGGTGAGCTGGGGCAGCAGTTGTCTTGCAGGAGATACATTTATCTTCCAAGATGCACAATGAGTGATCAGTACCCACTTTCACTCTGCTCCAGGTGTGAGAAGGATCTCACTCACCTACAGCCTGAGGGAGAGTGAAAAGCAAGGTCCTGATGTACAGTCTCTGTGCCCAGGGTGTCCAGGGACACCAAGCAATAGAACTGGTTGATGGGTACAGGATGTGCTCATGCCCAGTCATGGCCTCCTCTAGATACTTTCTCCCTAGGGCAACTGTGCCTGTACTCCCCATCACAGCCCCACCATGCCCATTTAGGGCTGATAATCATGTTCTTTCCCAAAAATACACTGCTTTGTTTCTCCCCTGTCTGGCAGCTTCAGTGAAGCACTGAGGAAGCAGCCTGATTGAATGCGTTTGCTCACCACATAAATTCCTGAAAGAAAAGGTTATGCAAATATTTCATTTCCACAGCAGCAGGCTTTGACCTCAGGGCAACCTCTGTGCCTGTGTTATCTCTGCTAAAGGCTTCCAACTATGCTGAGATCCGACGTGTGAGATTAATAGCCGTGTAAAGGGGTTAGAGTTCGTGCTGAAATATTGTTGGAAGGCATCACAGTGATTTCTCTGACTCAAGAGAAAGGAGTCTTGCTATACAGCTCCATTTTGGCGAGTGGGATGATTTCGTTCCAACTCCTTCAGGATTAGAAGTTCAGGCTCTTTCTGCAGTGCTCTGACATACAGCTGCTCCAAGGCAGAATGTACCCAGCCATCAATACATAGATGTAAAAGGGAAGCAACCATATTCATGTGGTCAGACTCCTTGAAAGGCTGAGAGAAAAATAAAGGCTCTGGGGAGACCTTAGAGCCGCTTTCAGCACCTGAAGGAGTCTCACAAGGAATCTGGAGAGACTTTTTACAAGGGTGCGTAGTGACAGGACAGGGGTGAATTGCTTTAAGCTGAAAGAGGGCAGGTTTAGGTTAGGTATAAGGAAGAAATTCTTCCCTGTGAGGGTGGTGAGGCCCTGGAACAGATTGCCCAGAGGTGTTGCGGATGCTGCAACCCTGGAAGTGTTCCAGGCCAGGCTGGATGGGGCTTTGAACAACCTGGTCTACTGGAAGGAGTCTCTGCCTATGGCAGGGTGTTGGAACTCAATGATCCTGGGATGCTGGCACATCTCCTCAGTTGGCAATTTCTGCCACAAATTCATTGCTTGTGCTGGAACAAGAGCACTGCCATCACGTCTCGTCTCTGGGCTTTTCTGGAGTTGTGCTGCTGTGATGTGGCTGCCAGAAATTGGTCTAAAATGAGTAATGCCTTTTATAGCAGGTCAGTTCTAGTCCCATATATTAAACTATATATTAAACATGTATGGGAACAAAAGTGTTGAGCAAAACCCAGTACAGAGATCAGTTATTTGGCTCAGGGCCAGCACACAGTGACAATTCTCTAGTATTAGGGACTTCCTCTTACAGAGGTGTGATCTTTACATTTAATGGCTTTTGACAGATTCTCCCCCCCCC
>VZTE01001422.1:250502-305248 GCA_013397775.1 Eulacestoma nigropectus | reverse complement strand
AAAAAAAAAAAAAAGGCAAAGAAATGAAAGAAAAATATTGTGTTTAATGTGCAAACATTGAGATCTCTCTCTGTCCCTCTATTCATCTGATTTACTGTAGACTTTTCTGTTCTGCCACTGGACAAAGACTCTCCTATGTCCCTCACTGTGAATACGTCCTTGTAGGTGGCTGTCCTTGGAGCCAGGCTCTCACAGAATTCTGAGCACATTTAGCTTTCCTCTCCAGCTTTGGGTTATCAGTTTCCTATTAAGGTGACAGTCCTGCAATCTCTCTTCATTAAAACCGGCAATTGGAGAGGAAAGTGATTCTCTGCATGTGTTATCTCCAACACTTGACCAGCTAAATAACAACCTGTTGCCTCAGGAAAGGGCAACTCCTTCATCTCCCACAACTCCGTACATCACCCAGTGTGAGATGCATCTCCTGCTGGTCCCAGTGTTTGAGGTGTCCTTATATCCGCAGGTGTCTGTACAAGCACACTGGATACAATTACATGGTATATGAGTATTGCTCATTATGGTATGTCATCTTTGAGTTTAGCAAAGATTTCTGAACAACCTAGGACAAGAATAGGTCATAGTTTACCTAAAAATGCTTTCTCCTATGAAGCTGTTTTTTTGTTGTCCCTGCTGTCCTACCCTCTACCTCCCTCCTTTAAGAAGGGTGCACACAGTTTTCACAATCGTAACAAAATTCAAGTCAGAAAGAGCCTCAAGAAATGGTCTTGTCCAAACCCCTGATCAAAAAAGGACTTTGAGATTAGATCTGATTACTGGAGTCTTGTACTACCAATCTGATTAACATCTCCAAGGATGGAAACTCTACAGACTTTTTGGGTAACTTATTTCAGTATCTGGATTAGCACTGGTAGCAAGGAAATTTTGGCTACAGAAATTCATCCCAGTTTTCTCTAACTATTGGAATTCCATATTCTGAAACAATTTTTGGATGGGCACCTGCCAGCCTGGACTTGATTAGCATTGTATCTTTGTGTCTCATTATCAACACCTCAAACTAGTCCTCCTGGAGTTTTGGCTCCAGAGGCTGTTACTGCTTTTGGACTGATTGTCCATGGTCACTCTTTTTGTTCAGATTCAATCTCAGAATATTTGCTTTGGCTTCGTGGGCAACATTCAGGAATTCATTTCCTTCTGCCTTTCTGACCATTGATGCAGAAATTTTTCTTGATACCATAGAAAAGTCAATGGATCAAATAGATCAAACCAGCCATCTGAAGACCCTTCCCACATTTTTTTTCTATCTGGAATAACTGGGAAAAAGGGAGAAAGCTTTGAGACCTTCTTGCTTTTTTATATTTTTTTCAATCTTTCTTTATCAAGACTTGAAAAACATCCTGTTTTCAGGTTTCCAGATGGCCCCAGCTCTATGATCATTTATTGTGTGGACATGAGGAGGCTGGTTAGCAATAAACAAAGGTCCACAAATTTTCAAAGGAATTCAAACCACTTGTTGAAAAACTAATTAAGTATCATACAGATTAGATGCATGCTACAGTGATTGCAAATGCTTTGTGTCTCAAGTGCTATCTTAGCATAGACATCAACTTCATAATTTTAATTTCCTTACACTCACCCTCTCTTCAGTTCCGCCCGAGTGATTTATTTGGGCTTTTCAAGTGGTATAAATTAGCATAAATTGAAATGTCAATATCAGGCAAGAGAAAAAAAAAAAACAACAACCATCCAAAAAAAATCGCTGTTGGGAAAACTATGTGTCTTTTTTCAATTCCCTGAAGCATCCTTATTTTTAACTAAGGAAGCATATCCACTTCAAAATGCTCTGACCTCAAGTAGTTCAGTTTGTCTCATAAAGCAGAAGGGAGTGCAGGTCACGCCTCAGAAGATTTACTGGTTTGTCATTCTCGTTTTGCCATTCTTACAGTGCAGGAGTGGATAAACCTCGTGGTTTATAGGGTTAGGATATATCACAACACATGGCAAGGAGACTTGTTGAATGATGGGCTATGACCAACCCAGCAACCTCACAACAGTGGCTGAGCAACTGCTTTGCAATACCTGTGTGACATCCTGACCTGTGTTTGAGACTTAATCAATCACAGGATCAACTAAGAATCAGCATCACCCTAATTTAGTAGTACTGCAGCCTGTCTGCTGTAATCTGTTCTTATCGTTCCCTCAAATTACCTGAAGGACGTCTTAGCCAGGTGTGAGTTGGTCTCTTCTCACAAGTAACAAATGACAGAACAAGAAGAAACAGCCTCATGCACCAGGGGAGGTTTAGATTGGATATTAGGAAAAATTTCTTCGCTGAAAGGGTGGTCAGACATGAGAACAGGCTGCCCAGGGAAGTGATGGAAGCACCACCCCTGGAAGTGTTCCATAAACACGTAAAGGTGTTGCTTAGGGACATGGTTTAGTGGTGGACCTGGCAGTGCTGGTTTAATGGTTGGGCTCGATGATCTCAGAGGTCTTTCCCAACCTTTACAATCTATGATTCTAAGTCTCATCCCACAGGAAGGATGGAGAAAATCTCTCTCTGTCTGAGGCTTATGCAGAAGAAATTCATGCAGTGTTAAAGGATTGACTACTGTTTTCATTTCATACAGAGGATGTTCAGATGATTTCACACTGGGCAGAAGCAGAACATAAGAAATTACCTGTCTTATGAGCAGCTCATTGCTCTGAGTGCAGACAAGAGTTTAGACACTGAAGAAACCCAAGAGAAAAAGCTGATCCCTAACACAGCAAACCTTCCAGCTGAGGTGACAGGGATTAGATGTAAAGATGATGGTGTTGTGCTAGATGACACTGTTTTACAGGAGGTTTTTTAAAAGCCAAGGATCAATGACACAGTGCCATTTCTACTTCATCTTGTCCATTCCCTGCTCTTTAGGAAATCCTCCATTTATCATCTCCATCCATGGCATGAAATCAAATCCAGGAGCAACCATTCGAGAAGTCATAAGTACATGGTTGAGAAGCAGAGGATTGATTTCTGTAACCACATCTACATGGGAAGGAGGATGTCTGTCTTCACTCTTCACCAAATACCCAAGCATGGTTTGGCCAGAAGTGCTGAAAGAGAGCCAAATGTCACAATGCATGGTGACAGCTGTATTAATGAACTGTATGACTGGAAGCAGCCAGGAAACAAATGAAGTGCCTGGAATCAGTCAATTCAAATCAGCTGCAGCACTTTGTACCTGGCTCTCGCAGCCTGGATGCTGTAGCCACTGGATTTTCACACAACTGTAACTGTCTCACTCTGACCTCCTCATCTCCCTGCCCGCAATTCATTCTGCCCTCTCTCCATGGTCATGGACCATAAACTCATGTGCCCCTGTACACAGGGGCTGCAAGCACTAACCTTCAATTCCATGCAGCCCAGCTTTTCCCTCTTGCTGTTATTCCATGCCAAAGGGAGGAGCAGATTTCCAGAGGCAGCAGGAGTCAAACATTTCAGAGCCAGGAGCTCCATTATTTCAATGCTACAGGTACATTATTGCTCCTCGAGGCTCATTACTTCCCTCGCCTTCAAAGAAATTGGAGACCTTGAAGGAATCAATAAGTACATTATTACTCTTGTTCAATTACCTTCCTGCTTGGTTCTGAGCCATCTGAGGGGAGCTGTTCATTGGCTTCAGCTTTCAGGAGCTGATTGCTGCAGAGCCAGGCAGCTCAGTTCCGAGTGGTGCCAGTCACCCCCTCCTGGCACAAGGTACTCTGCCTGCAAGGGTAATCAGAACACATCATTATCTTAAAGGCAGCAATGAATATATTAGAGATGAGGCACAGAGATGGTAAAACTGCTGAATGTTCTTTTTGACAACCTATGAGCTCTCCAGTTGCTCAACTGTAGAACTGCAGCAGCGTTTAGGGCAAGGGAGACTTCATTGCTTATTAGTTTCTCTTTCCAGCTCTTTTTAGAAAGAGAAGGATTCCCATTTCCTGAGGCAAACTGTTAAACATCTCTGTGTCTATGCCCTATTTTTATGACATAACAAAAATCTGGAGCAAGCTGTGTTAGTTTACGTGCCTGTACAAGTAAAACTTCTCAAAACAGGAAACCCACTCATTTTTCAAACTTACTGCACAAAGGGGAAAGCCACCTCCCTGAACTACTTTTCTGCATGTTGACGACAATAAACCCAAAGAGCACATTCTCATCTCAGTTAAATTGGCATCAATCTGCTCATTTTCCATCATTGCCCGGGTAACTTCCAGTTTCCAGGTGCAATACTCATGCCTTTTGCACTTGAGGCAAGTGATGTGACAAGACTAGGTTTCATTTCTATCTTGGAAAAATAACTTTTCTGATGACCTGCAACCCTTTGCCCTGCCAGAAACTTTCTCTATAAGAATTTTCTTAATTGTACAAAGATCTGGATATTAATTTCTATCTGAAAGTCAACAAAGTTTGAAATGGAAATGAGATGCTTACTTTAACAGAGGATAATTAATTATTGGAGCTGATTATGATGGGATGAATGAAAAATCTTCACTGTTTGACCTCCTTAATCAAAGTTGTATATTCTTCTAAAAAGAGTTGTGATAAATCATTAAGTAGCAATCTGAATGAGATTATAAAATCATGTGGAATATCCATATATTTCTCCACACTCCAAGCCTTTGAATCTGTTTGTTTGGTGTATCTAACATTCAAAGCACTAATTCATCACACCATCCAAGCTTATCAAAGAAGTGAACCCTTACAAGTGTTAGCTTAAAACAAAATTTGTTATATAGTATCAGTGCCAATCTGAAGGGTTTTAACAAGACTTCTACAGACAGGTGTGTGTTTTTCATGTAAGGAAAAATTCAGAAATCAGCAGGATATAGACAAGCTGCAGCACAGAAAGGGATAAATGCTGCCAGTGTAACATTATCCCCTCCATTCTTCTGTCAGTCTTTTCCCATTCTGGATTTTCTCACTGTCAAAATACCAGATGCTTCATTGCAGCATCTCAGGGAGAAATGGCCTAAGAATCTGTTTGCTTGATAGACAAAGGGGGAAGTCCCTCTTCAAGCAAAGAAAGTTTTAGAGGGATTTTTCTAAAGCATCCTTACGAGTTGGGGTAAAACTGCTGTTGACATTCAAGGAACTACTTTCTCTTTCTCTCTCTGTTCAGATACATTTACCCAAGATATGATCTTCAGGGAAATGAAATCAATCTTCACCTCCTAGGATCATACAGGGGTTTACAGCACAGGCACTCCAGGACCTGAGGCAATGTAAACTTCCTTGATCTTTCCTGCTTTCTCCCCGAAAAATATCATCATTCCCTAGGAGTTCTCTTCATTAAAAGTATTAAATTTGTGAGAAGATAATGGGAAATGTTTGGAAGTGGAAAGATCTAGCCTGAGTACTCTTACCCCATTTCAGACCCAGCTTTCCACTCCATGGCTGGACCAGCTGCTGGACACAGTGATTTTATGGATCACTGCTGACCCATGTTAAGCAAAGGTCTAAGAAGGCCAAATCAATGCCATGGGAGAATTAAATTTTCCAAAAAGTGGACCAGTTGCAGTTCATAGTGAAACCTCAGTGTTTCTTCCCCAGAGCAGGATGGAAACTTGGTTTTCTGGCTGACGCATTGCCCAGCCATTGGCACTGGAGAGAACAAGTCCAGAGGCTTTGAGGTACTGGCAGGTAGAGTCCATCCAGGGTGCTGCTGGAACCGTTCTGGCAGACAAACTCCAAGCAGAGCAGGCTTGTGAGCAGTTTGCTGAAGGGAAAGAAAAAATACACTAAAACCTTCCTCAGAATATTGCAAATGACACAGATCAGCAATTTGGGTAGCAGGTGTGTTTTTCTCAGCATTTTCCCCACCAGTTCTCCTTACAAGCTCAATATTTCCTGCTGTATCTCTTGATTCCCAGAAACTCATTGCTGCCTGTCAGGCAGAGGGATGTTTCAAGCTGTATCCTGCCCTGCTGCAGGAAAAAACCTGATGCTGCTTTTGGCTAACCTAAATTTCCTTTGAAGAGTGTATTCCCAGGTGTTCAGTTTAGTAACGACGCGATTTTCTGGATGATCTTATGTTTTACAAATAGCAAAACTTATCTTTTAATGGAGAATGAATAAGGAGAAAGCTACAGTTGACTGCCTGAGAATTGCAGCCCTTAGCTAGCAGTTAAAATTTAGAGATGCTGCTTTGAAGGAATGACTTGGAACAGGGCCTGTCTTCCCTCTGCACAGCAAAGACCCATTGCAGCGCAGGAGCAACACTCAATAAATGTGCTAATTAATCAACTTTCCTTAGGAAGATATCAGGGAGAATAGTTCCCAGACAATTCATCTGGACAAATGTTTCTGAGTCACAAGAATCAGATGTGATTGAGTGGATTAAAGAAGCAAAGGGGCACAGGCACACATGGTTCCTGCAGAATTACCCTTCCCATTTCAAAACGCTGCCCTAAAATACCACTCTGGGGCAGATTTGTTTGACGGGGAGAGATTCAGCGTAGCACTTTCCCACAGCACATCCCCATTTCACTCCAAAGTAGCTCCAGTTCCGAGCAGCAATAAAAAGTAAATTACATTTATTAAATCCCTTGATCCCACCTTTAAGGATGGCCAGTAACAGCATTTTCATAAAAGGAAATGTCAGGCTCCAAATCTTTCCGTTTCTGCTGGAATTTAAAGTGGGGAATAATTTCTTCAGAAAAGATTTCTGCCAATGCCTGACATCCATGTTAAGCATCGTTAATGTTTAATAAAATGTTGAACACACCATGCTGTATTTCAAATTCTTCAAAGACTAGATAATAGATGAACATCATATGAGTGAGATTTCAGCTTCATGGAACAGTTTGGGTTGGAAGGCAACTTGAAGATCATCTCGTTCCACGGACACTTTCCACTACACCACCTTGCTCAGGGTCTAATCACCAACCTGGCCTAATTAACAGCTCTTCATTGCCATTGCTCCAGAGACGCCGAGCTTACAAATAACTTTGTGCTTTGGGGAGATTTTTAGATGTATTCCCATGATGTTAGAGTAGGTAAAGTTCCTCTTGGAAGCAGGAGGGGTCAAGAGGCCACACACACAACACAAACCCTCCACATTGGCTTCACAGGACTACTTGGCCATATTTTTATAACCTTGAAAGGTCTCCAGAACACCTGTAGAGGCCAAGATCAGAGTTCCTGGTGTCCTACCCCAAGGTGTGGCAAGCACAGGGGAGTCACAGAGGGGTATAAAGACAAATTATTAGAGAAAATAGCTCTTCTCTCTATCAGGTGTATAACCCTGATACATCCTCCTATCATCTGGTTTGGTGACTTTACTGACTTTAGAAACTTCCCTACTTGAGGATAGGACCCAAGGTATTTTTGACATGCCCCATATGTTTAATAACAGAAAATCCAAGAGATCCATGTGCTTGCTGGATGAGTGCTGCTAGCACAGCAATCCTTTGAGAAGGGGTGGATAAAAGTGGAAGTATGGGGAACGGGAAAGCTCTTTTGTTCCTCCCTGTTCTCTGCTCTGGGCAAAGACATCATCAGTTCCTCATTTTGTCAGTTTATCATTCCATGACAACCAGATATACTTTATGCATAGTCAGAAAATAAGCCCAAGTCAGATCATGGGGTTTTTTCTTGAGCAGATGAAATCAAGTCGATCCTCATCTCTTGCAAGTGGGAAGGGCACTCTCAGTGCCCACCACACTGCAGCTCCTCTTCTCCTCTAAATGAAGGGAGGACTTTGTGATTGCATTATTGCAGTGATACATCCACCTCCCAGTGAGGCATCTTCCAGGAGTTGTGCTCAATCTCCAGCTCATTTGGGTTGATAACATCCCATCTTCCCACTGAAAAAAATACATCTGATGACACCAACTCCTACCAGTGCTTTCTGTTCCTTCCTGGTATCACAAATGCTCATTCTGCTTTTGGACTCCCATCATCATCTTTAAAGTCCTTAGAAAAATTAAATGGGCCTCCTTAGCAAGCCCATTTTTCTACTGCAGGGCTGCAACAGCTGTGGTTAACAAAGATATGAGGGCTGGGAGTTTGCCAGGGTGATGGATGGTTATTGGACTCGATAATTCCCTGAAAGTAGTTGTATGATGCAATTCAAGTCTAGCAAGGGCAGTGCATTTACCAACAGGGATGGCAGGAGACTTAGGCTCCAAATTTATCTGGGAAAAATTCTGTTGTCACAGATAGATAAATTCAGGTTATCAAAAAAAAAAAGGGAAGGAAGAACAACAGTCCTTCGTCCTCCAAGTGTTGCCATAACATTGCAATGATGAAGGAAGGTATTATTAACAGCACATACAAAAGCAGAAAAAACGGCATCCAGTTCTTAAATCTTACTTATTTTTAAATTAAATCACTCACTAGAATATTATGACCTTCAAATAAAGAGATCTGTTACCTTTTTGGACACTTAAACAGACATCTAAATAAGAATATGCATATAAAACCTTGCAGAGAAGGAGGAAAGGCTATGATCCTGCTGTGGGAATTTTTGTTTGTTTACTTGTGAAAAGACTTCAAAATCTTTTTCAGGTCTCTTCTAAAATAGCTTGGGCTGTAAGGCAGAGCCCATGTTTACACAGTGTGGCACTGATTTAGCTGTGACTCTGGGAGAAGAGTCCTGCAGGGGCTGGAGGGTTGTAGCTGCCTCAGATTAACAGAAGGAAAAGCCTTTGGATCATTTATCTCTGAAGATGAAGTGTCTTGTATTCACTGTACACAAGGGTATAGCAAGAGTATTATTATATAACTATGGCCCTAACCTAATTAATATTTGACTAAGAAAGAAAAAGAGAAAGAATAAAGCTTTTAGAAGTTCAAGAGTATCAGATAAAACCTAGACTTAACAGTCTTCCTCTTTTCATTTCCCTGCTTTAATCTTCAGGTATAAAGAGACTAGTTTGAAATAATTTAGGATGTTTTTATGGGAAGATTACAGAATTGTTGAGTTCAGAACAGAAAACACCTGTTCCAACCCTCTTATCAAAACAGGGTGAGCCAGGGTAGTTTGTTTGGCTGAGTTTTGAACATCTTCAAGGAGGGAGACACACAACATCTCTGGGCAAACTGTTCTACTCTTTGTTCACCCTCAAAACAAAATTAAAAAAGGAAAAAAAAAGAAAAAATATTTTCTCATGTTTAAATGAAATCATAGAAACATAGAACAGGTTGGGTTGGAAGGGGCCTTCAAGATCATCCAGTACCATCCCTCTGCCATGGGCAGGGACACCTTCCACTATCCCAGGTTGCTCTAAGCCCTGTCCAACCTGGCCTTGAACACTTCCAGGAATGGGGCAGCCACAGCTTCTCTTGGCATCCTGTGCCAGGGCCCCACCACCCTCACAGGGAAGAATTTCTTTCTAATATCCAATCTAAACCTTCCCTCCATCTTAAGGCCCTTCCCCCTTGTCCTATCACTAAATATCCTTGTGAACATCTCAGTTGGGAAGGGACCTACCAGGATAAAGTCCAATGGCTAACCCAAGCTTGCAGAGGCTGTAGTTAGCATGGAAAAGGTGGAAAAGAGGAGACTGAAGGAGAAATAGGGCGGGCACTCTGCAGAATGTCTCCAGTAACAGTGAAATAGCTGACAGGATTCCGGCGAGGACCAGGCATTGAAAGTACTGGTGAAGCACTACTGGTGCTCAGCATGACAGCAAGATAAATTAAAAAGAAAAAAAGTGTAAAGTAATAGGGCTTACACATTAAGGAATTCCTCCAGGAGGAATGGCAGCAGACGTGAGCTTGCTACTGCCTGACAGCTTCACAGTGCAAAACCTTGTTTCCCCTGGATGTCTGCTTTTCTCAGAGAGCCAGACGTGCTTTTACCTCTTGACCTGCCTGTCCTGCCTTCAGCACTGAGAGAAAACAGCCCACACTCAATAAAGGTCCAGCATCCCCTCTGGAAAACACAGAGGTAAATTCTCTAAATAGTGCGGTGGAAACATAAATTATCAAAATGCAGGTACCATTTCCAAGGCTCTCAGACTAAATGATTTCATAGCATTCAGGTGGCTGAATGCTTCATTCCATCCCGGCCCCCCTTTTTTTAATAAATATCCATTTTTGTATAAATATCAAATATTCTTTTAGACTGCCAGATTATCTCCAGGTAGTTCACATCATAATTCTACATGTTTTTTCTCATTAGCAACTTAACACTCAGATTGATATTTGGGGTTCCTGTCAAACTTCCCTCTCTTCCTGCTGAGAAAACAAGCCTCTGCCATTTAGCTATGGAGGATTCCTTTTTCTTTTGGACATCTCTATGACTTTTTTTTCCACCACGAGTTCAATATTTCTAAAAGAATTCTAAATAATCTGAAGTATAATACACGAAACAAGATGGGCAAGGCACAAGGTCTCTTGGTGAGGATCTAAGCTGAAGTCCTTGTGCCAGAGGGTTTTTTTCACAGAATCTCTTGCTGATGAAGATTCCTGGCTCTGGTGACTGCAGATGCCATGGATTTGGGAAAAGCTGTGTTTGACAGAGTTGAAAACAGGTTCTTCAAGGAAAAGAGGTTCTCCAGGAATTGGTACCTGAGTTTTAACATCAAAAAGCATTTTTTAACATTCCTCTATGCAATAACTTTGGAGTTATTTCTTCTGAGAAACAAGAGAAAGCCCTAGGTTTGTGTCCATTTTCTTGAAGACAAATTAAGAGGAAAATGGAGCAAGTTCCTGATCACCTCTTTTCTGACCACTTTCCTAAGTGTAGGGCCATCATCTGGTCTTTAATAATCCCAAACAGTTTTGCAGAGGTGACCTGGTAGAAAAGCATCCAACCTCATTGCTATGGTTTTAATTAACAGAGCTAAGAGACCCTGAGATTGTTTATTTCTGTTCTTTAGATGAGGGAAAACATTGACTGGCACCACAATATTTGTCTTCTTTTGAATTCCTGGTTCAAAATGATAGCAAAATACATCAAAACACAATGTGAGGGTACGAGATATCCGTTACTGCAATTACACATGGCAGCCACATTAATTAGTCATCTCAGCATAGATGGTGGGGAGGTGAGATTATAAATTCAAACAGCTTGGGTCACAACAGTAACAAAGCCAGAATATAAGCCAAAAAGACTTGTGGGAAAGAGATAATATTTTAACTATCTCTATTTTGGAAACGTTCATCAATTGTGAAATGCCATAGGAGTTAAGAAAACATTTTATCTACTAAAACTGATTGAATGTTGTTTCTCTGTAGAGAGGAAATTCTTGCCTGTTTCTATTTTTTGTTTCTTCAGAAAAATTTTGTCTCCAGAGATTATACCAGGATTCAAGCCCTCTTGAACCATTGCTACTAGCCATAAGCTTGAATATTTTGTTTTGTTTGTTAAGGAATAAACTTGTTATTTTGTCCCAGTAGTCAAATTAACTTTGCTTTCTGCATGGTTCCCCAAGCCCAGAAGAAAACAAAATATCAGCACTCATTCATTAGAGAAAAATCATCAGAACTGAAGCTGGATTTTGCTGGGGTTTTAGCAAGATGTTTTCTTGCTTCTGCTAAAATAAAAGGAAGACAACTAATTTACCTACACCCAAAACCCCAATTTTGGGTCCCAGAAATCTCAGTTATGAACAGTTCAAGAACATTTGCCTTCATCATGATTCAAGGATGAACAACCTTACCTGCCACAGTTTGATTCCCTTTTCCTGTAAGAATCCATCACCCCTTCACAGCTCAAAAGTTTTGAATTTTTTGAACTGTGATTTTGGAAGATGTGAATGATTTGATTTCATTTTCTGGGTACACACCAAAAACATGGCTTTTGAGAACTTATCAAAGGAAAGAGGAGGAATAGGGTCTGCAGAAATTTTATCCTCCTCTGCCTTCCAAGCCCCTGCTTTTCTTACAGAATCATAAAATCATTAAGGTTCAAAGCCCTCAAAGATCATTGAGTCCAAGTGTTAACCCAGCACCGCCAGGCCCACCAAACCATGTCCCCAAGTGACACATCCTGTAGTGATTCCACCACCTCCCTGGGCATTCTGCTCAATTGACTGACCACCCTTTCAGTGAAAAAATTTTTCCTAAAATCCAATCTAAAACTCCTCTGGTACAATTAGAGGCCATTTCCTCTCATCCTGTCACCTGGAAGAATAATCTGACCCCCACCTGGCTGTCTCCTCCTGTCAGGGAGTTATAGAGATCAATAATGTCCCCCCTGAGCCTCCTTTTCTCCAGTCTGAGCCCCCTCAGCTCCCTCAGCCACTCATCATCAGACGGGCTCCAGACCCTTCCCCAGCTCTGTTGCCCTTTTCTGGACACATAAAGGTGTCCCCTCTCCTTCACCACACCAAACAAGGGTGTTTGTCCCTACACACCCCATGTGACATTGCCACAGCTCTGCTGCCTCTTTTGCTGTGGAAAAAAGGATATCTGGTACAGCTGAGACAGAGCTCAGATCTTGCAGAGTTTGGACAGTTTCTCAGGATAAATCCAAATCCTTTGCTGCTGTGGTGGTGTAGCAGGTCCATCTCTCCAGAGCTTTCCACCCCAAACCTCCATCCTGCTGCACAAAGCAAGATCTTCTTGCTCCTCTTGTCCCATAGCTGGAGCAGCTCAGCTCCTGACCCTGATCAGTTCTGCTTTTTGCTAAGAAGCCTTGAGCCATTTTTATTGCCATAAATGGCATAAAATGACTTTGAGACACCATCAAAACTAATAAACAATTGCCCAGAGTCATGAAGGACTACAGAGGGGATGTGATTATGAATCCTGCCACGTTTCCCAAAACCAGAAATGAAGGGGTTTGGTGGACAAGGCACCTGGAAGGGCTCAGTAATCCAGTAAGTGCAGCCAGAGTGAATTCCTTTAGCTGGAGGCAGGTCTGCAGCCTTCAGTAGCAGAATGGGGTTTGCCAAAGGGAGGATGGATCTGTGCCGCCTCGGCACATGCAGACCCCATTTCCAACAGCCACTCGCCTCCATCTGTCTCCTGCGTCTCTGGGGCTCTGCTTGCCTCAAGCTTTAAACCTGAGATTTATGCAACCTAAAGGGGGCAGAAAAATAGTCAAGAATCAGCCTTTTCAGTTTGCACTTTTTTGGTGTTGGGCGAGCAGGGGGGTAGAGGGGAATTGGTGGGTGGTGATGTTGTTATTTTGGTCAAGATAAAAAACATTCCAAATATGAATGTAGAAAATAATTAATCATGAAGGAACCACTCCTACTTCTTGCTCCTTGCAGATGCTGGAAGACAATTTATCTCTAAATGGAAGGACAGCTGCAGAGAGATCAATTTTTGCAGAAAATGCAGTTTTGATGAATATCAGTTGCAGAATTTCCCCTCCGTCCACCCCGAAATATTTCACCTGTTCATCTGATGGCTTTTTGGAGCAGCAGGGCTGGTTTGTCCTTGCCACAGAGTGAACTGGCTTTTAACATGGATTTATCCTACCTTCATTTTACAAGAGTCCTCCTTTCCAGATCAAGTCCCTCTGTCACATAAAACCCAGACATGCTGGGACATGGAGAACAGAAGACCACCAGGGAAAACTACCAGTAACCTCCAGAACCACAGTAGCTTGGATTTATCTGATTTTCCTAGGAAAATGAACTCACATTTCCTAGAGCAAAAAACCATAATAGTACAACCCAGAAGCTGCACAGTAAGGAGACACTGGTGTGTAAAACTCCCCTACCTCCAAAGTGCTTTATTTTAGGTAGCCTCAGTACCATGTGGGAAGACAGAAAGGGATAAGCGAGAGGAATGTAATAAAGGATTTGATATGCAAGCTTCCAGGACACAAACCTTGCCCCAGAATTCATCTTGTAAATTGAACCTCTCAATGTGTGCAGGGTCACCACATGAGCTGAACAAATGCAGATGTGAGGGTGAGTTTGATTTTGTTTTCTGGATTTTAATTTTTTTTAAAGTATTTTGTGCTGCACACACAAAACATGCAGAGATTCTGACTGTGCCACAGGCTGGACTTGCAAGAATTTAACTGATGGGACAGAAATTTCAAACAGTTCAGGCTTGTTTGGGCTCATTTGGCTACAGCTGGAGGAGAATGCACACAAGTAGTTCTCAGTATATTTGTGTTAGGGTTAAAAACTCCATTGAACACTTTGTTTGTTGTATTAACAATTTTTCTATTGCTATTCCATAAAAGTAAGCAGACTCCTGAAATTCCATCTTAGAGATATCCACAAAGGTGACACCTCAGGAATCGACTCCTGAGACAGTATCTAACCATTTCAGTGGGAATTTTATATGAATAACACGTCTCAATGAAGGGCTTGATTTCGAATTGCTTTCAGTAGTAAGGCTGGGGCAGACAGGCAATCCTAAGGTAACATCCTTGAAAGCCTCTACAAAACATCAAACTCTCATGAGACAGCTGATCACCTTGGCCTCAAAGAGCCAAAATTCAGCTCTCTTTTTCAGCCAGTTTTATTCATAATCATAGCTAATTTAAATTTTTCCCCCTTCCATAAATTCAGAACCATTAAAAATCCTCTTGCTCTCCCTTATTTCCTCTTGTTGATGTAGATAAAGGATACTTAACAAAACACTCCGTACCTGTGTGTTTACACATAGCTTAACATAATGAGCCACTAAGCTTGAGGCCTCCGAGCAGTATTGAAATATAGATTGTTACTAATAACCCTAGCACTTCCATGTTACTGGTGCTGAAATGGCAATCTTTTCCTCTTTGTTTGCCCATGGAGCAGAAGAGAATGTTTGCTGAATTTCCAATGAGCACGTCCGGAAACCACCAGCAACCACAGCAGAAACCCCCTGCTTTACTGAATATGTTCCTTCTTTGAGTGAATTCTTGTAATGGAGATTCCTAAACTAAAAAAAAAGAAAATTGTTCAACTCTGTTGGCCACAAAGATGCCACTCTTCAGGCGTGCCAGCTTTATAGTAAGTTGGAAGCATTTGTTACACAACAATTTTCCACCTGTAAACAACATTTCATGGAAACTCAGACATTGTGTTGAAATATTTTGATTTTGGTGAAATATATGATGGGAAATTTGGATTGTTTTGACTTCTTCATTTCACTCTGGTGTTGAAATGTTTTGTTATAGTAAAGCAGAGAGGGTTTGTTTTGACTTTCTTACTCTGTTTTATTTCACCCTAATTTTATATCACGATCCTTCCAATACTGTGTTTATGTATTTGCCTGTTATAGTAACAGTTCCTTTGGCCATCTGAAAATATGCTGAGATGAAAGAAAATGAGTATATTTCATCTTTTCTCTGAGTAGTATTGATTACTTCACAACATAATGTTTGTACAATCACTGATGTTTTGGATGGTTTTTTCTTTTCTCATTTCACTAAATTTCCATTTTGCTGCAAATGCAATTTTCAAAATGGCACCTTTCCCCACAGATGGGGACATTTATTTACCATCAAAACAAATGTGCTAACTAACAGTGTCAAATCACATTCAGCTGCCAGGACAATTAATTTCCCATTGCCTGGCCATGGCTGTCCTTTTTCCTCCTGATTTACAGGCCCTCGTTGTACAACCTTGTCCTTGCATTGGAATTAGTTATTTGGCCTCCTTGCTGTGGAAATAAGGTGCTATTTCAGGTACAATGTTCTACTGGGAGGTGTCCTTGACCATGGAAGGGTGTTGGAACTAGATGCTCTTTTAGGTCCCTTCCAACCCAAACTACTCCATGATTCTGTAATTCTCTACAGTGTTCACAAAAGGGCAGTTTTTGACTCCTGATTCAAGGCAGTGGAAAAGCATGGCAGCAATCAGGTTAAGTTTCACATTAATGTTGCAAGGGAGTGCGGAAAATCTAGGAATATCTCCAGAGAGTTGGGCACCTTGGTTCTGAACAGCACCCTTGGGAGGTTAACAGATGGTGGCAGAGTATCTCCACTGGCCTTACCCCCAGAGTGTCATCTCATGTCAGCTTTTGATCCAAACAAATCCCAGGAATTAGAGCTAGGGAAGATCTGTGCAGTCAGTGAGGTGGGAGTCGGATCTTTGCTGAAGATTTGTCTCCACCTGGAAGTCTAATAACAAAAATACTAAATTCAAAGCCAGGTCTGTGTAAAACACTGTGTCCCATTCTATATCCCCACACAGCCCTGGGAATCCCTTGTTAATTCCTACTGCTGTCCCAATGCAATAAATCCCTTTCCTATTCTTCGTAGCTCAGCTGATGCTTCCTAATGCTCTGAGATGTGACTTCAGGATGCCCTCATATCCATTTGATCTTTCCTGTCCTTTCAGATTTATAACCATTTCCCCCCACTTACCTCTTAATACTCTCCAGACCCACCATGCATGAAAACTGATATTTTATTCAGGGGCAGTTGTCTCTGGCCATACTTCTGCCAAATTAAAAACCAGCTGCATAACAATGCTGTTGCATCACTTCAGCTTTAATTCTCTGACAATGTTTTTTATTGCTCCAGATTTTGACTCACATATTCGTATTTCTCGATGCTTTCCTTGTTCTCACTTCTATTTCCACCTCTGTACTGCTGTTATCTATTATTACTAGGTTGCCACAGTAACTGCATTCCTCAACACTCCTTATTTGTTCCACACCAATTGTTATATGGACTGTGTTTGTTCCTATCGTTGCCAAGATCTCACTCCTTTTTTTTTGTTGTTGTTGAAATTTCGCCCTTATCCGTGGTTTGGAAGATTTTGGCTGCACAACATGGGACAAGAAAGAAGAGAGGTAACTCCTCCTCCAAGGCCCCACATTCACAGTTCTCACTAAAAATATTGCTGTTCTCTGAGGCAGTTGGCTCTTACACATCGTTCTCTGCAGGTCATCAAGTTTTCCACCTCTCTGACCATCCAAGGAACAAGAATTCTCCCTGTTCAGTCTGGTGTTCTCTGCAGGACTGCTCTGAGTGTGAGCTACAGCAAACTGCCCACCCCAGCACCCTTTTTCGGGCTGCAGAAACATCCCCATGGGCAGCACTGGAAAACCCCAAATCCCACTCCACACCAGTGCACCCTTCCTAAAACTGTGAAATGAACTCCTGCACGCTGGGCGAGGGGATCTCCTTCCCTCTCTCTCTCAACCTCTATGTTTTGCTGCCCTCTCCTGCTCAGCCAGGAAACCTCTCAAACCTCCCAAACCGGGGACTGCGGAGCCCACCTGGAAATTTCAGATTCCCTCGTACATATGACAAGTCTTGCCAGAGCAAAGCATTCCTGATGAGAGCAAAGTGGCAGAGGCAGCAAGGAGGTACAGGGTAATAGTGGAGACCAGGATTAAAACTTCCAGAGTATCTGTTTGGGGGGAAAAAAAAAAAAAAAAAACTGAAAAAATAACAGCTGTGAGGCAATTGCACCACAAAAGGAGCAGGAATCAAATGCTTCTACAGCTTGACCCAAGCACTAAAGGGGGCATTATCCCCTTCTTCCCTAACTCTCAGGACCTCAGGGTGTGTTGGAGGCAGGAGGACAGAGAAGTCATTGCAGCATTGCAGACACTGCTGTAGTGGAGTTTCTGAGCTCACACTTTGGAGATCCCAACTGGACCCTCAATGTTCTCCACTCCCTCAGCAACAGCAGCAGGAGCAAAGGTCGGTGACTGTGACCACCTAACACAGCAAAGGCCAGTGCTGCCACCCCCTTCACGCAAACCCTTTCCCAGGGAAGCACCCCACTGCCAATGTTCCAGTCTCAGCAATTTTACTGCTGACAAAAATTCTCCATTTCAGGCATCACTGGAGTGATTTCATGGTGCTTTTACTGATTAGTTGATTAATGACCTTGCTGTGCTGCAGAACAAAAACCTTCTTGGGGCTGAAACAGAAGCCCAGCACTAAGGGCATGAACTGCTACACTGCCATCCAAGCACCAGGAACAGAGCTGCTTTCTCCCACTAAAAACTATCAGAGTTAATAGCAGATTTGGGCTTGTTTTAGTGGGTTCACTCACTTTATTCCTGAAGGGAAGGCAAATGGTTTCCTCTAACTCACTCCTGATGATGGGGTGCCAGGACATCCCACAGTAACGCAGCCAACCAAACCATAAATCACTGAATCATAGAACAGTTTGGGTTAGAAGGCACCTTTAAAGGTTACCAAGTCCAACCCTCCTGCCATGATCAGGGACACCTTCAACCAGATCAAGTTGCTCAGAGCCCTGTCCAACCTCAACCTGAAAGTTTCCAGAGGGGCAGTCACAACCCCTCTTCTCTTCCTTCACTGCTCTCAATTGACAGTTGTACACATTATTGAACCCTTGGCTTGCTTTAGACATCAAACTGTTTTCCCCACCTGAAAAGAGATTGGCAAAAATTTATGCATTGCAATATTTGTTTTACACTCAAAACTTTCTTGTATGCTTCATAACTTGTTTTCTCTATGAAGCCATGGTAAAAATGCCAAGAAAGGTAATAGGGACAGCAAAAGATAGAATTTAATTACAGGAAAAATTTAATTACAAGAAAGCTGGAGAGGGACTTTTTACTACCCCTTCCTGTAGTGACAGGACAAGGAGTAATGGCCTTAAGCTCAAGGAGAGTGGGTTTAGATTCATTATTAGGAAGAAATTCTTCCCTGTGAGGGTGGTGAGGCCCTGGCACAGGTTGCCAAGAGAAGCTGTGGCTGCCCCATCCTTGGAAATGTCGAAGGCCAGGTTGGACGGGGCTTGGAGCAACCTGGGATAGTGGAAGGTGTCCCTGCCCATGGCAGGAGGGTTGGAACAAGATGATATTGAAAGTTCCTTCCAATCCAAACCATTCTAGAATTCTCTGGATGTAATACCCAGCTGACACAGCCACCAGCTGATCCTCGTTCCACACAAGCAGAGAGGAGAGACTAAGGCCAGAGTGGTGCTACAGATGCTGCACAAACACAGACACGGGCATAAATGAGACAATAAAAAAAGTCACAGAGCAGAACAGCTGAAAGAAGGTGACCTTGACAAGTCAACTAATGCAATATTTATTGGCTTTTGAAAGAAGAGTTTATTGAGCAAGAAAGAATGACATCAGCCAATAGAGGATGAAAACAAGCATCCAATAAGAGTTGCCTTAAAACTCTATCCAAACATAAGTGGAGGAGTATAAAGCAGGGAGAGGGAGATACCCAAGACAGGGCTGGTGGGTATGTTACCCACACGCTCAGTGCTCAGGGAAGTGCTGCAGGTGAACTGGAGCAGTCAGTATCGTGGCATGGATATTGCACAGCCCGTCACCAAATTACCCCAAATCTTTACTTAGAATGCAGTCCCTTGTGATGATGTCATCGATATACGGACTTTCTAGTGCTAAGTAACTCCTTGAGGGGGAAAAAAAATAAACACACAAAAGCCACACAAAACAAAAAACAATCCAAAACCATAAAACGTGGCATCAGGCAGAAAGTGCATAAGTGCCTGGGAAAACTGGAAAAAACCCCACCAGCTTTGTTTTAAATTCAGATACTAACATTTACACTGAAATGTCGAGCCGTAAGAGAATGGAAACAACTGAGCCTGTAAAACGAAAATAGGCCACATTATTAGACAGCACTTTTAAAATTAGTTTTGATGTTCACTTAATTTTATCCCCTTGGCTGAGTCAGGAAAACAGAACCTTTCCTTATTATTACCATTTCACATCGTTATGAAGGCCCTTGACTGGGTTCAGTAGACGATCTCAATGGGATGTGTCAAACAATGGAATAATCTTCATTTCAGTGAAAAAGATCTCTCTCCCAAAGGCACGTTTTTTGATAAACGGCTCCTTCATGTAGACACAAGCCTAGCAAGGCATTGAGTCGTGTTCAAAACATAATGGCTTACATGATTAACACAAAGTAAACATGGGAAAGGTATAATGCACTTAAGAAAAATCTCTTTATCCCCAAGAAGGAAAAGAAAGATGGGGTAGAAGAGTAATATTTACTGCCAGCTCCACAGCAAGTACATCCACACACAGTATAATTATTCAAATTCCGCTGCCCTTCAGTAAGGTGGGGGTCCAGGGAACTTAGGACAATAGATCACCTGGAGTTGCCTAAAACTGTAACTCTGTTGGAAGAAAATTCCTTGATAAGTTTATCAAAATTATGAGCAATTTCTTGCAACACAGTTAGAACCTGAGTGTAAAATCAATCAAATCAGTGTAAGCAGAAAGGTGCATTTGTCGAAGCAGTATTACCAGCAAGGAAGCACATTACAGCAAAAGTGCAGGAAACTGCATTTTCTTTGCTCAGAAAAGCTATGATTTGGCAAAGAACTTCAGCATGTGCCTAAATTACGAAGTACATTATATATGATGTAAATCAAGCAGTGAGGTTGTTATTCCCCAAGATGTTGTAACTTAATTTCCTTCATTTGTCAATTAACAGTGCATGGGAAAAATACTTTTAAAATCCAAGAATAAATATATCCAGAGAAGTAGGAGTACAAGTGTGATTGGTACAAGACTTCTGGCTGTGATGTCCAGACCTCACAGAGCTTGTACAACCACATCCATTTCTGATTCACCTGCAATTGAACATGCTACAGATCTGCCAATAGACCAGAGTGCCTCAGGCCTTTTGGAAACCCATTCTACAACAGAAACATGAAAATCCTAACTTCTCTTATTTATGATTTAAAGCAGAATCTCCAGAGCTTTGTCAAGGCTGAGAAACGTGCACGCTTCAGGGCATGTGGCCACCTCCAGCTAATAGAGGTCAGGAGGAACAACACTTCCCCCCTGGCATTGTCCCACAGCACCAGCACCACCTGTAGCATCTCAAGGTGTGTGCTATGGGCTACTGCCAAAGACAATTACCTGGCCCTTCTGTAATTCCTCTGTCCCTGCCCACCAGAGACATCTCCACGAGGATCTCAAAGGCAAGCAGCAACAGGACGAGAGGACACGGCCTCAAGCTGTGCCAGGGGGGCTTCAGGTTGCACATCAGGAAGAATTTCTTTGCAAAAAGGGTGGTTAAGCATTGGAAAGGGTTACTCAGGGTGGTAGGGGAGTCACCATCCCTGGAGGTGCTCAAGAAATGACTGGATGTGACACTCAGTGCTGTGGTTTAGCTAACAAGGTGGTGATTGGACAAAGATTGGACTTGATGATCTTGGAGGTCTTCTATAACCTAAGTAATTCTTTGATTCTATGCCAGCTTTCAGCTTAAACCTGAAGGATGGCAGGGAGTGTAGCTGTGCACTGGGAACTAGAACTAGAAATGTGGGGAAGACAACCTAACGGGGAGGATAATCAAAGAGAAGGGAAGAAAAGAGATTTGCTGTGTACAGTGTTGCCCTTTATCTGTTTAAGTCAGTCCTGGAGCAGCCTTTTGACTGTGGACATGGCTAAGCAGAGACCTTTGGACTCAGGTCTCACTGGTTCTGTCCCTACCATCATATACCAGAGCTTCCCTGTCACCTCCAGGGTCCTAAATTCTGATTATACTCTGACATGTAAACATCAGTTCAATCCCAGACTATTTTGCAATAAACCAGTCAGTTTTCTCCAAATCAACCCCCAGTTTCTCACGGGTAGTTTTTTACTATAAAACTCTTGCTCAGTGAGCAGTACATGAGATTTCACCAGGTTTGGCTTTCCTTGCCTTACTGTGAGTTCTAACAGGATCACCCCTGCATCTCCAGGGCACAGAGCCCAATGCAGTGTGAAAGAAAAAAGTCTGTTCTGGAGGACAAAATTCTTGATCACCATGGGGGAGTGGTGGGCATAACCAATGAGGGGAACAGGGAAAGGGATGAAAGAATAGCAGTAAATGGCTGAGGAAACACAAAAGATTATGGGATATAAACCCCAGACCTTCTAATTTCTCCATGTACAGCATCCCCCTGTAAAGTACCCGGTTCCCAGTTAAAACTCAGCACTGCAGCCTCTTTCCCCAGGGTGCTGCCCTCCTATCTCACCTGCAGAAATTATGGCCAAACACAACAAAGCTGAACTCTGCAGGGCCAATATTTCTCGTGGAATGGTTACAGCTATGGTATGCTCCAGTCTGTCCCAGTAGAGCTGTGTGGAGCTTTGACAGAAGAAATCTGGGCCCAGTCCTCGAGAGTTCGTGAACCTTTCAGTAAAATTGGCCCCCAATCCAAAAATCCTGGGCTCACATCCAAGAAAAACTCCAGCTCCAAGAACATCCTGCCTTACCATAGCTCTTCTACATCCATCCACCCAGATCATGCCAAGAAATGCTCGATGCTCTTTTCATCTTTTATTGCCCACAAAGAAGTGGTGAGGGATCTTGGTAGCAGGAAAACAAGCGAAAAGAGAGGGGCCAGGTGTCTGCTAAAACCAGCTCAAAGGATTCTCTCTCCTCTCTAGTAGCTGGTTTAACTACTGGGTATTAGTTCACATGAAATTACAGCTGCATTCCTATGGAATTATACACTCCATACACATCTGTTCTTGCACTGAATATCGAGGAAGAGGCAAGGAAGATTTTAGGCTTTTCCTCCCATTCTGCAAGCAGAAGGGCATTTGGCTTTTCATATTTGTCAGCCTGCTCTGGGAAAATGACTTTCAAACAATGGCATGAACCCAAAGAGCCGCAAATAGAAAAAGAGATTTGATGGTGTGTGCCCTGGCAGACAATAGCTTTGCACAGGCATGGCCAGCTCACAGCTGCCAGGTTTCAGCTGGTTCCCACACAGCCCAGAAAAGGCTCTCATGTACACCCCTGGCCCTGCAATAGTGCTGAGCTGCCAGGACCTCCCAGGGTATCTGACCCTTCAGATGCTGTAGGAGGTCAGCAGAGGATGGACAACCCAAACTCCCCAGGTGGCTGCTGGGACTCTCTTTTGTAGCCGAGACAACTGATGTCGGCTCAAGCCCCTGATGTCATCAAATCATAGAATATCCTGAGTTAGAAGAGACTCACAAGAATCATCGAGTCCAACTCCTGGCCCTGCACAGGACAACCCCAAAAATCCCACCATGAGCCTGAGAGTGTTTTCCAAATGCTCCTTGAACTCTGGCAGCCTTGGGGCTGCGTCCTGTCCTGCCTATGGACTACCCTTGGAGCACTTCCAACTCTCCAGGTATGTGTGAAACATCCACGTTTTTCAACTCTCAGCAGCACAGAGAGCCTGACACGCTGCAGGGGGTTTTCTGCCCCGGAATGACAGTGTGCACCCAATGTCTGGAGTCTCCTTCCAGCTCCTTCTTTCAGGAATAGGTGAGGCACACTCAGGGGACTCAGACACCCACCTTGCCACAGCAAAGGGCAGAGTGCTCTGTGCCAGGATGTGAACTTCTTTCGACCCCAGGTCACACAGCAAGTAGCTCAGGGGTTCACAAAGCACTGGTACATCAAAGAAACCACGAGGCGGATTTTTTCAGGTTTAGTCAGAGTTAGACAAGCAGGCTGCTGTCATTTGCACTGCATTCCTGGCTGCTGCACGCTCAGTGAGCAGTAAAACTCTGCCCCTGATAGATGTACTGAGTAGGACAACAGTGGAACAGCTTAGCACGACATCACTCTATAGCCTATACCACTGACATTGATTTTGCCTTCAATCAAGAAAAAGCAGGGGAAAACTGCTTCTACCGCTGCCACCTCCAGGAATTTCCAATCATCCATGCAGAGAAGCATGTTATCATCACTTTGCAGATCATAAAGGAAGCAAAAATCCTGCTGTCGATTTGACAAGCAGTATCAGCCCTCTGAGGAGCAGGTTCAGGTCTTCCTGACACCTCCCATTCCCTCCACGGCTCTGAGAACATTGCTTGATCTCTCCGTGTCCTTCAGATCTGCCTCTGTAAAATGAAGCTAATGCTGCTGACCCAGAAGGCTGTTGTAAGGAGAAAGGTCTTCACTTATCTCTGGTACCACACAGAAAGAACCGAGAGAGAGCCTAAGAAGAGGACAAGGGGGTTATGTTCTGCTCTGCCGCTTAATTGAATAAGCTGCTATTTGCAAGTAATTAGGGGAAAACACTCAAGTGTCTGTGAGTGGGGTGAAAGAGGAGAATTCCTCTAATTTACATCTCATTGGCATCGAGATAACTATGCTTTTCTCGTTCTTATCAACATGATTAACGAGACCTTCCTTAATAGCGATGCCTTTTAACTACTGTTATCACCTAATAATTAAACTAATGCGTAGCTAAAGCCTGGAAGTTTCACCTGCTTGTTTCATGAAAAAAATTTTCTCCCTGCAGCCTCCCATACAGTCCCAGTTACAAACTCCAGGTCTGCTGCAGATTGACCCAATAGTGGAACTGGGAGAGGCTTAAGCCTGTTTATGAAGTGCATCACTCCACCCATGACCGGCCAAGCATGATCCGGCCAAGTCTACATCAGTGGTTGTCAGACTGACTGTAGCCCAAACAAAGCAGACACATCATGATTCCAGAAATCCAAGCTCAGGTACCTCCCCACAGGCTGCATTTTTCCCTCACATCCTCCTCAGCCCATGTCATTTGTATTCCAGCATTCACGTAAGTGATGCAAACGGTGTTTGGGGTTGGACACATGCTGAGTCAGCCACATGAACAGACATTTGATGACTGCCCATGGTTTTGGATGAGGATCTATCAAATCCAGGCTGGAATAAAAGAAAATTCAGACCCTCCCCAGGCTGACAGCCTAGGAAGAAGTCAGATTTAGGATATCCACATTTAGGCATTGGCTGTGTGATAGTGTTTGATCTCCCATTAAAATCAAGGCAGACCATGGGCAGCACTCAGACGCTTAGAACAGAGATCTCCAGTGTCCCTCTGCCACTCCCAGGCAGTTTGGGTATCATGGGCCATGTGAAATCTCCCCAGAAGTCCAGAAAATCAAGTTCTTTCCATGGTGAGTAGCAGCAGCTGGAGAAAGATTCACTCTAACACAGATGCCTTTGAGCTATTGATCCGGGAAGAGGTTTATCACTCGTAAGTTCTGGGCTATTTCTGTCTTGCCCATAGAGATTTTTGGATGCTGCCAGGCATGTCAGATAGCACTGGGCATCTTCATTTGGCAAATGAATCCCACCTTTGTGCTGTAATTTGTACTTGCAAAAAAAAAAACAACATAAAATTCTTCCAAAAAGAAATCATACCCAGTGTCAATGTAAATGATTTCATGAAGTATAATGCTGGTATAAAACCTCATCCTTTTGGGGCAGTTTTTCTTTCTTTTCTCTAAGCAAAATTCCTGACATTTTAAGCTTGCAAGAGTGCATTAAATAGCAGCACAGCACTTAACTAATTTTACATTTTTATTGCCTCTCACCTGTGTTTGCTGCATGCGATGCTCACTCTGCTCCTTGCCAATAAGCCATCCAGAGAAGCACAACCACATTCATGATCAGGAAAAAAACAAAAGCTAGTCAATAATAACCTCAGTGGTAATTTCATGATGAGAAATTCACTCGCTTCTTTATTTGTGCCTGGGAGATCTCATTGTTCTTATTATGAATCCTCAGGCATGAAAAATGGATGTGATTTCTAATTTAAATAGATTTGTATAACCCTCCAAAAATGAATCTTCTTGAAATGATAAAGCAGGGCTCTCATACTGTGTTCTGAATAATGTTGTAGGTGCATAATTGAACAGGCAGCACTGGCTTTAATGGGACAGAAATGGGACCCCTTCGAGGTGCCTCACAGACTCGATGTAGCTCCATGATAACATGAGTGGACAGAGGATCTGTGCTCCTGGAGAAGACACATTTCACTAGCCCAGGTTGCTCAACACCCCATCCAAACTGGACTTGAGTACTGCCAGGGATGCCTGTGTTGGAAGGGACCTACAAGGACCAAGTTCAACTGTGGTGTAAATGATGCCTCATCCTGAGCATCTGAAAAAGAGTGACACCTATAAACAGAAACTACTGACAGACAGGAGAGTCTCTCAGGAATCAATGGAGTTTGCTCAACTGTTGCAAGCTCTCTAAAGACGTTTCTTGCTCTGACATGACACACCAAGCCCTGCTACAGAGCTCATGTGGACACCAGTGTTGGCACCCTTTGCACATCACAATGCAATGTGGCATCTCTCTCACTTAGCCGAGAACTAATAAGGCACCAGAGCCCTGCTCAAAGCATTTCCAGACCCTTAGATATGGCATAAAATATGAACTAGCTTGATCACTTGGTTAAAGCAGGTTAAAGCAGGAAATTATTTATTTATTTGAAGATAGACTTGCATCACTGTGCTAGAGGTAGAAGAAACAGTGATGTCAGATTTTATTTCAGTTTTGCAGAATAAAGACCTTCCTTAATTGTTGCAGTATCTCAGACAGCTTCTCTCTCTTCTCTGCTCCTAAGTGAGGTGGAACCTTTGTCCATGGATTCTCTGTTTTTCATACTAAAGCAATTTGAGTGTCAAATACAAGTTTTGAAAGTGTCTTTTATGTCCTTCCTTTTACATCCATCCCC
Source organism: Eulacestoma nigropectus (assembly GCA_013397775.1). Lineage (NCBI taxonomy): Eukaryota > Metazoa > Chordata > Aves > Passeriformes > Eulacestoma > Eulacestoma nigropectus. The sequence continues at coordinate 279,007 of VZTE01001422.1, read as the reverse complement.
TGCCCTGAAGTGACAAGGAAGAGGTGTGGTACAAAGGTTTCGAGATCATTTAAAATATCATTTCCCAGCCTCACTCACCTCCTCATGGTCATTTCCTTCCTATTTCCTACCATCAGTGCTGTGTTTTTACCTGACTTAGCACCTGCCTGGCACCACCTCCCTGTGTCTGCAACAGCTGCCTAAAACACATTTGTAAAACTCCTGAATGTTAAAAATAACTATTAAATATAATTCTGCTCACTCCTACAAGGAGGACAAGGACACAGGGACTTGGGCTATTCCTGTAACAGGGAACTTGTGTGTCTGGGAAAGCAGAGCCTCTATGAAGGCTAATTAAATCCTAAGGTGCATGAAGAAGCAAGCAGGACTAAGAAGTGGTTTTCACTTCTGTGCTGTGATCTCACGTACAGTTTGGGGCCAGTTGTGCTGAAAAATATTTAAAAGCCTAAATTAAACACTACTCACATTGTTAAAGAACCGTGGAAAGATACTTTGGGGAAGGTTTTGAGGAACTGATCACACAGAGGATGAGGCTGATTTGGTTCTTACAGTGCAAACTGAAGATATTTTTTAACAAATCACAGGAAGAAATGGCAATAAGCTGGTTTCTCAGTCAGTATGCTATTTCCTCTTCAACCCTGCCTCCAGCATTTAAGCAGAATCACTACCCAAAGAACCTGTGTACCTTCATTTAAAAATTAAAACAAATCCTCTACTTTATTTTCACCAGCAAAAAACATGATTAAACCACCATTCTTCTGATCCTGGGCAGCATTCAGAGCTCTGACAGAAATAACTGCAGAGCAAGTGATGGAGAGTCAGGACCCTCCAGGGGAAGGGTTTGGGAACTACCTCTGGGATTCAGAAGGGCAAGCAGGTCTCCAGCATATGGCTGAAGTAGTTGCTCTCACTTCCTTGCTTCATAGAGCAGTTCAGGATACCCAGCATGGCACCCCAGCACAGTGGGGGAGAAGTCAGAGCATAAAAACCATATTTCTCTTTTATCTCAGAAAAGAAGAGCACATGATTTGCACAGCCAGCATCAAATGGGCATCATTGTCATGAAAACCAGGCCATTGCCAGGTTATGCTGGAGGTTAAGGTGAACTTGAGGGAATGCTGGATGACAGACATGGAAAAAAAAAAAAAAACACCAACAAAAAAACAAGAAACCAACTTGAAATCAAAGGTCTTGTTGAATTTCTCTGTCCTGGGAAAAAAACAATTCCTGGCAGGAAGAAGTTTTTCCAATGTACTGGCACGTGAATTAACCTCTCCCTCTGGAAATCATTTTGTCTTATAACATAAGTGAAAAATGATCAGTTCCATGGCTGGAGTGATGCCAAAATCCACTTTAATGACAGGTAAAAAATTAACAGGAAGAAAAAAAAAATCTTATTTCTATCATATACAGAGGGAAATGGTGGCAAGGAAAGGGACTGCTGGGAGCTCAGAGGGGAAGGATCTGGTGCTCAGGTTTTTGGGGCTGGCAGCTTTTCTGCCTGCCTGTGCACCTCTCATGGCCCAGACACTTAAGGTGTAAGCTACACTTCCAACAAAAAGAAGAAAAGCAGTTAAGAATCTTTCATCAAAAAGCTCAAGGAGGGGACAAAGCCCAGAGATCCGAGCCAAAAAACCAAAAAAGCCATCTATAAAAGTGAAATCTTCAGAGATGCCCCCACAACTCTAGCGCTCACCCACATGAATCTGCTGAAATGGGGCAATTTCTGTTACAGAGAAGGAGGAGACCAGAGAGAAAAGGGAAATTCCTGACTGTGAGTGGCTCACTGATGCCAAGCAGTGGGGTGGGATCACCCACCAGCCCCCGCAAGCTGACTCCCCACTGCTCCACACTGGGAGGACAGTCCAGATCTCCAAGATCTGAGGTCCAGCTCCCACAGTTTGGTATCTCCATCCTGATGCTGAGACTTTCCCAAGCTCGACTGACCGCAAGAGCAGGAAAACAACCTGGGAAGGGATGGAGATGCCTGAATTATAGAGTTAGATTAACCTCACACTTTGAGGGGTTGATCTGGGTGTCTCCCACTCCATCTCCAAACAAGAGATGCCAAACATCTTCCCTTACATGACCAAAATAATAATTACATTGACTAAACACTTGTATGTTTTTTATTTGATCACAGATCAGCTTTTGGGTCTGGAAATCTCTATCAAAGGTAGTTTCTGCTTTCATTTCAAAGGCTTATTTAGCAAATAAAGTTAATTTGGCTAATTGAAGGACAAAAAGGAGAGCACTCCTCCTCTTACTGGGCAATAAACTGGAGGTAGTGAGTTAATAAGACAGAAAAATAGCTATAATGGGGGAAAGAAATGGTATTTTTTCTGCTTCACACCTTCATCTCAGAAAAAAGCAGGGCCCTGCACTGCTGGGTAACCAGAACTCACCAAGGGATAACGGATGGCTACACACTTCCCACATTTCTTCTCTTGAACACATCCAGCAAGCCTCACAATCACAGATAAACTTCAGCAAGCATCCCCTATATGTTACTTATCAAATCCATCCTACAGCTGCTGTGCCTTTCTCCATCCCTTAAATACTCTGAGCCATGACCACCAACACCTGGCAAAGGAGCAAAAGGAGGCTGTGCCTGCTGGGTCAGCAGTAAAACCTACTGGAAAACAGGTGAAAATGGAAATCAAACCAGCAGCCACTCCCCCACCCACACAGTGTTGTGAAACTGGAGGGGGAAAGGTGTTCCTGGGGAAGGTGAAGGCTGTGTTCTTAGGAACCCTAAGAAGTGCCCAGCAAAGGATGTCCCCTAAAACAGGGCTGCCCATGCTCTGTGGGGTAAGAGCTCACATCCCCCAGGCACCAGCAGCTCTCCCTGCACGGAGCAGGCTCCCAGGGAGGATGTGAATCCCGGGCACGGCGCGGGTGAGGCTCTGCCCTTGGCTCCAGGTCCTTGGGTTCAGCCGCAGACGGCAGCGAGGGTGGGCAGAGCAGTTTCACATGACCTTCCTCCCTGAACCAAAACTGCTGACGTCCACCCAGTCTGATCCTGGGCACGGAGCCAGGGCCTGCCTGTGAAAGTCTGTCCCCCTTTCAAAACACATCAGCTGGAACTGCTGAATCCCTGAACCTGCTCCAGGACCAACTCCAGGCTGTGGTTTCACCTACATGCGAACACAGCCTCGGCTTGCCTGACTCACAGTTCTCCAGCAATAACCTGAAAACCCCCACTACACCTCTGAAATAGGGCTGTGGAGACAAAAATACACCTTGCAGATTCACTAGGGCAATCCATGAATAAGACTTAAAATTAAGTACTGGCATCCTCATTTTATAGCCCAAACCCTGTCTGTCCTACGCAGTCAGATTTTTCTCTTTTTTTGTCTTCTGTTAGTCTTATTTTCTACTTAAAATAAATAAGGAAATTGTTTCTTTGGGAGTTGTCCTTATCTCTAACAAGATACCTGGATTAGCATATCAAGGAACTTGTTCTTATTTCTTGGAGATAACAAAAAAAAATTACTCAGGGAATTCTGATTTACATTCAGCAGCTTGTGAAAAACTTGTTGACAAAAATTAAGAAATATTCAAGGAAGAATTGGACAGATTGTGTCTGAGGACTATCTCTACACCCAAATGTATGTGTAAAAAATAAATAAAAGCAATAAAAGCCATTCCATCTGAACAGAGATAGAGGCAGGCTTCTTTTGCAGTAAGAAAAGCCATTATTGTAGTTACTATTTACAGAATCAGTGAGGTTTGTGTTGGAAGGGACCTTAAAGGTCATCTCGTTCCAACCCCCCTGTCATGGGCAGGAACACCTTCTACTAGACCAGGTTGCTGTCTCTGGGACAGTGGAGGAGAAAAATAACCAAATACTGAACTGCAGAATAACTTGGCAAAATAACATTTCAAATAGTGTTTTAGCCTCTCTCTGCTTACGGGCTGGAAGGAAATGAGTTTAAAGGAACCTGATAAGCTGATAACTGCATTATGCCAATTAATTCCTCCCTCCAGCACAGGTCATTTAACGAGACCTTTGTGCATTGGAGAGGGGTCAGAACCAGCTGCCATATCTTGGCTGAGAGGCCAAACCAAATCCTCTTCTCAGTGAGGAGTTTAGTCCCAGATCTCCTCCCTTAAGGAGCTGCAAGTATCTTCCGCAAGATTAAAACAGTTTCTAGGGGAGATTTTCTGAGATAAATTAATTTTCTTGGACTGTAATTTGTCCTTGGGATGATCAGTCTACTCTGGGGGCTTTCTAGTGGAGAGGGCAGGAGTAAAGACATCCCAGTGCAGAAGGTCTGAACAACAGCACTCAAGTGGCTAAATTATTTCTTGAAAGTCATAGAATCACAGAATGGTTTGAGTTGGAAGGGACCTTCAAAGACCATGTAGTTCCAGCCCCCTGACAGGGACAGGGACACCTTCCACTAGACCAGGTTGCTCCAAGCCTCATCCAACCTGGCCTTGGACACTTCCAGAGATGGGACATCCCCAGGTTCTCTGGGCAACCTGTGCCAGGGCCTCACATGACCCTCACAGGAAAGAATTTCTTCCTAACATCCAATCTAAATCTCTCCTCTTTCATTTTAAAACCATTCCTCCTTGTCCTATCGCTAACTGCCCACGTAAATACACTTGTCTGCACAGACAACAACAGCTTGGAAACTTGCAACCTCTGTGCATGCTCAAGAAAAGAAACTATTTAAGGCAGAAAAGTGATATTTTTCCCCCATCAGCCCTGCAGCTCAGCCCTGGAAGAAGGAAAAGATTCAGACAACAGGTCTTCCCAGGTGTTCATCCACTGCAGAGCATCCCAGCAGCAGCTCCTTCCAACCCTCCTCGTCTGAACTCACCTGCTCAGCAGATGAACAGTGACTGTCCCAATCAGGACCGTGCTCATAAAAGGTGGCAGCAGCAAGGAGCAAAGGTCTGGGAAATCTGGGAAGGCACAGAGGGAGGAGTGTCCAGGGAGGACTGCTGGCACTCCAAAGAGGTACAGTGGTGGTGTTGACTGAGGGTGAAGGCAGACAGGATTTGTCACATCACAGCCACGAGCTGTGGCCTCTTCCCAGCCAAGCCCTGGACAGGCAGACACCAAAGCACTTGGGACAAACTGGGAAAACGACCTCAACTCCAGCTAGAAGCTCGAAGGGGTGAGGGAGGGGAGGGAGCACAACACACAGGATATTTTCAAGGCTGGAGAAGCACCATCTCTTGAGGAGCCAGGGACGTGCCTGCTCTCCAGTGGGAAGGCTCTGCATCTTCCTTGTCTTCCCTGGGTTCTACCAGCACAAACAGGACCCTCCAAACCCCTCATGATGTAAACTCAGAGGATTCAGGACTAAGGTCATGATTTTGGGGCATGAGATGTTCAGGTCTGAAAAGAGATGGGTCATTCACAAGGAAAATGAAACAACCATCACCCTCCTCAGCCTTATTTTTTCTCAGGGAGGCAGAGGTTTGATTCCAGGATTTTGGCAGATATTTGTGCACCAGAGACATGAAGACCACAGAAAGGAGAGAGCAGAGAGACAGACATTTACACTGAATCTCAAGTATATTTGCCTGATGGGGGCATAGCACATACCAGAATTTCAGCAAAATGCCATAGGCTGTTAATTAACTGAAAAACTAATTTTATAGAAAATCTTTCATAGTTTTGGAAATAAGTAGCAACCGTATTCAAGGCTGCCTGTTCATAAACAAACCCATGTCAGTGGAAAATGTTCAGATTTATATGAACCTTAGGATTTAAATGTTTTATTAATGATCAGCAATGTCATATTCATCAAGAGAAAGGAACTGATGGAAGCTAAAACCTATGCTTGGTTGTGCTGACTGCTCCCACTGTGGTGACTGGCATTCTGGTCAGTCTCAGACACTGAAAAATCCTGAGTCAGGCCTTAAAACCCACATGCCTCGCTTGAAAACCACGAGGGAATTTGACATTTATGAAGAATAATAACAAAAACAGAAACAGCAACAACCTTGGTGTTTTACCCTTGGCTTTCTGCTGTATTTCCAGCTGGTATTTCTCAGCTAGAATTTGCCTTTGATCACAAAACTTGAGAATATAATGGATTAGAGGGTCCTAGGAGTTGGATGTATCAGAAAAAACCTCATATATTGCAAAACTAACAGTAAAATTACACAACAGCATTGTGCTTGGCATCTTTACAAAGCAGGAATATTTCTATTTCCTGCACTTACCTAGAGAAGTTTACCAGACATCTTTCCTCTCCAGCATCTAAGGGACTTTATGGGGCAGTAAAAAGTGAATGAATAAACCCAGATAAGAAGCAATAAATGATTGGCTTGAAAAAAAAAGAAAATACTTGTCTTTCAAAATATTGGAGCCGTAAAAACCAGCAGGGAAGAATTAAGCAACTTTATAGCTGATTTCAGTCTGTGGGCTTTGGGAGAACAGGGGTTTGCATCCCAATGACCTTCTGCACGTGAAACATTTATAGACCCCTTTTTGTGTATGTGCATTTGGGCATTTTTAGTTGTGTCCTTCTGTCAATTTATGCAGTTTTGCCTTGAAAAGGCAGAATAAGAGAGCAGCAATGGGGAAGCCAAAAATACCCTCGATTTTCATTTTCCAAAAATGGCCAGTTTGGAGGCAAAAAAATATGTTTTGTTTGGTGGGTTAAGGCAAATGCCCCATTTCGAAATTAAAAAATGCTGTTTCCAATCCAAACAAACCTGCTGGCATTAGGAATTATGTGATTGGATTGTGCAAGCCGAACGTGTCTCAGCGGACTGAGGGGGAAAGGGAGCAGCTTTGGGCATGTTCAGGGCTGCAGTCACAGTGCTGGCCTCTGTCCCCTTCTCCCTCCCTCCTCCAACAACCTTCAGTCTGCTGCCTTAGTTTCTCTTGATGTAAAACACACTGAAAATAGCAACTTTCCTCCCAGAGGAAGCTCTGAGGAGTAATTAACTAATGCTTGCAAAGTGCCAGCCAGCACTAATCACTATCATTATGCAGGAGAGGAGCAGTCGGGGTTTGCTTTGGTCCTAATGGTGCTTGTTTTCCTGGACTCGATGAGCCACGGCATCAATGAGCCACTGATGGGGCTGTAAGCAACTCCTCAAGGCACCGCAGCAGGTTCTGAAAATATAAACATTCACAAATTAATTTAGCTCTCCAACAGCCTCCGGGAAAGTGAAGGCTCCAGCCCCCCTCACAACGTGGCACACTGGGGAAAAGGGAAAGAAAAGTTGTTTCCGTTATTCCAGGCTGATAAAGTGCCTGGGTTGAGCTGTACATCCCCATTCACCTTTTGATTTGCCCTGCAAATCCAGTGTGCTCACACCAGCATAGTGGTGGCTCTGGTGCAGTACCCGGAGCCGTGCCCTTGGAGAAGGAAATTGAGAATGAGGCCAGGCTGGTGCAGGAAGGATGGGGAAAACCATCTGATTTTCAATGGAGGGAAAGAGAAGGAAGAACTTAGCCTAAAGAGCAAGAGTCAAGGTATTCCCCGTACCTTCTGGCCAAAAATTGGGAATGGTTTATGGAAGAATCAGAGATAGAGACATTACCAAATTCATCTGTGGAACAGGAACTTCTGGCGCAGACAGGCCTTTCATGAACACAGAGGTTTTACAAAATAGAGGATCCAAGCTATGACGTGCCCAAATAAACATTTCTCTGCCTGAGAGAACAACAGCTTCTCTGTTATCCTCAGTTTTCACATCAGGAGAGACTGCTGGGTCAGCATCAACTAGAAATTGTTGATCCTGTGGCAGGGAAGTTGTAACTAAATGATCTTTAAGGCGCCTTCCAACCCAAACTACTCTATGATTCTATGAAATTACAGTGGGGTCCAGAACATGCTGTTTGCATTCTGCAGAGATCAACCCTCTGCAGGGCCTTTCCCAAAGGATGCTCCAGAGGTGGGCATCCCTCATGGCCACAACACCACCGGAGCCTGCAGACTGACAAAAGGCTTTGTCCACGTGTAAAAGAGGAATAGCCATGTTCAGGCCAAGTGCAGGCTGGGAACCTGAGCTCAAATTGAACTGCACTTCCCAATTAGACAATTGAAGGGAAATAGACTTGCTGATTGCTGGCTATCTGTGAAGATCTAACGAAGCAGGGAGATGGGAATAGTCCTTGGCCTGGACGTATTCCAAGGTGGTAGCAGTAAAGACAAAGAGATATTCCCACAGGAAGAGACAGTGTGAAGGATCCTCTTTCACAGTTCTTTCCTCTCTGGCAACAGTTTCTCAAGTTAAATATTTATTTATGTATATATGTATTCATATATTTTACCCTCACAAAGCAGGGCAAAAAAGTCAACTCTTAGTGTCTGAAAAGTGGATCTAATCAAGTAAAATATCTTCAACCTTGAAATTTCCCTTACAAGACTTTAAAAATGTTTTATTTCAAAGTACAACCTCAGCTTCTCAAGTACAAAGTCATTTATAGATTAATATTTTAAGTATAAAGCCTTTGAAGTCCCTTTTCAACTTCTTGAAATGTTTTGAAGATAGGAGGGTTCAAACTTACAAATCCCTGGGAAACAAGGTGCCCCTTTAGAGCCAGATGGGCCTGATCATCCTGTTCCCTCCGAAAACCCTACAATTAGTAGGATTATTTGGAAAACCCAGCCTGTGTTACCCCAATAAGACATTAGATGTCACCCATGCACTGCATTTACTGCCTGTCCCCCTCTCCTGGTCCCCACATGGGAAAGTAACAGCCCATTTCCCCCCTCACCCCAGGACTGGTGATTCAAGCTGGGGAGATCTCAGGATATCACACTGGGGAGGCACCTGGAGTGCCAGGGGAAATGCCCACAGCCTGGACCTGATAACTCGGACTGGAAGAGGTGGGATAGGAGCAGTATCCACGCCCCCATGGCCTTGCAGAACAGGGGTGGGTCTTCGGCTATAACCCAGCAGAGCCAGGACTCAGGAGATGGTCCAAGATGCAGATGTTTAACTCTGTGCTGTCCAAGACCCGTGCTAGCCAGCACTTCCCATGTCTGGGCAGCCTGGGGCGGGGGCTGAAGGATTTGGAGACGTCCCCACTGAGATGCACTCCTAATACAACAAGAAGAAAGTACAGCTTTGTGGAATTTAGATGTTCTGTGCCACACACACGTCCATGGACAGGAAATGGGTCCCCAGAGGAGAATGGAGCCAGAGATGGCACAGAGGTACAGAGATCAGTGCCATGTTTTAAGGCAGTCAAGGTGCTCTGCACCCCCCACCCGTTCCCCTGGCTCAAGGTCTCCTCCACACACCCTCTCCTCCAAGCACTGCTTTGCCCTCCCATTCCCTTGCTAAAGGAGGGGAGCCAAAACTCTGGGAGGGTGGTCACGAGGCTGGAAAGCTGGGATGGAGCCAGCTGAGCAGCCCCACGCTGGGAACCACCCCCGGTGTCATTTGGGCACTGTCCTAGCCCTACACCAAGTGGGGCAGGATCTCCCTGAGGCCTGACCAGGGCAGGCAGGAGGAATCCCATGGATTGGAGAAGGAGGCTGACCTCATTAAAGCTATGGAAATCCCCTTCTACATTCCTGGCTTCGGTGTTTCCTCTCTTGCAAGAGCGTGAGGCGGTGGCAGGCGGGGGGAGGCACTTTGGGGAACATGTTTACAGAACTCCTGCCAAACCACAGGAAGTCCCAGCTCCTGGAGATGAAGAATGGGAGGAGGAGGAGGAGGAGGCAGATGTGGCCAAGGCTCTGTCAACTCCTCTCCACCACCACTGGCAAACAAAAGGCAGAGCACAGCAGCGCTGTTGTGCCTGGCCATGTGGGATGCAGCAGAGCCTGGAGTGTTCTTCCTTTGCTGTTTTATCTCAGAGCAGCTCAGCAAGTGAAGTCCACCAGCAAAGGGGGAGAAAAGCTCCTGGGATATAGGTAATTTTTCTGTGCACTTCTAGTGTTAAGCACACCACAGCATGCTTCTGGCTGTGGCAACTGAGAACAGATTCCTGAATGTGATCCAACAGCTCACCATGCAGAAAGCTGACACTCAGTTGTATCAAAATAATTTTTTATGATTTCTAAACACCGTTCATCTGTTGCATCCTGTTTAGCCACCCAAGGGATGCCATCATGTGCAGTTCTCCTGGGTTCTCCCTGATAAGCTGGCAGCAGAGGAGTCCAAACATCCAAGGAATCTAGAGGAAGGTGTCCCTTCCCATGGCATGGTAGTTTGAACTACATGATCTTTAACGGTCCCTTCCAACCCAAACCATTCTACGATTCTATGATTTTATGAATCTGCTGCCTTTCTCACCAGCCCCAGCCCCAACACGCCATTTGTCCAGTGAGGCTATCAAAGGTTTGGGCAACAGCTTGAAGATGCTCTTCCTTAATCAGAAGGTGTTAGACACCCTTACAAACACATCCTAGGAGGGCAAAGAGCTCTTGAGACTGGGCACCACAGGGGTCTCCTTTGCTGACACCACCTGAGCAGCAGTTCCACAATTCAGTATGTTTCACATTCCTTTTCATTTCATTAGGGACAACAGCCTTACAGCAGTCAAGGATGTTTCTTTATCTCACATGATCTCACATCCCAGTAGTTTTGGTTGCATCCTTGGTGAAGACCTTGCATGGCTTAATGGCTTTAACCTGAAGGAGGGTAGGTTTAGATTAGATATTAGGAAGAAATTCTTTACCGTGAGGGTGGTGAGGCCCTGGAACAGGTTTGCCCAGAGAAGCTGTGGCTGCCCCATCCCTGGAAGTGTTCCAGGCCAGGTTGGATGGGGCTTGGAGCAACCTGGGATAGTGGAAGGTGTCCCTGCCCATGGGAGGGGGTTGGAATGAGATGATTTTTAAGTAACCTTCTGACCCAAAACATTCTGGGATTCTATGATAGGTATCTGCAGAGAAGCACTACCCACCATTCAAAGTACTCACCACAGCTGTTCCCTCTCCTCATGATTTCACTTGTTTGATGAGGACAGACACTCCACGCCCTGGTTTATCTATCAACATCTGAAGGGGTACAGACAGGCAGAAGAACAACCTCCCTACCAAAATATTGCCTCATATTGCTCAAGCCAGTCAGAACTGCAAATTAATTCATAACAGACTGAATTTCAGACCTAAAGAAAAATAAAAGTTCATTTACTGGACATGCTATTTCAAAATGAATAATATAGTTCTTGTTTAATAGCCACCAAAGAGACAGATTTAATAAAACAAAAGAGCAAAGTTTCCAAGAGGTTTCAGCTGACAGTGAATATCATATTGAACATAGTCAGGAAGAGAAGTTATCGTAGTCTATATAATTAGTCCTTCCCTCCACCCCTGTTTGGCAACCACTTTATCAAATTACAGATGTCCAGACTGAATTAAGTGTTGCTGGAATACGTTGCAGTCAAAATCTTTGCACAGTGTTCATTATCATTAATTAAGTGTATGCGATCCCAGTTCCCAGAACAATGTCCTTTTCTATTAGCTGAGCTATATTTAAACCCAGGAGAATTTAGCATGCATTTTTAATAGAAATTCAACAGACAGTATTGACATTTCTTTGTGGTTTACAGCAGCCTTTTTACGTCACAAAAACCATCATGATGACCCAGGGAGATTGTGCTTCTCCTCTTCAGCTAAAAAACCCAGTTCTTTAAACCTTTCCTCCCAAGGCAGATTTCTGAGATCTTTCTATCACCCTATTCTAGACTTAGATCCAGAAATACCTTGCCCCAGTTCTAAATAGTAAACTCTGAGTTTACTACTAGGTGATATGCTTCCAGTATGGTCTTTACTCTCTGCAGAGGGTGGATTTCCTGACTCACATTGCCTGTAACCCATTGCCCAAACCAGTTGCTCCCCATTCTGTCTTTCTGCAGGTGAATGTTCCTGCCTTATTCCACCCCACATGGCTCCCGACTGAATCTCACCCTACTTTTGAAAGGCCATTACTCCACAAACTGAGGCCACCCTCCATCCTAATCTCATCCTCCAGTGCCTTTCTCAGTCCTTCCCGACTCTGTATGTCCTGCAGATTAAATAATCCTCCTCTGGATTCATCCATCCACCCTGCAGACCCATGTTCACCATCACTATCCCTCTCAGAAGTCCTGTCAACAAGCATCTGAGTGGTGCTTTGGCTGTTTTAGATCACTGATGAAAGCCCTGCTGGAGCCAAGGCAGCTACTGTATCTCTCCTTTCCAGAACAATTCCCACAAAGAGAATTTAATTGATCCAAAAGTTTCCTCTTGACCAGTCCCTAATGGCTGATACTCATTTCCTTGGTTACCTGTTATGTGTTTGTAAAATCGTCATTTAATCACCTGTCCTTCGCTTGTTTTTTTTTTTAAGAGTGTGTTTCCTACCCTGTTGACTCTCCCATTTTACTGTACAGGCACTGTACACCCAGTCTTGCTCTGTCTCATCATCCCTGATCCTCAGCATGAAACAGCCCTGTTACAGGTCACTAAGGGAAAAAAAGCCTCTCCAAAACATATCTGCTAAACATTCCCAGTGCCTTCAGTGAGTGTTGGGATACCATTCTTAATCTTAGTCCATCAGACCCTAAAATAACAGTTTAAGCACTTAAGTAACACATCACCAGCTTCACCACAGGTCTACAGAGTTTTGGCTCTGGCTCATAATATTGTGGAGACTAAAGTCTCCATCCATGGGTTAAAAAAATGCTGGTGATGCTTATCTGTTCCAAGGAGCACCTGTGAAATGGATTCACACATTAAAACAACTTGTGTTCACCTCGTTGGAGAAATGAGAACCCAAGATTTCTTCAGCCAAGCCCATACCCCTGTCCTCCTGGAAAGGAAAACATTCCCACAAAGGCTGGGCTGAGAAGCAAGGAGAAAATCCAAATGCAATGAAGAATTGACTCCCTCCAGCAGCATCCCACAGGGTTTTTGTGTGAGAGTTTGTTCGTACCTGATGATGCGACTGAGACCTGTGCTAAGGTGGCCTCAGGGGACTTTAAAACACACTTGAATGAAGCACCTCCATTAAAAACCACTCCCTGGGGTGCTTATAGAACCAAAGAAATGGCAGAACATCACTCCTGGGGGTCTTTAGGGATCCTCAAGGTAGTGAGCATGAATCCGTGTCAGTGGGGATAGTTCTCTACCATTTTAGGGCAAGTTGCTCACAGATACAACAGAGAGGAATCAGAGCTTGCATTTCTCTCCCTGCTCAGTTGAGACCATCTTCAGACTGCACATCTCTCCTATGTGGATAAAATTCATCCCAAAGCCAGTCTCTCCTTGCCAGAAGATGGAAGTGGTCCAATGCAAACAGGACAAATAAACCAGCCAATGCCAGCTCTCTGTCAGTCAGTCAGCCTTCCCTCTGAAACAAAAAGCAAAGCAAGTCCAAGAGGCCTCTCCCGCTCTGAGCATGGCTTTACAATTATAAATTATCCCAAGATTATCTCTGTCCCCAGCGCTGCTGAATTCACCTCCGCTGTGTTTACTGGGGGATTAATTGCTGCTGCATTGGCTGCACTGCAGAACAAAAGCTGGGGATGCAGCAAACTCCTAATTGCCACCATCATTCAGCAAGAGGTGATAAATGTAAAGCCAAATACACAGGAAACACTTTTTGGTTTAGCACAGTCTGCAATTAGCCAGCACAGACCACTGCTGGGAAGGGAATCAAGGCAAACAAGACCAGGCATCCAAAGGATGTGAGCAAGAACAGGGATTAGGGTGGCACTGGGTAGCAGCAATGCCCAGAGCTGAGCATCCTGGCATCAGCAGGCACCATTGAAGGACAAACAGGTGCTTCTTGCTCTTCCCACATCCTAGCATGATGTTTGACAGTGCCTAGATGCAACACCCTTCTTATTCCTTGATATCCTCCATTCCCGCACTGTCAGGAGACTGCATTGGTGCCAGTTTCTAGGACTCTGCATTCAAAAGAGATGCTCCAGGACAGCCCTCCCATCCCACCTCTTTCCCTGATGGACTGCACATCTCACATGGGGAAATGTGGAGATATCTGAGGGGAGAAGATACCCAGAAGTCTGGTGCCATTGCAGAGCACTGGGCTTGCTTTCCAGATTGAAGTCTCTGGTTCTCTCCTGGATATCCTGCCTGAGTGTGAAGAAAGGAGGAGCTTCATCTCCAGCAGAAAAATCTCCCACGTGCAGAAGTCACCCACAGCCTCACCGTCTTCATCCATGGTGGGAACAAGCAGCAAACACATCACTCCTGACTGAATCTGGGCTGGATCAGAGGAAAGCTGAGATCCATGGGATTGCAGGAAGGCCCTAGACACCAGCACTGCTGTCATCCCACTCTGGTGCTGCGGGACTTCCAGGCACATGGAAATGTGGTGAGAGCTCCAGACCCAGAGGCTCAGATGAAACACCAGAAGCTCCACGGCCCTGAGTGGGACCAGGCTGGAAATCTGTCAAGCTTTCTCATGAGATTTCCTCTCTCCCTCCTGGTTCTGTTTGGACTGGAAACACCATGAGAATAACTTTCCTCCTTGCATTTCAGCAGTTTTGCTTCCGGGCCTGGGCTAAACAAGGAAGTGCAGAGGCGTGGGAACCGAGAGGAGACACAAACACATGGGAGCACGGGATGAATGGCTCCAAATCCCTACATGCAACTCGCTGCCTCCATCACAGGGGTTCTCCTGCCAGCTGAACTCCTCTGCACGGATATCCACTTTCAGGTGGAATTGGTTATCTGTGGGTCAGATCCTTCTCTCCCTTAGGCAGCAAAGCAATCCCAGGAATAGCTCAAATTTTACTGCTGTGAGACAAGAACATTTGGATCAGGATCTTGGTGCCTTTTAAAGACACATCACCCAGCCCACAGCAGAGCACTTGGACACAGAGCCCAAACCTCAAAACCTTTGTCCTTCTGTGGTAAAAGGGTTTGACTTCTTGATGCACTCATCATCTCAGCACCCTGAAAACAGAGTCCATTTCAGGTGTGGAGTACCACAAACCACTTCATGGGAGGCTGACCAATTCCTCCAGAATCCAAACTTCTTCACTACTCCATGCCTTCAGCATCTACTGGCAAAACAAGCTGTGCCCACAGGAGCAGGCATGGCATGTAGGGATGAATAATGATCCTATCACCACATACATATTTCAGGATAAAATTCCAGCTTTACCACAGCCTAATGCACCACCCAACATGTGTTTACACCAAACAATCAGTAACTCAGAGCTACAAAGAATGAGGAAATGGGAAGGAGTTTTTCTCATCTCAAGCAGCTTGCAATTTAAGCCATTGCTCTTTCCCATAAGTCTCCACCAGACTGGCATGGAAACCCCTTTGGGATTATGTGGATCTACTCAGCAGTTCAAAGGTTAATTGGAGCTACACCAGCATTGGGAGCAAAAAGGAAGGGACAATTTCTAGCAGCAAGGTCATGTATCTACTGAGCACATCCCTCTGAAGCATTCATCATTATTAATTATCACTGTACTAATAGCTCAGATGAATTAAAGTATTCAAGGTCTCTTAGGCTTTGTGGAAGAAGAAAACCTTCTGGTTTTTTTAAGGACCTTAAAACAAGAGATGGTGGAGCATCCTCCTAGTCCAGCTGACCCTGTCTCTGAGCACTTGGGGCAAACAACTGAATTCACTTGACTACAACTTCTAGGCAGGATTAACCCAGACCACAGGCAAAGAAGTTCCAGGTGAGTGAGTCTCAAGGACCTGCAGACAGCACTGGCACGAGCCAGGAGAGGACTCAGTGACTAGAGAGGCCATTTAAGAGGCTTTAATTTGAAAGAGATTAGGTTTAGATTAGACATTAGGGAAGAATTCTTTACAGTAGGGGTGGTGAGGCCCTGGCACAGGTTGCCCAGAGAAGTTGTGGATGCCCCACCCCTGGAAGTGTTCAAGGGAAGGTTGGACAGGGTTTTGAGCAATCTGGTCTAGGGGAAAGTGTCCCCTCCATCTCGCCAGAGGCTCCTCACTGAGCAGGTTACATCTGAATTTGAGCCCATTAATATCTGTTGCAAAACCACCTTCCCCTCCTGGACAGTGCTACCTGGTACCAGCACCTAGACAGTTTCTGCTGTCCTCTTGTCTGCATCATATTCCTGCTCTGAACACATCCCCAGAGGCACAAGCACAGCTTCTCCATGTCCTTGGCTCAGGGAGAGAAGCACAGCCCTGAGCTGTGTCCTCCTCTCCCTGTCAGAAGAAGCAAGAGAGGCAGAAATACATCTCAAGACACCCTGTGACTCTGGTCCCTGCCAGCTCTCTCCAATCTGCCCTGCCCAAGGCACTTTTCCCTGTCACAGTCTGGCACATCTATTTCAAATGCGGAGGATTGCCACATATCACAGGGAACAAGAAACGGATTCCCACTGGGGAAGCAGGGCCCTGGAGCAGAGTGGCATCAGTGACATGCCCTTCAGGTTCAGAGAAGGAGGACACAACTGCTTGTTAATCCTGCTTCCCAGATGGTGATTTCTAGGGATAAGCTAGCCAGGGAATTCTAGGGAAAACGTTAAAAGAACTTCTAGTAATGCACTGTGAGAATAAAATCCCCATCGCTGCAGCTCACAGGGAGGCAACCCTGCTCGTTGCACAATAAACCATGGGAACCACTGGACACAGATCCAAGGATCAGGAAACAAGCAGCAAAGTCTCCAGCAAAATCACCTCTTTCATTTCTTGGTTTTAGGAACCCAGATGTGACCCCCTGTGTTGGGGTAGATTACGTGGTGACCCCAAGTCCACCTTTCAGCCCCACTTTTCATGAGCCCAATATTTTCTCATGTTATCTTGTGCTTTTTAATTACTCATGTTCACATGTTCACCCCTACCACATTCCCCTCCTTGCCCTTATCCCAGGCCCTCTCCCCAGCTTCGCCAGCCACCATGAGCCCTCAGCCTGTTCTTGACCTCTCAGCACTGCAGTCTTGAGCTCTTCAGACTTTGCCTGTGACTTTATGCTTCAGAACTTTTATTAATTCAAAGATGTCTTGTCTTAGAGAAGAGAAAATGAAGCCACCTGGAAGCACAAGGTGAGGCCACACACTTGCATCCCCAGAAGACAAGCACATACTCCATGCCCAGATAGATGCTACCTGACAGAGTCCTGCCACTGAGGGACAAGAAATTAATCAACAGGACAGTGCTGCACCTTTACACAGGCATGGAAATGAGGCAGAGGTGAAGGTAAGTCACGAAATCAGAGCTGCATTACTCAGCATGGTCAGTTTGTCATTGCAGCACGATCCACCACCTGAGTCACAGGAGTGGAATTCATTCCACTTAAATTTAGACCTCTAAAATGTAGAATCTTATGTCTGGCCACGCAGATTCAGCTTCTTTTACAGTCTATGATTCATCTGACCTCTCTCAGACACTATTGCAGATTGAATCACACTCTGGTTCTTCCTATTTCTCTGCATTGGCAATGAAGGGAGCTGCCGGTGACTAGTTCATCCAAAGCCAGACATCTCAACTCAACATGCCAAAATAAGAGCAAAGGAATCCCACTCTGGGTATTGTCATTTCTCCCTAATTGAAGGGCTTAAAACTTTCAAAGCAGAAGGACAATGACAGCTGAATTTGTGGTGGGGCTTTTCATGCCAACATTCAGAGACTGCTTCTTCCCTGCCAGCTCGCTCAGCTTAATTCATGGGAATGTCCAGAAACAGGAACCCCTGGAGCACAGCAAAAAAATGAGCCAGGCTCTGACATTTATGTGAGCAACTAGTTCTTAATTATTTGACTAATATAAGCATTGTGCAGCAACCATATGCGTTGAGGGGTTTGTGGAGATTTCTTTGTCACCCGTGTACAAACCTCCACAAGGGTCTAGGGCTTCTGCAGAGTTTTGGGTACAAGAGAACAATGCCAAGCTGCAACTCTTCTCGGGTGTTTGAGGAATTTATAAAGAAATTGCCCTTAAATGTAATTGGCGTAAGGAAGGATCAGAGAGCCAGGAAAGGTGGGCTAATGCTGATCATCAGAGATGTATCATGGGCATGAGGCAAACCTTCCCATGTTCTGGAAAGGGCAGTAGCATGCTGGAAGCAGGACTGATGGGAAAACCACAGGAATGGGGGTTTCTGCACAGAAAGGACACAATTACCCTGGGAGGAGGCTGCAAAGAGGCTCTCTGAGACATGAAAATAGAGACAAAATTACTCACTAGCCCCTGGATGCTGGATACCTGTGGAGATAGGGGCTCTCCCTTCCCTAGGAGATAGGTCAATTATGGCTAGAAATTAGGGTTTTATCATTTCAGCTCCCCACCCAGAGAAATATTGCTAGTTGAGGGCTCTGAGGCAGAGCAGAGCCAGGAGGGAAGGAAATGTCTTGGGCTGTGCCCAGGGGCTGCACTCCAACCCCACGGGGCTACAGCAGGGCCAGAAGGAGAGTGCTGGGGAAGGAAGTCTTACAGCAAGGTCGGACAGCAGCTGTCTCCAGGAATGAATCCAGGAGCAGCATCCTCCTGGGATGGGCCAGGAGGATCTTGCATTGACTGACTGCCCTTCCTGAGTTCGGGAGGAAATTAATCTCCCACCGTGGGCTCCAGTTTATTTTTACATTGCAAGTTAGCCCGAAGGGAAAAAAAGAAAATCATTTAAAAATTCTATTCCCTAAATGGAATCACAAATTTCACAGCGACCTAAGGAGATTAGTCAAATCCCTGCGACCGTCAGCAGTTTCACTTAGGTCAAAGCCTGGCATAACTCAATCTCTGTGAGAAGGGAGGAGTGGCGTGGACTGCCCAGCTCTGCAGGCTGGCCAGCCCCTCCAAGAGGGCCCTTCTGCAATATCTGGAGGGAAATATCCCTTTTGCAGTCCCACAGCAAACAGTCAGACTGACCCGGAGTGCAGACTGTGAAAGGGAGCGTTATCTCTTGCAGATACCACAGTGAGACCTTCCAAGCTGGGAAGCAGAAGAAGGACCAATTTCCCAGGCTGGGAGACATCAAAGGCTGTGTGAAACCTTCCGAAAATGCTCACCCTGAATTTCTCATGCATGGGTGGGCATATGGGATAACTCTCCATAGGGTCAGGGAAATGCAGAAAGTGGAGCAGTCGGGTTCTGATTCGCCTCTTGCTCTGGGGGAGAAAATGAAGAGAATTTAGCTCAAAACCTAAAAATAAACATGCCACCCATAGGTTTGGCTTTGCGCAAAAATTGGCCTGAGTTAGGTAACCTAAGGCATTTTTTGGATGAAGTCATTTCCATCCCCTGGCAAACATGTCTGTGTTAATGGGCTCACAGAAGCATCAGCCTTTCAAGCTGTGCCTCAGACTTCATCCAAGGGATCAGTAATGTGGTGGTGCTGCTGTGGTGCTGCTGCTGCAATGCACTCAGTGAGCAGAGAAGTGTTGGGGAAAGAAATTGAATCTAGAAGTGTTCAAAGGCCAGGTTGGATGGGGCTTTAAGTAACCTGGTCTAGTAGGTGTCCCTACCCCTGGCAGAGGGGTTAGAACGAGATGATCTTTAAGGACCCTTCCAGCTAAAATCATTCTATGATCCTATGATTACTCTAAGGAGAAATAGGGCTTTCAGCTCATACTCCACAGCTTTAAAAAAAATCTGCCTCCTTTTCAGTAAGAGGAAGGGGCCTCTTGATAGAAATTCAACAGAAAGTCTCCTGCTCTGTTGTGCAAATACACAATTTGCTTTACGTGGCATCATGAAGCCAAAAAGGATGGGAAATTCCAGTGTCCTCCCTCCACTGCAGAGAGGCAGGAGGCTTTTGCAACTGTTTCTCTCTCCTTGATAAAGTTGTTGGTGCAGTTCTTAGAAGAAATAACAATTTTTGCAATTCTTAGCTCTCTTCACAGCAACACTTGCTCTCTCTTTGTGGCTTCTCTGTCATTTGAACCCTGGTAGTACCAGACCTGAAGTTTTCAATATTACAAGTCAGGAACTGGGAAATCTTTACATTGATTTAGAAACTAAAAGATTAAAAACAAAACAGTAAGATACACCCCAACTGCAGGGACTTTTGAGTTGCTTCTGGTCTTTGAGCTTTTAAAATCAAGAGTGGGACAGTCTTGTTGAGATTTTTCCGAGTACCATCACACCTGCTCTTCTATCTGCTCTTTTTTTTCTGGTGTTGAGTTCTCTTCAGGGCAGAAAGCATCCTTCTGTTCTATGAATGTGCAGCATTTTGCACAAGGTGGTTTTCAGGCAGGATGCATCTTCTGGGCATGGGAAAAAAGAAGGTGAATTGTTACAATCAGCTATTTTACCTACAAATACATAATCCCAGAGTAAACATTTGAGAAGTGAAGATGGCAGCTGGAGTAAGGAAGACAGACAGCATCATTGTCCATCACAGCTGCCAGCATTCTCGCTCTTCGGTATTTGCTCCTGACCCAGTGAGAGCTTTCCTGTGGGGGAAAAGGAACAATAAATAACAGCAAATAATGCTCATAGAATGGTTTGCATTGGAAGGCACCTTAAAGCTCATCTTGTTCCAACTCCCTGCCATGGGCAGGGACACCTTCCACCAAACCAGATTGCTCAGGGTCCCACCCAACCTGGCCTTGAACACTTCCAGGGATGGAGCAACCACATCATCATCATCAACTTCACCAAAAATATTGCTCATCATCAAGACATCAGAATATCCTCTGCTATTCCTCTAACATCAGGGTGCCCAAAAGCATGAGTTTGCACTAAGTGGGTTCTGATTAGTCAGAGGTAATGTGGCCCTTTGCTCCTGATGATTTCACCAATGTGACATTTGTTCTCATGCCTTTCTCCAGCCTCCACCTCCCTCAAAAAACTGGAAATGCAGTTTCTCTAACTGGAAACACACATTTCATAGCAACATTTTCCAGACCACTTTGCAAGAGGTAAAGTGAGACGAATTTTTTCAGCACAGCTTTAGTAGAAGCTCACTGCTCTTACCTGGCCCTTCCTGTCTGTATCCTGACATATTCCTTCAGTAATCCCCAAGTCCTTTTGGCTTCGTCTTTTTGTGGTGTTTGTTTCTTTGCCCTTCTTAAATAAACTATTGGCAGTTCCTATGGTAACACGCCTCATTCTTTCTCTCTCCTCCCTAAAAGTCTCTTCCCATTTAACAGGCTTTTTAAAAGGCTCTATTTATACTTTCTTTTGTTATGCTGCCCCTGCTCCCTTGCAGTCAGACAAGGGCAGGCACGGAGCAGTGCATGCACTACCCTGTGTTACTAATAATGGCCATCCATAAACACGAGAGCGAGCCGTGGGGATCAAAGCTATGACCTTCATCGGGAGATGCTCTGCTTCCTCGAGCAAAAAGAAAGGAAACCTGAGATATGGCTGGCTCGGGAGGGAAGCACTGTTTGCAGAGGCCATCCCCACCCTCCCACTCTCCAGCAATGCGCTGAGGGGCTGCAAGCCCCTCAAACCAGCCAGCACATGAAAAACAGCCTCGCTGTCTCTGCAGGCAGTTTCCACCTCCCCTCCTTCCTCAGTGTCAGACATTCATCTACATTACCGGTAATTGGATAAAGAGAAAAATATGATCTCTGCTTCTTTTTGCTTCCTATTCCGTGAAAAGAAAAGCTCCCCTCCTCCCCGTGCTTTTTCGTTTTAAATTTCGGGGCCATTACCAAGCGTTAAGGTTTATTTCCTTACGGTTCATTATATCATTTAAATGCAGATTACAACTTTTCTTAACCCTTAGCTGAAGCAGTAGGTGGATTTTTACGTTGACAACTCATTGTTTCTCAGGCATTTCTCCTAATGAAAAACAAAGGGTCTGAAACAGTCCAAGTACAATTTGGTTCCTTTCTCCATTGAGAGGTTTTACTTGCACAGAAAGGCTGGTGCCAGAAACCACACGTTTTTTGGTCATCTTTAGGGTGTTCCAGGAAACATATTGTCAACAGATCTCAATTTTTCAGTAGGAAAAGCAAGTAGAAGAATGACTCCCCAGCCCTCCCTTTTTTCCTCCACATAAAGACAGCTTTCAGGGCTTCTTTATTGATGAAGAATGACCCCCAACAGTTGTAAATCCATTTTTTTTTTCTTGCTTGTGATATCTCCTCCTTGGCCAGCATAACAAACTGTGATGCCCTCAAAGTGCCACTGCAGAAAGGGTTAAGGTATCTCAAACTACAGCCTCAATAAGCAGCTCGCAAAAGTGTCCTGTCCCCAGGGTAGGATCAGTGTATGAGAATTTGCTCAGATCATTTAATGTTTGTAACTTGATTTCCTGCCGGAAAGCTTCAGTGGGCGGAGTTTCTGCTGAACCAGACAGAACTAGAACTATTTCCTTCTCCAGATTGCTTGTGCATGTCCAGTCAAGCTCAACTGAATTAACAGCAACCAGCTTGTTTCCCCCACACACCCCTTCCCATTCACCATTTGCAGTGAAAATACGGGAAGTGAGTGATGATCTTGCTGCCAGGGCCTCAGGAGATGGGATGATCCCGCAACCTTGGGCAAGTACTGCTCTTTCTCCACACATCTGGTCCACTTCTTGTTAAATTCTGAAGAAAGGATGCTCTAATGACCCGGCTCCTGCCCTACTGATTTCCTACATGACCTTGGGAAAGTCACTTAACATTTGCCTGCCTCCACCTTCCATGAAATGGAGAGGAAATCACCAGAAGGCTTTGCTCACTTTGCTGCCACCACTAGTATTAAACCACAGCCCATGAGGACTTAAAGTAGAATTCTTTCCAGTTTAAGTTTAAAGACAAGTGCTATCACCTCCTGAACAGTACAGATCTGTGCTGGATCACCTGAAGCACTTCTGCAAGGAAAAAACAGCCCTGTTACCCCCCACCACACTCCCAGCTGCAAATTGATTCATTCTTCTCCTGCCTCGGCCATCCCAGGAACCATGAGCTCCCTCCACATTCATCACTGAATGCAATCAAATCTCCTGGGAAAGGCCAGATCTTGCTCCAGGTGCTTGTTTTTTTACCAAAGTTTTAGGTTTCATCAAAGTAGTGTGAGCTAAACCCCATCAATACTTTCAACAATACTGAGAACATCTACACAGTGGTGAAAGCAGGACCAGACAAGTGGGATCCTATGGATCTCATAGGTGAACAAATGGCCAGGGCCAGAGATCTACCCCATGTACAGCCTCAGGACTCTACTGGTTTGAATGGTGTCCGGTCAATTTATTTGAGGTTCAGTTGGTAATCCAGACACTTCGTTATTGAGGTGAAAGTAGGCAAGCCCCCTTCCCTCAGTCAGTTTTCAGCAGCACCATTTGAAAATACTCCCCAGAGTAAACAGCAAAGTCACCCCAAACAAAAGAAATGAAGCACTGTGGGTTTTTTCTCTCACAGGACCAAAGAGGAAATTCCTCTGAGGCACAGAGAAATTTCTGAGTGCCGTATTTCTCACCCTTTTCCAATTGCTGTCTCCACACCAGCCTGTGAGCCCCAGTGCTGGATGCCTGGGGCAACACCCTCTCCCCCCACCCAGATAGTATCATGTCCTTAGGATGTGTCTACACTCCCAGGCGGAGCTGGTTACGAAGAATAGTCCTTTCCTTAGGCCTGGCTAAGTCTGGAGGCCTGGGCATGAGATAGAAAGTAGGTACTGTTCCTTATCATACAAGGAAGATTAAGCAAGAATGTCCTGTAATGAGGAAAACGAAGGTGCTTTGAATAGGTATGTGGGGCTGGCTGCAGGTAACTTCTGGCAGGAGCAGGGCTCTTGCAGCATGGACCAGCCCTGGTTTCCAGTACCAGATGAAGTGGGGCAACGAGCTGCCTCACACCAACCTCCCTAAACCAAATGATCAATCTATCTTCTTTCACAAAAAAAGCACAAAATTTGAGGACAACATCAATGAAGGACCTATCACCAGGACCTCGAACTCAAAATCTTTATCTGCTACTGTTACTTCATCTCCTTTCTGAATGCTGGCTCGTGTGCATGGGAATGCAATGTGTATGGTTTCATTTTCTTAATTGCAATCACCCTGCAGACCACCTTCAGGCACACTGGGGACCACCAGTAGTGCACGGACCGCATATGAAGAAGCCCTGCCCTGGGAGACCCATCCTGCCTTCCCTGATGTGGTTAAAATGCCATTCCAGACTGTGGTGCCTCCAAGGATTTAACGATGTTCTCAGCCCAGAGGAGAGCCCTGGACTATGCCCTGTGCCTGAGAAAGCAGGACTGAACTTCAGCTGTATAGGAGGGCAGCTGTAAGAAACCAGGACATCTGCAGTGGTGGTAGAGTTCTCCTCATAGCCTCCCCCATCTCTTTTACACGCAAGTGCAACCTCAGAGTCTCTGGACCAAGCTCTTTCTGTTCTGAAGCCTTTGCTGGCTATTAATACCTGGGGAATCTGTGAAGTAGGCAAACAAGGTTTTGATGAGTGTGGGAAAAAGAAAGGCGTTACCACGTATGAGTGAACTTCAGTTTCGCTCATGTGCTGAATTAGTCAGTGCCTTCAAGTGAATTCCAAGTGCTGGTCCAGCTATTAAATTACTCTTCTTGAAGAGCTAAGTGCTCCATTTTTAGCGTCTAGTGGAGGAAAAGCTAAATTTAAAAAATAATACTTAAATAAGAACTATTGCAAAGGCTTTGGGGTTGGGTGTTTTTGTTGTGTTGTTCTGGGGTGGTTTTTTCATGTTTTTAAACTTTTTTATCTCTCCGAGAAAGAAAAAGTATCCACTAGTCAACACACAGCAGTTTCTGCGACTTCTGCAAGCTGGAGAAATCCGGGTTGCTTGTCATGCCCGTGAATGTAATGTCTGAGTCAGGAAACCTCACTGAGATGTTGCAGCCCCAGAGGAACATGAGGCAATAATTGCTTCACCAAAGGAGCAGAAGTACCTGGTGTAGAGAGTCAAGACACAAGCTCCAGTGGCTGAGAAATTTGGTGGAGGATTTGCTCCATTTAAACAAGGATGGGAAGGAGGCATCAGTGCTGGAACATCAACACTGACATCTCAAGAATTCATGTTTCACTTCCTACCCTGGAGGAGTGGTTCCTCCTGCAACCTTTCCAACGCAGAATTATCACTTTTCTGCTGCTTCCTCCTCTAACACAGCAGCTGTGAGAAGTGCTGTCTGCAGGTGGCAAAAAGCAGAGTCATTTTTTCCATCAGTTCACTGTTAATGGTGTCCTGGCTTGAAGAAAGTTGAGTTTGGCTGAAATGGAAATGACAGAAGGGGAAGGAAAAAAAAAGATTACAGAAATTTAGACAAAGCAAGGTGTATGGATTGCATTTCCATCCTTTCTGCAAACACGGAGCTGCATGGGCTAGATCCAGGAAAGTGTCCCAGTTGTAATACAAGCACTTTGACAAGCACACATTAAAATATAGCCAAGCTTTCCACTAACACTAAGGCAAACACAGACTGCTGGGATTAGCATCTATGCAGAGGTTACAATCCTTCCACATTGCCTTTCAGTGCATTAGGCTGAAAAACATGCTCAAGGATGCTCATGTGCACAGGAGATTGTTGATATTTGTGCTGAAAATCCATTCAAATTCAGAAATTACAGCTAACATGAAGCCTACTTGATCCTCTTAAGGCTGCGACCTGATTGTGGAAACATTTCTCTTTGCTTGTTTTTCTAAAATACAGAGAAGTGAGGCAGGGGCTTGACTGAAGATGGATTCAGGCTTGCCAGGAGACCTGAAGGTGTTCCCCAGTTGTATTGCCCATCAATTTTTAATGCCTCCATTTCCCCTCCAGCTCACAATGGACAAAAGCTCCCCTACTCAGGATATTCTCTGACTCTGTGGTGCCCAAGAGCAGCAGGCAAACTGGTATGAATTTACACCCCCGGCCAAGAAGCGACGCTCCCAGGCACAGCAACCCTTCAGCCTCACCCATGCAAGAGGGATCAAGCTGGGTTTGACAGCACTTCTGAGGGAATGTGGTGGAGCCTCATGCTGTTGGCCCTTTTTCTTCTGCCAGAGCTGTCAAGCTGAGGTTGTGCTCGAGCGCTACAATTTGCCATGTGACATTTCAGATGGGAAGCAAAAGAACAGCTTTGCCAACCACCGCTCTCAGGTTCTCCACTAAATAAAAACCAGATTACTGACATTTGCTGTGTCTGAGAGAAAGGCGGGTCTGTCATTTTTACAAACAATAAAGGATGCAGAAAAACAAACCTATTCCCTCAGAGCCAAGCGCAGTTCCCCACCATGCCTGGGAATCCCCGTGGAAGGCAAAGGGGTCATGCTGTTCTAACAAAAAAAGATTTGACCAAAAATACCCAACCAAATGCAGCAACTGTGACATTTTTCTTTGGAATTTTTTGTTTGTTTCAGTTCTCAGGTTTTTTGGCTTGTAAAGAAAGCAGTCACAGGCAGACTTCTCTGTGGGTCCCACCATCACCAGCATTAGCAGGAGGACTTCTGCCCTCCAGAGCTTTCCCTGGGCTTTGCCAGACTGATTTTAGCACCACCGAAAGTCACGCTCTGAGTTTTCATTAAAAAAACATTGATGTGAAAAACAGATAATTTTCTCACTTCGAAAAAGTAGCAGGGAGTCAGACAGCAGAACCTAAATGTCAATAGCAAGGGAAGTCACAGGTTTTTTTCTGTTCTCAGCAGACTTCTTTGCAAGGTGTGAATTTGCCAATGCCTAACCAAGGTTAAGCTTATGCTCTGTGTTGAGAGGGGAAGGAGAGAATGAAAATCCCTTTCATCCAGCTGTGAGTTTCAAACTTGCGGATACCAAATGTCTTGAATATCCTTTGAAATCAATCAACAGATTCCAAAGTTTTATCCAAGGATCCATTTTATACATTTATACATATACCACTGTTGTTGCCCAAGATTCATTGCATTAAGAAACTTTGGTAAATTTAACTTATCTCCTTTACTGTTTTCAAACAGTCATATGCCAAATCAACCCTTCTCAAGTCCTGCTGGAGGACTTGCTGTAGGTCCTGACAGGTTGGGATGTCAAGGCTGTGTTGTGTAACAGCCTGAAGGTGTGTGAGGGAAGGTTTAGGTTGGACATTAGGGAAAGGTCCATCACCCAGAGGGTGGTCGGGCACTGGAACAGGCTCCCCAGGGAAGTGGTCACAGCACCGAGCCTGACAGAGTTCAAGAAGCATTTGAACAACACTCTCAGGTGTGATTTTCAGAGTTGTCCTCTGCAGGACCAGGAGCTGGACGCGATGATCCTTGTGGGTCACTTCCAACTCAGGATATTCTATGATCTATGCTTCCAGGTCATCCCTTAACCAGAGAGGAGGACTACATACTCTGAACAGTGTTCTCAGAAACATGAAGCACTGTCAGACCATTCCGGTTTAGAGGACACCAGTTTAGTGCCTTTCAGGGAAAAGGTAAAAATATCCTTAAAATGCAATAACATCTGAGGATCTCCTGATATTCATCTCTAGGTATTTGTGTCTCCTGAGGAATCACCTCATCCCTCTGCGCCTGTGACCCCAAGCCCCCTATTATTCTTTTCATTTTTTGAAGCCCTTGGCTACCTCTGCAGTGACTTCTGCTAAGAGACTCCTCAACAAGTTAAAAATAAATGAAAACTTGTGATGGCATCAGGTACTCCGCTCCTGTTCCGTTGAATTTATGGTGGCTCTTTACACCACAGGTCTAGACGTGGGTTGTAGACACAAAGGTTGACAACCTGAGGCGAGGCCCCTCGCTATAAAGTGGCAGCAGCTCCTGAATTGTGCCAACTTGAGTCCGCAACAGGCTGGGTGACCCCTGTGCCTCACATGTACCCAGAACCTCTAATGGGAGATGTTAAATATATCCTGTATAGCCTCAGGAATGGGCAGCCTCCTTCCTTCATCGAGCCTGACTGTCGGGGACTATGGGCATCTCCCCTCAGAGGACAGGGGACACTGCTGCACTGAGCCCAGGCCTGTGCTGTCTCCCCTTGACTCTGCCCCCAGGCTCCTCTTTTTCTTCCTCAGCTTCCTCTTTGTCATCTTTGTTTTCTCCTTCTTCTTCTTTTCTTCTTCTTTTCCTTCTTCTTCTCCTTCTTCCTCTTCCTTCCTCCTCTTCTTCCTCCTCTTCCTTCTTATTTCTTCTTTTCCTCCTCCTCTTCCTCCGTGTCATCACCATCTTTCTTCTTCCTCTTCCTCTTTCTCCTCATCGTCTTTATTTTCTTCTTCTAAGAATCATAGAATCACAGAATATTTTGGGTTGTAAGCAACCTTAAAGGTCATCCAGTTCCAACCCCCTGCCATGGGCAGGGACACCTTCCACTATCCCAGGTTGCTCCAAGCCCCGTCCAACCTGGCCTTGGACACTTCCAGGAACAGGGCATCCACAACGTCTCGGGGCAACCCGTGCCAGTGCCTCACCACCCTCACAGGGGAGAGGTTTTTCCTAATATCCCATCTAAACCTGCCCTCTGCAGTTTGAAGCCATTACCCCTTCTCCTGTCACTCCAGCCCTTTGTCCAAAATCCCTCTCCAGTTCTCTTAGATATCCTTTAAGCAGGGTCTAAGGACCCTTTAAGGAAGGGGCTCTGAGTTCTCTGCGGAGCTTTGTCTTCTCCAGGCTGAACAACCCCAGCTCTCCCAACCTGTCTCCAGAGCAGAGGTGCTCCACCCCTTCACGCTCCACTCCTTTCTCTTTTTCCTTTTCTCCCCTTCCCTCACACTCCCCTCACGCCCTTGACCCCGCCCACTACCAGGTCCCGCCCCTTCCCTGGCCCCACC
>VZTE01001422.1:201302-250237 GCA_013397775.1 Eulacestoma nigropectus | reverse complement strand
GGCGGCCGCACGTGGGTCTGCCCGCGTAACAATGCGGGCGGGAGGGGTCCGTGCGCCGCCAGCTGCGGGGCCACCGCGGATTGAGGAGGGGGCTGCGCGGTGCGATGTCCCCCCGGAGCGGGGTGATGGCTCCGCTGCAGCCATCCTGGGGCTGCGGTAGGTGGGCAGCAGCGTGTGTGCCCCTCCCCGGCCCCCAGCGAGGCTACAGCACCTTCAGATTGAACCCAAAATTAAGGGAGGGGAGCTACGGCCCCGGTGGGGGGGGGGGTTCACGCACGCTGCTTCCTCCCCGCCACAGCCCCTCTGGGAGCCCACGCGCGATGCCGCAGTCCCCCACCCCGTGGTGCGGACACGGAGCATCCCGGCAGACCGCATCCCGCCGCGCTCCGTGTGTGGGATGCAGCGTGGGCACTGTCAAGGCTCCACGGGGCCTCGCCACCCCCGTCCGGGACGGGGCGCAGCGATCGGTGTCGCAAGGGGCCCAAGGGGGAAAGCACCGTGTTCCAGGCTGTCCGGTCTCGCCATCCCCATGGATGATTCCCTCTTCGTGAGGAAACGGCGTCAAACGAATGAGGCTGCCCTGCATCGGTAGCTGTGGCAGGGATGTCCGCTCCTGGGTCGTGTTTGGAACAGGCTGCCCAGGGAAGTGGTGGAATCACCATCCCTGGAAGTGTTCAGAAAACATGTGGATATGGCACTTGGTGACATGGTTCAGTGGTGAATGTGGTGGTGGTGCACTGATGGCTGCTCTTGGTGATCTTGGAGGTCTTTTCCAACCTGAATGATTCAGTGATTCTGTATTTGAGCATGTCTCGTTAGACTAACAAGCCTTTCCTGGCCTGGCCATGGTGTGGGGGCTTGGGAATGCCAGTAGTTCCCATTCCCCGGGCAGGCAGGTCCCGTAGCTGGAGGACACCCCATGCCATGCCTTTCTCTGCTGTAGGTAAGGTGGATTTTTGCGTGCAACTGGAATTACTAATCCAAGCAATTAGCTGGAATCTGTCAAGTTTGTGCTGCTGCCAATTTCTCCAGTTCATTTGGTTACAGCTTCATCTTTCTGCTCAAAGGAGCTGAAACGTAAACGGGGCAACCGAGTGTCTAGAGCTGCTGGGTTGGGTTTATGTGCATCCTTATGGCCAAAGGAGGATCAGCAAGAAAACTGAGCCATAATGAAATGGTGTATTTATTGGCAGCAGTGGAAAAAGAGTAATGTGGATAAATGGGCCTGGTGGCTCGTTCATATACAAAATGTCATGATTCTCCCTACCAGGTTGTGAGCTGGATTTAAATTCCACTGTTACAATGATCACTGATTTTTTTATCGCATCGTTGCTAATAGCCTATGTTGAAAATGCTGCAGATGGATTTAAAGCTGAGGCTTTGTGGACCCACCAGTATTCTGCACCAATATTTGTGTACATCCAGGGACTTAACAGTGTGTTGTCACTTGGCTTCAGAATTAACCACCCAGGTGCTGGCTGGCAGGGGATGATGCAGCACAGTCCCTGACACAGACACTTTTTGGAGATGTCAGATGCCACCAAATATGACAGTTGGGCAAGTGAAGAGACTTTTAACCTTTGCTAAGCACTCCAACCTGAAATTTGTTCCTCTTGGGAATATTAAAATGTTAATTTTGGTTAACTTTTGCCAATGGTTTGCCATGAGCCATCGCCCTGTTGGCTCTGCCTAGGGAGAGGGCTGCTTGCAGAAGCAAAAAGCTTTTGTTACAGCTATTTTATTTCTATGTGTGCCTTGATAGCTCAAAAATCACTCATCGGCTCCCAGTCAAGGCTATCCTGGTTGAGAAGCATCCGCTGGGATTGGCCTGTTAAGTGCATTTCTTTGATTTGACAGCAGAAGTGCCCAGAGAAACATCAAAAACCCCAACATTTAGGCATGTTTCCAGCTCCATCATCCCCTGCAAGCCATGGAAATCAGTGGCTTGAAATCCAACAGCACTTGATGTTAAAATAGCAAACAGTAAACATCATCTCCTATCAATAACTTTAATTATGATTTGGTTTTTGTCTTAAATAGACACACGTTGTCATAGGGAATCAAAGTTTAGCATCGAGACGTGCTCAGCAGGGTGGTAGTGTCTTTGGACAGGGTGTAACACGCTTTTATGGCATAAATTAAAATAAAAAAGGGGTTTAGCAGCATAACATGCTGTTGTGTAAGAAAACTGCCAACTTTTGGGCTGAGACCGCGTGGTTTCTGGGCATCGTGTGCTGCGGCGTGTTGGCGGGTGGTGTTCCCAGGCGGCTTTGGACGGGGAGAGCAAGTTTGACCGCTCTGCAGCTGAACCCTGACGGGGTTTTTCAACCATAAAACAAAGTGCAGAGGAGGCTTTGTGTGTGCCACGGATAGCCAAACTGAAAGCAAAAATAAACACCCGTGAAAGCTGGGTTTTTTTGGTCATTGACAGAAAAGGAAAGTGCCGGTCTAGGGGTGGGTGTGAAGTCTCGTGTTCTTTACGCTCGTAATCTGGAAAATACAGACCATGGCACATGGCAGCGGCGTGCGTGGCTAATTTTACATCTTGTGCTTTTCCCTTCTGGTTTAACTCAAAATTAAGTAAGGGAAGCAGCACCCATTGGCCTATTAAATGTTCATTTTTGCCACGTTACACCACTTTGTGAACACAAGACACGACCGGATTCCTGTGGCAAGGAGCCCTTAAAATTTCAACAGCTCTACCTATAAATATAGTCACCGTGAAAGGCAATCCAGCTTTAAAAAAAAAAAAAAAAAAAAACAACCGTGCTCTTTTTTTAGTCGCACTGTATCTGCCTGACTTCAGTGCCATGCGATGCATCTCCAGCCAGGCGGTCAAGCCGAGGCAGTGTGGAACATTCAGTCTCCTAATTCTTCTTGCTAATTTATGTGAAGAATGGGTGCAAGCAGAGAAAAAAATCCATTTTAGCTGTCCTGAAGATTTTTGGGGATGGGACAGTGGGGCTGGATCTCTGCAGCCACATCATGACCTTTTGCAGAGGGACCTTTGGTGATTGCTTGGTCCTGGTGAGTTCCCAGGAGCTGCTGCACTGCGAGGCAGGGCAGAATGGAGCCTGAAGCATCCCTTGGCTGCAGAGCAATGTCCCAGATGAAAATTAAAGGGAAAAGAAAGAAAGAAAGAAAGCTGGCTGCCACCTCACGTGTCTGGGCTCACCCACTGCTCTCTGATGCAACCACAGCAGCCCAGGGAGCTCAGGGGCTGGTTTTGGACATGCCCAGGGTTGCCCAGGGACAGGCTGGCCTCAAGAGCAGGTACAGCATGTTCTGGGCACTCCTCCAGGCCAATGGGACCCCCCACCAGCCCCAGATGTTGCAGTGGGGTGATGGCCACTGGCACATCCTGGTGGAGAAGACAGCGCTGCCTGCAGGGCTGGGATTTAGGTGGAGAAGCTCCAAGGGAGGGTGGTTTTGCAGCTTAGTGATGCTTTTCAGCGTACCCTGCACTTGCATGGCAGAAATCCACCTTTGTAGCCAGAGCAGCTGGGTCACCTTGCAGTGCCAAAACCTGCTGGGTATGCTTGGGATGGGGCACGGGCTGGGAAGCGTGTGGGAGTGGGGCAGGAGAGCTCGGCACGGGGAATTGCTGCGTGTGCACTTGGGCGAAGTGCTGAGCCCAGGCTGCGCGGGAGCTGCAGACAGAACCCACACGTGACTGTCTGAATTTCAGATGATTGCTGGACCACTTTGCCAACAGCCTCTCACAGCTCATCAGCTGCAATATCATTTCTTTCCCCCCCCCCTTTTTTTTTATTTCCTTTCCCCTTCCCCACCCTGCCTTATTTCCAAGCCGAAGCAGGAGGGATGAATGCGGACACCGAGGGTGGCTGCAGCTGTGCAGGGTTTGTATCCAAACGGTTTCCTGGAAGGCAAGTTTTTTTGTTGTTTTTCAATCTTAAAAATATTTTTACAGTGAGTGTCTCGTATCGGGGCTGTTTGGATGTCAGGTTTAGTTTCCCATGACACGGAGTGATTAGAGGAGGGAGGGGAAGGAGGGACTGGGTGCTGCTTTACGTGCAGATCTCTCTGCAGCGGTATCATCGCCTATTGATGGTAAATGTGTTCCCTCTCATCTCTGCAATAGTTCTCGGAGATTTCCTCTTTTACGTCACTGCAGTTAATAAGATGTTTAACTTGGGAGCTGGGGGCGATGTGCTATATTATCGTGTTGCAAGGAACGGGGGGGGATGACGAGTTCCCGCACAGACTTGTGCTGGGAAGATCGTATCAATGATGGGGAGAACAGCTGGGTTTGGAGTCAAACCACTGCCTTTCACCCTTAATGAACCTGACCTAGCTACATCTCATTTTTTTTATCGTGACAATGATTATTTTCCGTCTAATACTGAGAGAGGCAACTCAGTCCTCTCTATCTGCTGCACTGATGGAGTCAAGTGTGCACCTTGATTTTATTAAGCAGATTGTGTCTGCCTGGCTGGACTTTGGCTTTTTTCCCCTTTTTTGGGGACCCTTGAAGCATTTCATGAGAGCACCTGATGGCTTTTTGTGGTGACGCTGCAGGTGCAGTAACTGCAGAGCTGGAGCCCTCTCCAGGAAAGTCCTTGACTGTGTGTTCTGTGTGTCACTGGTTGATTATAGAGTTAAGAAAGTGTAACTGTTGTACATTCCTTGACCAGGAATAGCCTCCCTCCTGCCACAGTTTGCAAGGCCAGCTCGTGGAGAGCAGGCAAGTTGGTCAATAAACACTCTGAGCGGCACCCTAGGGAGTTCTGAACCAAAATGGGAACACTTGTGTCCTTCAGCTCCTCCTTCCTTGCCAAGTTGTTTTCTTCCCCCAGCTCCTTCTCCAACTTGCCACTCAAACCCTCTTCGTTCTGCAGTGTTTTTCCACAAATGTTTTTCAAGCATGACAGCAGGGAGAAGAAAGCCACAAGTGCTGCAGGCGGCTGATGCCTATCCGGCCAACCCTTGTCTGTGGCTTTGGGGGCCCCTTCGTTTCGGTGACTTGGTGGCTGCAGGTGGGTTCACATCTGGCAGCTGTTGGGCTTGGAGCTGCCTCTCTCTGCCACCAGACACATCCCAGCCACCTGCACCTATTCCAGGGCTCCCAGCTCTTCCCCAGGGCTTGAGTCAGGTGAGGTGGCCAGGGTGTCCCTATGTAGATGTGGAGGGAGAAGGGCTCCATAATCCTCTCCGGGAAATGGGGACCTGGAGGGTTTGCAGGAGAAACAACCATAACTCTGTGGTGGCATTTTCCAACCGTCCATCAGGACCTGTCGCTCACAGTCCTGACAACATTTAGCTGCTGACTTGCTGTCACTGATTTTGCTCAATAACCCTTTTCTTTTTAAGACCAAAATGCTCCTTAAAAAACAACATGCCACCAGCACGTTGGGACGTTGATTTGGTTTTTGGGAGGCTCACAGCCTCCCAATTCTGCTTTTGCTTTGGGGAGGAAGCAACATGGTTGGGTGCAATTTTCAGCCCTCAAGGGAACAGGGTCTTAAAAAATAACCCTAGCACATCCCAGCTCACACTCTCAATGCTGGATGTGGGAGTTAATTTTTCTCGCTCCTGCCGTGCACAGCAGCCCCTCTCTGTGCTTTTGCAGCAAGCTGGGACAAGGGGAATTTTGGGTGCAACTCCAGGCAGTGCTGGCTCGGCACATGTCCCCAAGCGTCCCAGCTGGGTGGCTGCCCGGGGCCCCCTTCATGCGAACGGGGTCAGCAGCTGGGAAATAGCAGAGCAAAGTGCCTCCCTGGTAATTCCCAGCTGCCATTAAAGCGGCTTTAAAATAAATTCCCTCAAAGAGCAATTCCAAGTATTTGAGGGTTTGAACTTTTCTGGAGAAGGGTTTGGGAGCTGCCGGCTACTGCGCTGCGCCCTGGCACACCGGGGTAAGGTGCCAGGGCAATTGCCCTGATTATCCCAACATCTAAAAAACACTTTTTTAATATCTATATGGTATTTATTTATTAGCTGCATGTGCAACACAACAGTTGGAAATGGGGCACTGCTGGAAGCAAAGTTGTGTTAAACTGGGAAGATGGGTGGCTGGGCAATGTCCTGGGCTGGAGGCAATGCCCAGGCTCAATGACCCTCACCGTGCCGTCCTACCTGGCCACTAATGCTTACCCAGAGGTGCAGCCCAGCCGGGTGCCCCTTGCTGCACATTCCACGGCCGGCTCTGCTTGGTAACGTGGGCACAACAGGAAACAAACTTTGCAGCAAGCTTTGCTCTCCCAAAGCCCCTGAAGCTTGCTTAAAAAAAACAACTTTGGAGCAATGTGGTCTTTCTTTTTCTCATGCTCATGAAAATTCTCATACCAAACCAGTAACTCCCACTGCCCCGGTTCATTATTTTTTGAGGTGGCATTAGGGGGCATTTAAGGGAAGGCTTGTCCCAGCCTCTGTGTCCCCTCCTCTCCTACATCCTGTCATGGCAAATTACAGCTTCATCTGTGCTTGTGTGACAGGCACTAAAAGGGGGAGGTTTGGTCAACAAACAGCAAAGTTGGTCTCACCCCTGAAAGGCTCTGAATGTCCCTGTGCTGGTGCTGCCCAAGGTGGTGCGTTGCTGCATCCCAGCTGGTGCAACTTTTTGGTCACAGGAATGTCCCCGTGAGGCTGAGTTCCCCAAGCTGGGGACAGCCAAGGTCTTCCCTGCAGAGACAGTGCTGGGCTCCTGCCCAAGTCCCTTCTCCAGGGCCCTGGCACCAGTGCAAGTGCAGCCAGGCTGAAGGCTGGTGCTTAATCCCATGATCCAGGTCACTCCTGCCCCTCTCAGTGCCCCAAACAATAAGGATGCTGGTAGCAAGACTGCATCCGGTTGGGGATATTGCACCTCTCTGAGCAGTTCAGCGGGTTTGGGGATGAACTGAGCAATGTGGGGTAAAACCACCCTAAAAAAACCATTGCAGCAGAGGGTTCTTCTCCACACACCCTTCATTGCCATGGCTAGGCTGCTTCCAGCTCAAATTGATTTTGTTCATGGGCTGACCTTTACTCTGGCAGCTTCTTACTGAACTTTCTATCATATATGCAATTTTTAATTTTTTTTTTTTCTGTATGGGCATGACAGAGCTGTCTCCTGAGGTGGCCGAAAACACATCTTGCCTCTTAAGGATAGGTAGGGAAACCTGCACATGGCACAGGGAGGTGTGCTGTGGATGGGACAACACTGGGTGCAGTCGCAGCCCAAAGTGGCATCCACTGGACCACACACTTAGCTCCCTTTCTTTTTTCCCTCCCAAACTAATCCCTCCAGCCCCTTAGGCTTTTTTGTTGTTGTTGTTGTTGCTCCTCTCTGAATTCCTTCTAATTTGCGGGCTCACTGCCAGCATCCAACGCGCTATAAAAAGGGGACTTGTTCTTCAAGCTTCCCTCCGGTACAGAGCGTTTGCACAAATAGCAACACGCTTGACAAGTAGGTCTGATTCCCCCTGCTATTACCGAAATGCTCGTAGGGTGCTCGGGGAGTAGAGCCGCTGTCTCAAGACAAGGCAAGCTGAATTTCACACGCGGCCCTGAGCCCAATTCTCAGCCAGTGTTTAAGCTCTTGTCAGCTGGAAAAACGGAGCTGTGCATTTTTATTTTTCTCCCTGTGCAGCTTCCCTCTCTCTCTGAGAGCAAGCGGATGCGGTTGCATCCCGCCGTATTCCACCAGCACAGGTGAGATGTGGGCTGTGGCTGCAGACCCATGTCCTGCTGAAGGCAGCCCCAGGGCCACCACCAGTTTTTGGCTGGTTCCCCCGCCTGCCGTTACAAGCAGCCATGACACAAGCCCCCTGCCAGCTTCCTTCTTAAAACTAATGAGCTGTTTGACCCTGGCAAGTCCTCTGGGAAAGCTGTTGCCAGAGCCTTGCTGCTTGCACGGATACAAACTGCTCTCGTTTCCAGCTTAAATTTATTTGTGGATGACTTGTACCCATTTGGCATTGTTCTTCTTGTACCCGCACTTGCTTTTAGCTTGGATGGCTCCTTTCCCTGCTCTGGTATTTATCCTCTGGCAGGCTCTACCAAGTGCCGTGGGTCTGCCAACCTAAATAACCCCAGAGCTCCTGGTGGAGCATGGCTGGAGCGGGTGTAAGGGCATCTAGGCTTCCTCATTCCTGCAGTGGAGACAGCCCCAGTAACTTGATTTGCAGCTCACCCATTGAAAATGAAAATCCACCATACTGCCTCTCAACATCCTCAGTGGGTATGGTCCCAGCCTGCAGAAGGACAACCCCAACCATCCTCACCACTGACAAAGGCTCTCTGATTTGAAACCATTATCTAATTTCATTACCTCACTTCTCTTTTGCAATGCAAAAGCCATTTTGGCAGAAGATGAGCATTTTTTTTCCTGGTGCAGCCTTCAGTAGCACCCTTCCCTCTCCTTTCTGGTAGTGCCAGGGCTCGTGTTCCCGGCCATGCTAATCTCATGCTAATCTCATGCTAAGCTCAGCCCTGGTGTTGTGGAGCAGACATTTCCCATACACAGCTGTGCCAGGCACTTTGCTCAGAGGCTGAAGTGGATTAACAATGTGAAAGTTCATCAGTGCAAAATACACGTGTGGCTCCTTACCACTGGTCTGCTTTTGGAGGTGTTGGACCATCCAGGATGGTATGGGAAGAGCTGTGAGGTGTTTGCTTTCCCCCCAGAATGGTAATTTCTCACCTTGGAGCTCATTTTCCCCATACTTTCTGCTGCCACATCTTTGCTGTGGGTTTTTTTTGCATGTTGATGCCTTTATGTGCTTTCTTTGGGAGTTCTGTGCTTATTCCTGGTGATGCTGAGATGCTGGCTTATCCATCCTGATTTAGACCCCTGCCTTTTCCATGGCAGGCAGAACTTGGCTGGTACCTTTGATGGAAGGAACGATGCTCCAGGAGCCATCACTCAGCAGCTCCTTATTTCCTCCAAGTTTTCCCTTTAGTTAAGAACCTTTTTTTCTTTTTTTATTCTGCCTAATCTAAACTGCACCAGCATGTGTCCATTTGAGGCAGGATTTTATATTCCCCTGCAGTGTCCTTCCATCATTCCGTGCCCTCGTTAAACCACCCATAAATTGGCATCATCGAGGAGGAGCTGGGCTCTGTGGTTATTAGCAGGATTATTCTCATCTCCTGGTTTCCAGTGAAGCTGCTGGGCTGGTGTAACACAATTCCCACTAATGCTCATCTCCACCGTCAGGGAGAGCGATGCTGATGGGGCACTGAGCATCAGCAGCAGATACCAGGAGGAAACCAGCAGACCCCGTCGCATCTTTCCATGTTAAGTGATTTTTGACCCCCACCTCCTCTCCTCCAGGCCATGGTTGTTTAGCACATCACGTTGGGCATTAACTTCCCCTCCTGAATCTTTTCTGAGCAGCCCGTGGGCTCCTTCACAGCTGCAGCTCCAGCGCGGGAGTGCATCACATCCTGCGTTCATCGCTGGGTTTGCTTTGTGCATCATGTTTTCTCGCTGCCTAAATCAGCATCCACAGCCTCCAGCCCTCAGAGTGGGTACAGCTGGGCATTTTCTGCCTGCAGTCAATCTTCCTTGTTCCTCTCTCCCTGTTTGATTTCTCACTGTCTTTAAAGACAGGAGAGGCCAGTGTGCATTTTGCAACTTTCTTCTCCTGTTACTAATTTCTTAGAAACGAAGGAGAAGGAACCACAAGCAATAAAGAGCCTGAGGTTTGAGGACTGGCTGTTTATTCGTCAAGACTAGAAACGCAGTGACTGAAGAGGACAAGAGAAAATCCTCAGTGCAGATGTACCTAATTTAAGTTTAGGCTTGTGTAGGTCAAATCTGGGAGTGTGTGTGGATTTCCTCCTGCTGCAGTTTTACATGGAGCTATTACCACTGCCATTACTGAAAATAGCATCTTAGTTTTGCCTTCTGCACCTCATTTTTGAACCCCTGGCCTGATATCCCTGCACCATGCCCCTCTGATGGTGGGGGAACAGTGGTGCCCATCTCAGTGGCATCATGGCACCCCATGCAGTGGGATTGCACATGACTGATGACAAGTGGGTGGCAATAAACCAGTCCTAAGTGTGCAAATGCTGGCAAGGAGGCTGGGACTGGCCATCAGCTGCTGGGAAGAGGGGATGAGGAGCAGCAGGGTAGCTCAGATGCTGAAGCCAAAGATGCTCAGAAGCCCAGAAGGGACAAAAATAGGTGTCTGGGTCATTCAAGAGGGTTTGAGGACCACTTAAGATCTTTTCCCTCGGAAGCAGCAATTACCAGATGAAAGGGAATGTCTTCAAGCAGGCATTTTGGAGCATCTGGTTTGTATTTGGCACGTTCACTGGGGGAAGTGGGGATGGCTGGAAGGCTGCTGGCTGGGTTGGTGGCTGGGTG
This sequence comes from Eulacestoma nigropectus, assembly GCA_013397775.1. Taxonomy (NCBI): domain Eukaryota; kingdom Metazoa; phylum Chordata; class Aves; order Passeriformes; genus Eulacestoma; species Eulacestoma nigropectus. The sequence continues at coordinate 239,922 of VZTE01001422.1, read as the reverse complement.
AGGCAGAGGATGTCCTTCAGGGGATGAGTCTGGTTGCTTACAAAATGCGTTTTGACACCAGGAGCATTCCCATATTTGTCCTCCTTTTTGGACTGTGTTGTCAATAACTCTCCAAAGCATTAACACTGGGCATGAGCTGGATTTCTGCTCGTGGGAGGGCAAGGGGTGTCCCCATGTGAAGTGGCAAGTAAGGGGATGCACACGTGATTTTCTTTTTAGGTTTCGCCCTTCCTTGCTACAGAGGAGGCATTGGCGTGTAATTACTGCCAGCTTTAATCCAGCCAGACCAACTGCCTTTCTGGCAAACCCAAACACAATAGGAGCCAAAGGTTATTGCATGTCCTAAATAAAACCATTACAGCCCTGGGGCCTCACCCAAGCCCAGACCGCAAAGCATCCAGGATTGGCTCCATTCAGTTTTTCTTAGCCTGGAAGATTTGGTTTGATGGCAGTGACCCATAGCTTTTTTTTATTTTATTTTATTTCCTTACTTTCCCCCTGCAAAGCCACCTGCACACTTGCAGCCTCCATGGCACCTGCAGCACATCTGGCCAATGTTAGCAAGCCTGCCACGGGATGCACTTGGTTCAGTCTTTTCTTGCTAAAATCATTAGTGGCTTTAATTGAAAGCAGAGGTGAGTGAAGGCACATCACACAGACACACCACGGCATGCACGGCTCAGCTCAGCACGTGGCTGTGACCAGTGTCCTCTCACACTGCTGCCAGATACAGCCTGATGTCCTGCCCACCCATGGGATGGACTGAGATTTCAGGCACCACACAAGGACCCTGGAGTAGCCACCCAGGAGCCAGTGCATCCTACTGCGCTTTTCTCCCAGTTACTGCTCCAAACTGGGATTTACTCTGAAACCTGAAGGATTTAACTCTCTATCCCTGAGCAGATACGGCCCAAAGTGATGCAAATGCATGACCTCGCTCAGATCTCAAGAGGTAAATATTGTATCATGATGAGCACGCCTCCGTATCCTTTGCCCCAGTCTGAGACACTCTGAGTCCATCCTGATGCAGGGACAAGCCAGGCCAGGGAGGAAGTATATGATGTGAAAGGCTTTCTCCTCTCCTCCCAGTTTAATTATTGGTGTCTCATGTTTGCGGTGTGATGGACACTGGTCCTGCCTCCATGCAAGGCTGCTCTGGCTCCTAGCATCCCCACAGAGCTGCCAGCAGGGAGAAATTGCATTTCATAACCCGTCTTTCCAGGCTCCCACAAGATTACTGGAGGGAGAGGAATGTGCTGGAGAAAAATATCCCAACTGCTGTTAAAAGGCACAGCTTTCACAGAACCAGACATCCCCCTCCAGTTGGCAGCACCCACTGGAGCCAGCACTGTGTCACGTTCACCTCCCCATATCACCCTGGGGTGTCTTTGCCCTCCTGGCCTCCCCTTCACGTGCAAATAATTGAAATTGTGATAAGCAGGCTCTTTTATGAAGAAATTCTGCTTTTCCCAGTGCTCCTGGGACAGAGTTCAGTCACTTTATATCTGGGCAATAAATCTCCAGGTCACACCCACCACACAAGGCAGTAATGGGCCTGCCAGATGCTGTTCTGTCTGGGTGAAGAGCTTGCCAGCCAGTGCAGCATCTGTTAATCATTTGCCAGGAGAGCCCAGGCAATGAAGGAGTCTCAAGTTGAATCTCTTTTGGCCAATCCTTTCAACTCACTGGGCTACCTGAACCTGAAACAGCCTGTGAGCTGCAGCAGCCTGTGATCCTGGGCTGAGAGATGCATCCCACATGTCTCAGGAGGAAGGTGAGAAATCTTTCTCCTTGGTCCTTCTTCTTCTAAGAGGCGTAAAGTCCTCACCAGGCCAAGGCTAAGATAGCCCTTTTCCTTGATCCCACTCATCTGCTTTTGCTTCAAAATGCTATGAGCATCAGATGATGAGATGTGGTCCTGGGCAGTGAAAAGCACTGGGGAATCTTGGACTGGTTTGGTGTTGAGTCATTTCCTCCTGGTGATGGCACACAGACAAGGCTGAAAGTGGGGATGGGTTTCTCTGATCTTTCTTCCCTGTTGAGTCTGCTTTCAATATTCCCCAAGCCCAGTCCACGCATTTTGCCTCCAGCAAGCAGAACACCTCCAGATTCTCCGCAGAAGATCTTGTTGCATCTGGGGGCGATGGTCGGGCTGTTGCACTCACTCTCATTTCTCTCCCAGGCTAATTACAAGCCTCTTGGACTCTCTCAGGTGGCTTTGGCAAGTGCTCTGCTTTTCTAGTGCCAGTGCTGGGGAGCCCTGGCCACAACCATCAAGTCTTTCCCCAACTATTAGAAAGCAGTTATGCTCCCTGTGTGTCTTTTCATTGCCGGAAGCTGGTAAGTGGACAGATCCTACACAAATAAACTTCTCAAGGGCAGGGAGTCAAAATATCCCTGGGCTTGTTTGGTGGGAAAAGGTTAACCAGCATGAAGTCTATGAATTGCCGCTGACCCGACTTTGTTGACAAAATACAGTGTTAGTAATTGGACTTGCAGGCAAACTGCCTGGGGATGTTTAGAAGGAACTTGTCCATCGCAAGGGCCAAGACCTCCCTGGGAGAAGATCTGTCAGGGCTCTTTGGAGATGCACCTAGGCCTTGGCCATGGCTCTGGTTCGGCGTTTTGTTGTTGAGGATAAGATGTGTCAGGGTCTCAGTCTCCCACACTGACTATGGGGCCACACAGATTCACCAACAGCAGAGCTGTAGCAGAGAAGGACAGGAGGAGCCTGTCAAGAAGCCTGGGACCAGGTGACTGAAATGGTCTCTTGATCTGCTGGAAGGTGTCCCCGCTCATTGCAGGACTAACTATTGTTGGACTACACAATATTTAAAGTTCCTCTCCAGCCCAAACTGTTCCGCGATTTTTACGTTGATTCTAATGAGGGTCCTGGGTCCCTGATTTCAGATCTCTGCTCTCAAGCTGAATCCTACACAAGGCATCATTACCTGGACAGGAGCAGCAGCTTCATGATGAAGATGAAGTTCCGGAGTGTGACCTGTGCTGTTCCCAGTGTGCTCCTAAATCCCAGCACCTGTTCACTGCTGCACTGACACTGATGACATTCACTGATGACTGTGGCAGGGCAGTGGTCGGTGCATGTCCCTGGGTGCCATTGCACCCTTTCAGCCACTGTCATGGCAGCTCCAGAGCCGGCTGCTCCTGTTGTGGCTGGCGAGTTCCTTCACAGCATCTCACGGCCATGCGTGACGAACAGCTTGCTTCCCTCGGCCTGGGAGCGAGCAGAACACCCGTACTGGCACAGGCCCAAGACAGAAGCTTTGGGAATTCTCCTCGACAGAGTGACAGCAAATGCTCCTCTCGAGCAGGGCCGGTGCTGGGAGGCTCCCAGCAGCAAAGCCCATCCCGGTGCAGGAAGAGCTCGCCTTGGGCTGCGAGCTTTCCTGCACCTGCATGACTGAACATGCTGGAAAGCACCTTCCAAGCATGCTTCCTGCCATGCTTTGAGAAGGGGTGGCACCTAATGGAGGTGGGCAAAGGGGCTATGCCCTTTCCTCTATGCCCCATTCCTCAGTGTCCCTGAAAAGCTGACAGTCGCCTCCTAGGAGAGGTCAGCCACATCCAGGTGGAGCCTCATACGGGTTAACTGTGTTCCTCAAGGGCTGCCAGGTGCCTGTAGCCCACAGGTGAAGCCCCCTCTCCTGGGATGCTCAACCTTGTCTAATTCAAGTTGGGCCGTGTGCATGTGACCTGGAAGAGCCAACGGGAGCAAGATCCATTTGCCTGTTCCTCTTGCGCAGCCTCTGGACATGGTCTTGCCCAGGCTGAAGTGGCCCCAGGGGTGAAATGGTCCATCCAGGCTGGAGTTCGGAGCAGCTTGACCGTTCCCTGAGAGCAGCCGTGGCAAGCAGCCCGCGTTTCACAAGTGGGGTTTTCCCGTCAGGCTCTCCAGCTGCTATAAATAACAGGAAACGTTTTGTCGTTTTCTGCTTCGGAGAAGGTCAGGAGCTGAATTCTGTGGTCTTTGGAGCTTTAATAAGGTTGGAGATTTATGCAGTGTACCCAGAACTCCCCCGAGACAGCCTGCCTGAGGCTGTTTGGCTCCTTGGATGGAGAAGTCCTGAATGCCAGCCTTTGACAAAGTTACCTTAGCCACCCTTTATGAGCTGTCAGGTCCTGCTAAATCCTTAATGTGCTCTTCATCTCCAGGCCAGATGCTAACTCTTGGATTGCTGCCGAACCAGCTCACGAGAGGTTTGAACCATCCTCTGTCAGTGGTAGGAAAAGCTTCCACCTTGGATCCCAGGATGGATGGACACAGGGGCACCAGCCACTGGTCTCATGAGCTTGCTGGGAGCTCATCTTCATAGAATCATAGAATCTGCCCATGTGAGCCCCCACCTGGAGAATTGTGCCCAGGTCTGGGGTACTCAGCACAAGAAAGACGTGGACCTGTTAGAGCAGGTCCAGAGAAGGCCACAAAAATGATCAGAGGGCTGGAGCACCTCTCCTCATATTTGTGTTTGCAGCAGCATGGAAACCCAGCAAATCAAGTGGGAAGATCCATCCCTGAGGGTTTGCTCAGCCATCCTGACAGCCTTTCTGGGTCCTGGAGAGCCCCAAGCTCAGGTCTGTGCCGCCTGTCACCCCAGCAGCCGTGCAGGGAGGAGGCAGAGCCCTGTCTGCCGCCTCTCCCATTTCCCCAGGAGATGCAGGAATGCTTTGATGTCCACTTCCCCAGTCCCAGTGCCCAGCACCAGGATTAACCACCAGTCAGATGCCTCCATCGACTCCAAATAAATCTTCTAAACTCAGACAAGCACCACTCAGAGGGGTCCCAGCATTCCCCTCTTGCAGAATGAGGGTTAAGAATAGTTTTTCTCCTTGCACCTGTCCTTCTGAAGCCAAGGCTGTGTTTCATTTTTAAAGCCCAGGTTTCTTGGTGGTTGGCTCCTCTCCTGGGGCATACAGGCCAGGAACAAATAGAGAAATTGCCCATCTCAGTGGTATAAAGAAGGTGGGCAGTGTGGAACATGCTCACATGGGTTGGAAAAAACTCTTCCTTCCCCCCCCCCCCAGTGTCTTTTTCCTATAGCCAAGACAGAAATGCAGCTCTAGGGATGATCCTTAAGAAATAATACTGAATTTTGCTCATTTTTGCATGTTTATAAGAGTGTTTTTTCTGTCTCTAAGGGGTTTTTGGGTCAAAGTTAGCATGCCCTGTGCAGATCTCTGAAGCCTGGCTCAGTCCCACTTAAATGGTTTCAGTGAAGCTGAATTATTTTTTGTTAAAGCCCATGTGTTTACATTTCATAAGCTTATTTTAAAACACATATGTATACAAGAGCAGGCTTATTTATAAGGCAGATTGGCCTGCTGTGTCCTTACCTGACTTAAGTGTCAAGGAAGCAGCTTTTTTTAACTTTTACAAGCATAGTTTAAAATAAAATACTGGTTTGCTGTGCACCAGTGGATCTACCCAAGAGAGGAGGTCAGGACAAGGTCTTGTTTTCAAACTGTAAAATGCTATTTTGCTTATTTACAGAGCTTCCTCTCACCAGCCATCATTTTAGATTAATATGTTAACGACAGCTATAGGTAAAAAAAAAAATCATTTATATTCCCCAGAGTCTTGGCAAGCCAAAATCCCAAAGTAGCCAGGCTTCCCAGTGAAACAGCTTTTGGGAACTTTCCTTCAGTAAAGCAGGATTTGCTGGGTGACCCATTCTACCCAGGTTCTTGGCAAGATTTCTGATTTCAAGTACCCCAGGGAAATACTTGAGAAAAGCCTTTGTGGAAGGATCTTGGCATTTTCTGCATGCCCTGGAGGAAGGATTTTGTTCTTTATTCTTGATTTTAATCCTATGAACTGGTAACACACCAGTCCAGCTGCAGGAAGGTGAGGAGCACTTACGGTGGTGCAGTTCAGTGTTGGAGCATGAGGAGATGTGTGTGGATGGGGCTCTCCTCACCCTCCCTATCCTTAAAGCAGGATGAGGAGGGTGAGAAGAGCCCCAGGGAGCTATGAATTTGCACAAAAGCAAAGGGAAGCTTTGACTGTAGGACATAAAATTCATCTTTCACAAGGGGCGAGGAGCCCACATGTGTTTTTATGCCTGTGCTTGGAGAACTTTTCCTGCTTCTATCAAGCTTCCACATGGGGCTGGTGGGTATGGACATGAAGACCTAGGAGGTAATGAGACAAGTGTTGACATTTACACCCAGGAGAGGGCTGGAGCAGACACTGAGTGAGGGATGGTTTTCCATCCAGCAAAGCTGTAAACCAAAGCCCTGACCACTGGTGGTTATTTAAAGACTCCAGCAGCGCTTCCTGCCATGGGAAGGTGCTTGGCCCACGTTCAGCCTGGGCGACTGCTCTCTGCAAAGCCAAATAAACAGCAGCCACTTGAACTTTCCACCTTGTGGGCTCGGCCAGATGCCTCATCCTAGGCCGTGACCAGGCACCACGCCTTGGATGGGCTTTGTGGATGAGCCTTCTTGGAGGATCCAGAGTGATGGCCACATTTTGGCGTTGAAGGTGCTTTTCCTGTCTCTGAAAGACCCCAGTGGAGGAGTTTGGTGCTGTTTGGAGCTGAGAGAGGGTATCTGGGAAGGGAGATCTGTCTCTCAGGAGTGGGCTAGGCTGCCCTCCATGCAGGTCCATGTCTTTCAGTGACCTTGGGCAGGGCAAAGGAAGGAAATTATATCCTTTAACCCTACTAGACATGTGCTTTAGATGCTAAATTTTCTCAGAAGAGCACAATTCAAGTAGCCAGGACCAGGAATCTCATCCATCAATCAAGGCATGGTGGTAATGCATGACTGCGGTGGCCATCTGATCTGTAGGATGTCCATGAAGGTGCCAAGGCATCAGTGGTGGGATACCTGCAGTGATGCTTCACCCATTGGGGCCGATTGGAGGTGGTCCCTTCCAACCTCAGGAAGGGGTCCCTTCCACCCCTCCCTCCTGTGACCGTCCATGTGAGATGTCAGACAGTCCCCTGTAGGTATTTTGTTGCTTTTACTGAATTGCAGTCAACATGATGCACGTCCTTCCCCACTTCTGACCCTTCCCCGGTGAGCTGAGATGTTTCAGCAAGACACATGAACCCTGCAGTGAATGCTCCTCACATCCAGCTCCTCAGCCTGGGAACTTTTGCAAGACTTGGCAGCAGGACTGTTGCAGGAGTATTTCACACAGGACCCAAAAATATTGCTGTCGGTGCAGCGGCGGCCGGCCTGGACGCAGGGTCAGGTCCCTCAGAAATCAGACTGTTGACGAACAAGCTTGAGCACATTCAAATGTTTCGTCTGATTTTCTTGGACTGCGGAGTTTCCAAGGGAGCCAAAAAGCTGGCTGCTCCTCTTGTTGACTCTGCAGACCAGAAATACAGCTGGGTTCAGTGGAATAAGGAAGCTCCCAATTCTTGTACTGGTGTAGCAGAGAGGGGAAAAGCTCAGTTTGGAAAAGCTCAAATGTCTCTTTAGAGATAAAAAAAATGTCCAAGGTGGTGCTCTGCCTGTGCTCAGCATCAGGGATGATTGCTCAGGCAGCCCCAGGACCAAAATCGTTGCTTGACATCCCTCTGAATTTCTAGCAAAGAAGCAAATCCAGGGGCATTGCACTTAATCAAGGTCAAAAAATGTGTCCACACAGGCTTTGGGGAGTGCAGAGAGAAGCTGTGCCAGCACTGAGCTGGGATGAGAACACAGGAGAACACAGGCGGGAGGAGAGCATTACTTTAAACTGCAGATGAACCCTGAAATGACAAAAAACTTGAAGCAAGCCCACATTTTGTGTCAGGCTGGCCGTGAATCAGCTCTAGAAAACGAAAGACGAAACTTTCTTACTTCAGTTTGAGTTATGAACTTATAAACTCTCATTTATCTGGTTTAATGGACGTGAGCCAGAGACATTTTTTGAGGTTAGTGGATGGGACAACTTCCTGAAAATGAACTCATTGAAAAAGGCGTGATTTGGAGACAAAGATTGTCTCAAATTCTCATATTGTACAAGGCTGGGTTAATGTGACATGGAGATATGTTCTGTATATCCCAGAGCTTCTCTTGAGCATCCTCCATCTATTTAGTGCTCTCTGCTAAAATGTAGAGGCATGATAAATCACTTCCGAAAGTGAAAGTTGAAAAAAACTAATCAGATTTTAAGCCCATCTGAATGATGACAAACGTGCAAAAAGCTTTTGCACAGGACAGCCATGTAACCTTACTCCATTCCCCTTGAGATACCAAGCACAGACTGAAAGTGAACAGTGGACAAGTGGGGCAACCCATGGTCCAGCTTTGTGATTTCATGGCCCAACTTTGAGATGGGGGTCAGAATAGGAGTGTCTCACATGTAGGTGCATTTTTGTTCAGCAAATCTTAGTACTTTTTTTTCCAGAACAAGGCTATTTTTCCCCCTCTGCTTCCCTTTAAAATACTGATTTATTTAAAAATGGCTGTGTATTCCCCAAAACCGTCTTCAGGAATTACAAAAATCAGAATATCTGCCTGAAGCTAGGGATAAAAACGCAGCAGAGGCGTCATGCAGGCAGCTGGGCTAAAATTGGCATCTGCTAAAGTTAGGGGAGATTTCATGGAGCTATTGGTTGTTTTATTGAAGTGGTCAGGACGAGGACCAGGTTTTTGTCAATGCCCTGGCATCAGAGGGATGCACTACTGGTCCTGGATACTGTGAATCTTCCTCATCCTTGGTGCTGTGGCTGCAAGCTGGAAGGGTGGCTGGGATGTGCTCCTGGTGAGGAGCTGGTGATGATGTCACCAGCTTTGGAAGGAGCGATGCCACAGTGATGCTCCTGCCTGCGGTGGTGCCGGAGAAGTGGGTAAGCTCAGAGTTGATCCTTAGTGTTAACTAAAACCTCCTATTCCTACACTGTGCCAGTCTCCTGGGAGCAGATTTGAGGCAGGTGTTCCTCTATGCCTGAGTGAGGTGATGGCTCCATGGGTGCATCCATCCAGATGCAGATCACCACAGCCCTGCCAGCTTCTGAGCCCCAGACAGGGAGGCTGCGGGTCCAGCTACATGGGACAGGTTGGTTGGCATTTCCAAACCCTGCAGGGAGGTCTCTTCTTGAGGTCCCCAGAGTCTTTCAGGTGCCACTGTCTGGTGGAGCTTGAGGGAAGTCCCTCTGCTGCATTTTTAGTAAATGCCAGCCCAGGACATGCTAATGACAGCAGAGAGGATGTGCTCCATCTGCGTGACAAATGACACTTACGGGAGATCTGGAAACAGGATGGGGATGTTTTATCGACCAGCTGATAAAAGAAAATGCCAGAGAAATTCCCGTGTGGGAACACACAGCAGAGTTTCACCCCATGCTTCGGCATTGAATTACAGTGCTCATTTAGCAACCCTTGGCTGCCTGTCCCAGTGCTGCCCACAGTGCCCTGCCAGTACAGCTGCCTGTTTGTAGAGAGATGAGCTGGGAATGGATCAAGCTGAAAATAAACTTTTTTATTTATTTTTTAATTTCCCCAAGGCAAGATCGACTCCATGGTGCCTTTGCCAAGATGGCCATCGATGTCACAGTGGCCTCATGCTGGTAGAACTGAGCCAAACCAGTACCTGCTGACTTTGCATTGGAGCAGATGAGCCCCATGTCCTGTGGCTGGAGGGGACATCTTCAGTGCCCCTTGTCTCTGCTCCCTCTGTCCCACTGTGGCTGAGCCCACCCCGGGCTGGTTTTGCTGTTGGTTGTCATGTGCAATGCCAAATTTAAATTACTTGTGAAATAGCAAAACATCCTTTGTGCTGGCTGCTGGAGTACTCTGTACACATCTGTGCCTGTAGGGTTTTTCTGTTAGGATAGTTGAAATAGTGTGGATTTCAGCATGGAGCCAGCTATATTAATAGGAATGCCCTCATTCTGCTTTTTCTCTGTACCAAAGGAGCTTGCAATGGGAGAATTGAGCCTTAAGCAGCACTGGGTGTTCTGCAAGGTCTCCGTAGATACTCTTCGATGTTGTGTTTTCTGTTTGCTGCAGCCTGGCTCTTTAGGAAGCAGCATAAAAAAGAGATGGAGAAAAACCCTCCCAGGGTACAGCCATAACCAGCAAGATAGGGAATGTCTGTCTGCATCCCTCCCCAGGCTGAAACCTTCTTATCTCCCCTCAGAGCAGCAGGACAGGGACCATTCTGGGCGGATCTCAAAGCCAGTATTTAACCCGGACAACTTGTTACTGGTGTTGCTTTTTCATTCACCTCCTTTACCTTTTTCCCTGCTGAGAGGCAGAGCATGTGCATGTGCATCCCCAGAAACATTTACTATCATCAGTCGGCTTCATCATTAATGATGAATTTGGGCTTGCAGCTTCATTTACCCAGGGAAGCTCGTTTGCTTTCAGCTTGATTAGAGCCTGCTCCAGCGCAGCAACGGTGGCTGGGAAATGCCACCCACGCCGGGGTGTCAGAATGCCTCTGAAACCATCCGGGAGCCGAGGAGCCAAGCAGAGCCGGGAAACCAAGCAGAGCTGGAGCAGCTTGCGTGTCTTCAGGCCATTAAAGCTCACCCCTGGGGGTGGGGAGGATGTGCAGAGCATGGATGAAACGCTGCATCCTGCCTGTTCCATCCCTGTTGGATCCGGCCGTAGGAGCTGAGGAAGTTTTCTTGCTTAGCAGGGTGGGGAGGCTTCACATCTCAGCCTTTATTTAATTTTCAGGTGATAAAAGCGTTGCTTCCCTGCCCGGCGCGTCAGAGCAGCCAGCACCTTCAAACGCTCTCCTTTCTCCAGGGAATTTGCATTTCCCTAAAGGCAGCACCAGATTTATGCAAAAATCTAGATGAAAGAAAGTCAAAGGCAAAGCATGCTCATGAGTAAGCTTTCCTTGGCACTTCCTGAACAGTCAGACGCTCTCCTTCCAACCTTTTGGCATTTTGGGGAGAAGCAATATTGACTTCAGGCTCCTTCAGCCCCAAAAACACTGTGTGATGACCACTTCACCTCCATGTTGTCCCAAGAGTGGTATCAGTCTGGAAAGGTGCTTTGAGGTTGCAACATCCTGATGTTGGATTTGATTTTTCCTGGATGCACCATTCCATGAGATGTGGCATCCCCTCTTGTGGTGTTGAGGTGATGTTTCTAGACAGGATGGACTTCCTCCTCATCCTGCCATTCCCCTGAGGATGTGGTCTTTCTCCTTCAGTGATCTCCAAAATCACCTGAGCACAGTTCTTCACAGCCAGCTGGCTATGCTTCATCACCTTCTCCTTGCTTTCCCTGACAGGATGGGAAGAGCACCGAGTGTCATCATCCCACAGTGGCTCTGAAACGAGCTTTTTGCTCATGTAAATCATTGCAATTTCCCTTCCTGAGATACCAGGGCGTTTGCTGGCTTTTACAAAGCCGCTGCTGGAAATCCTTCCTGTAAATGACAGGAACAGGACTGGATGACTGTTCGTCTTCTATATCGAAAGACAGTTCATTTAAGTTCAAGAAAAGCCAGGATCTGTATAGTTTGCCATCCTTTTTTAGCTGGTTTCGCCTCAAACAGTGGCTGGGAGCAGCCTTGGCATGCCAGAGCATCTCTGTGTGACAAGTGAGGATGTGATTTAAAATGTGCTCGTCTGGGGCTACAGCAGCTGCTCTCTGCTTCTGGTGCACAGCCCAGAAAGGGACAGGCTTGATGGTAACTGGGGAGCTCATTTTTGCAGTCCAAGACCACATCCCAAGCTGCAGCATTGTAGGGCTCCAGTCCTAAGGATTTTTCAGCCCATTATCCTAATTCTCAGAGTGTCCCGTTCCAGCAAGGTTTTTTTAATACCTTGGTTAAACTTGAATCCAGTTTGAACCCCACTTGATGAAGAGGCAAGTGGGGAGCTGGGTGGGAGCTGATGTGGAGAACCCAGGGGAAGAGTCATGGTGACACCTGGACACCCTGTCCATCGGGCACTCAGAGAATCGTGGTATGGTTGAGATGGAAAGGACCTTTAAAGATTATCTAGTTTTGGCCATGCTGCCATGAACAGCTTCCATTGCACCAGGTTGCTCAAGGCCTCATCCAGCCTGGCCTTGAACAATTCCAGGGATGGGGCAGCCACAGCTTCTGGGTGCAACCTGTCCCAGTGTGTCACCACTCCCAGCATAACAAATTTCCTCCTTATGTTAAATATGAACCTGCCTTCTATCAATTTAAAGCTGTTGCTTTTCATACTACCACTACAGGCCCATGTAAAGGTCTTTCTCCGCCTTTTTTTTTCCAACCTCCCTTTAATACATTGAAAGGCTGCAATGAGGTCTCTCTGGCTACCAATTCCTGAGCTGGAGAAAGAGCCGCAGCCACATCCTCACCTTTTTATGCCCATCTGAGCCCAGCTGCAAGGTGCATTTTTAAGGGGCTTTGAGTTTCAGAAGTGCTGTAGTTGGGAAAAGGCCTCAAGTTGCACCAGGGGAGGTTCAGGTTGGATATCAACGAGAGTTTCTTCACTAAAGGAGCAATTCAGCATTGAAATGGGCTGCTCAGGGAAGTGGTGGAAACCATCCCTAAGTGTTCAAAAATGAGTAGACATGGTACTCAGGAATGTGGTCTAGTGGGCAGGATGGTACTTGGTTGAAGGTTGAAGGTTGATGAGCTTGGAGATCTTTTCCAACCTGAATGATTCTACAATTCTCTGATTGTAGTTTGCAGACCCTGAGCAATCTGAGCTCTGCACTGCCTTAATCTCCATCCTCCAAAGTGATGCTTGATCCTCCCTCCTCCTCCTTCCAGTTTGGTCCCCCATCTCCCATGTGGACAGGGTGCAAATTGGGCGGAAGACATAGGGCAGTGCTTTACACACCAGGCAGGCTCTGCAGAGTGAGTGAACACATTGACGTCCCTCCAGCAAGAACAGCTGTGACTTTCAGCATTTCGTGCCCTTTGATCTTTTATTTGAAAGAAAACCACCTTTATTTGCTCTGCAAGCTCCCACGGGTGGGGGACGACTCTTGGCACAGCTCTGGGGTTTTGCGCAAGGGCGGCAGGACCAAAGGATTTTGTCGCTGTTGCTGGGGATGGCTGGGCCCAGGAGGGTAGGAGAGGGTGCAGGGGAGCAGGAGGGGGTGCAGGATCAGGCTATGCTGTAGCCATGCATCCAAAACTGGCAGCTTGGAGGTACCCACCTTTGTCCCTAGAGCTTTGTCAACATGTTGCTTTCGCAGAGCACTTGTCCTGTGGCAGCCCAGGAAGATCTGCTGTGTCTTTTTGCTGGAGCTAAGGAGTTTTCTGGAAGAGGGTTTTAGGGAAAACCATCTCTGCAGGATCTGGGCTCAGTGGGAGGAGCCAGGAGTACCGTGTGCTGGGGGTTTGTGATAACACTGCCAGACCTTGCTACATCCCACCCAGGAGCAGCCCATTTTCCCACCTCGCTTCACTTGCTCCATGGCTTTTAATTATCCTGGCTGACACTCATCGTGTTTACCCCAGGATCTTTCTGTATTGTTGATAGCCCTGAGGGGACACTTCTCACCTACATGCAGCATCTCTGTCCCATCCTGCTGGAAAAGGGATATCCCTGGAGGGGCTATTTCAAGGGGCAGTTTCTGCTATTAAAGTGACAATGGCCATGGCTGGTGAGGATGAGGAGACAACCCAGGGTTTTCTGTGCAGCACTGTCCCCATGGGCTTGGTGGCTGCCTTCAGAAGTGCTCTGGTTTCCACCACGAAGGAGAGGGCTGGTGGTGCTGCCACCCTGCCAGCAGCCTGTCATGATATGTGTGACCCTGTCTCCATGGGGTGAAGTGTGTAAACCAAATAGTGCGGAGCAAGATGATTTGGGAGGACAACCCCTGACAGCATGGGGTCTGGATGGTGGAGGAAGCTCAAACACCATCTAAACATGGTGCCACTGACTTGGAAGAGCTGCCTTTCTCCAGAGCTTGGCTTCTCTGGACAATGCTGACCATAGCTTGATGCCACCAGAGATCTTTCCATAGGGCACATAACAGGCAGAGCATGTTCTGTCCCCGGTTGCATCCCCAGCATGTCACAGAGCACTATTTCAACATTGTCTGCAGGTCAAAATCCACCCTTTGGGTAGATTTGAGTCCCCTGGAGCCCCCTTCATCATCAGCAAACTTCATCAAAGCCACCGTGGCCTGTCTGGGTTGGGGGTTGTGCAAGAGGCGCCAGTGACGCAGACAGGGCTCTGGTGGCCTTGGGTCAGGGCTGCTGGTGGCCTGACGAGAAGACCAGGTGATGTAGGGACAGCTTCCCATCAGAATCCCACCACCGAGCAGGGACATGGCAAATAGCAAAGTTCAGGTCTGGTGGGACACAGGCTCAGGCTCAGACTGTACCTCCAGGAGAGGTCATGACAGCTCCTCCCTGCCCTTCCCAGAAGTGTGCTGCTGTTTCTTGTGTTTCCCCCAAAAAAAGCATCATTCTGCACTCCCACCCCCAAATTTTGCCACTTACCACGAGTATTAAATTCACTCAAAATACTGTGAGAAACCACAAGAAAAGCTGGGCAGGTGTTCAGCTGCACCAGAGTTTCAGGGTGGGAGAGACACGTGGCAGTGGCACTTGCTGGGGGGGACCACTGGTGTGACCCCGTGTGTGTTTTGGGGTGAGGATGCTGCTTTGGAATTCTTTTCTTTCCAAAGATACTCTGGGAAAAGGCTTGAAGCCTGAAAATGCCCAATCACACACAGAATTGCTTTTTCTTTCCTGATTCTTTTGGCCAGCAGGAATCCCTGAAGGATGGGAGGAGCTGGCCCCCAGTATTTGGGGTGCCTGACATCCTTGTGCATCGGGCGCCAGAGCGTGGGGACCATCCGTCCCCAAACGACCGAGCCTTTCACCCCTCCCCAAAAAAACCCTCTAGGGCACACTCTGCAGATTTGGGAGGCAGCCAGCCCCAAGCCTGTTATTACTTTTCCCCGTGGAGTTGGCCTCTCTTCCTCCCCACTCTTTTTCTTTTTTTCCCTCCTTTCCTTCAAATCCAAGCCAGGAAAAGCCTCTGACGTCGGCACCATGGCTCCTCGTGGCTGCTTGGGGAAGGCGGTGCAGGGGATATCCCGCATCATATAACCAGGATCTCGCTGCAAGCAGGGCCACTGGTGGCTGCCTGTGAGTCATCCACTGGTGGGGACAACATGGGAGGGATGGATGGGGGACTGTGTTCAGCTTGGGGAGGGGGAAGGGGGGGTCCTTTTCCCCACGGTACAGAAGGTTTAGTGCCTTATTGTGGTTTTTATGATCCTTTGGTGGCTGGCTCTCTTATGGTACAAGGAGTTAGGTTAAATAAAAAGCTGTCCATGGAGACCTCAAATTCAAGCTGCTTGGGGGCTGCATGCGAAGGGAAAAGCAGAAATTCCAGCTAAACGGCTGTTGAGGAGGTGCTTGAAGCATCATGTTTCCTCCAGGGCATTGGCCCACAAGCTCTGGACAGGAGAGGCAGCCCTGACACTGGTGGCATCACAGGAATCCCAGTGTCAGCACAGGGTCCATGTCCAGTCAGGGTTGTGAATCTGGGTGAGAGGGAAAAACAACTCCCAAAGGACCTTTATAGACACTTTCCAGACTGTGCCTCAGCCTCTCTTCAAAGACAAAAGGTGCAAATACAAGATAAGAAAGGGTTGATCATGTTACCAGTGCCTCTGGTGCATTCCCAGCTTGCACAGTGCTGGGAAGACTGTGCTTTTCTTTTTATCTGTCTGGCTGGCTCTCTGCCTCAGCTTCCCCATTCCTCCCTCTTTCCTGGTGTCCTGAGTGCCTCCTGCTTGCAAATCTCCACGCCAACATCATGCTGGCACCTTTCCCTGCTCTCTAAATGCTACCAAACTCCCTAAGTCCAACTGGAGCTGTAAGATCAGGAGCTGTACAGCTCTCTTTGGCAAAATTTCATGTTAGCCAGTATTTACTGCACACCAAAAAGGTCGTGGGGAAAGATGCATGAGCTGGTTTATCTTGCAGATGTGTTTTTGTGGGCTGCCAAGAGCCCCCCACTGCTCTCCCTCTGCACCTGTGCATTTTTAATCCTCCTTGTCGTGTTTTGCTCAGAAAACATAACATGCAGCAAGAGAAACAACATAAAAAATAACCCCTTGGAGGAAAAATCCACGATGCTTCCCTGGCAGATGGTGCCAGGCACTGCTCCGCTCCTGGCAGCAGATACCCCACAGCCACCATGGTACCCAGCATGGCTTTTCCAGGACATGCCATCTGCTCTGTCCAGCTCTGCACCTGGAGCAGGACGTGATGGTGGCTGCTTACACCTCTCCCCACAGATGCCGGCTCCTGCCGGGTGTTTTGTTTCCGTCGCTCTCCTCCCGGACCTTTCCTGTTTCCTTCCAAGCGGATGCAACTGGAGGAAATCTCAATGCATTGGCTGGGTCCCAGATGCAGTCATGGGCTGGGGACAGCACCGTGGCTCTCTATGTCCTGGGACCTGTCCTCCCTGGCAGCGATAGCGACGGTGGCAGGGGTGGTGCTGCTTGTGCTGATGGCAGTGGTGGTGCTCGTGGCAGTGGTGGCAGTCATGGTGCTGCTCATGCTGGTGGAACCCGGTGGTGGCAGTGGTAGTGTTGCTCATAGTGGTGGCAGTGGTGACACTGGTGGCAGTGGTTGGAATGGTGGTAGTGGTGGTGGTGCTGCTGATGCTGGTGGCAGTGGTGGTATTGGTGGCAGTGGTGACGTGGTGGTGGTGACAGTGGTGCTGCTCATGCTGGTGGCAGTGGTGGTGCTGGCAGTGGTGCCCCTCGTACTGATAGCAGTGGTGACACTGGTGGCAGTGGTAGTGCTCATGGCAGTGGTCATTGTGGTGGTGGTGGTGGTGGTGACACTTGTGGTACTGCTGGTTCAGATCTCAGGTGTGCAGCTGAGCCTCACAGACCTCCCCATGGTCACTCACGTCAGTGGCAACGGATGTGTGCAGAAACTTCTGCATGGTGATAACTGGGACTGCTCAGAAACTTGGATTCAGTTTTCAGGGTGATGTAAGTGCTTGTTGGGAGCAGGGAGAGCAGGACTTCATCAGCCTTAAGAGGAAAGGGCTGGTTGGTGTCTTGCTACATGAGCTGAAAGCAGGAGAGAGGTCAAGGAAGTGTGACACAGCTGGATGTTTTGTTGGGTTTCTCTGAAGGTGAACTTTGAACAGGAGATGTGCTCACTCCGAGATCGCTATATTTATATACGGGTGAGATGCACATTGTTTGGGTGAGTAAGAGCTTTTGTTCCAAGTCCCACTGCTGAAGCCCACGTGGAGCTACACTTTGGCTCTGCAAAGCTTCCTTTTCCTTCTCTTGGGGAGTTGCTGTGTTTAGGAAAACCTGACTCCACCATCTGTGTCCCACTAGCCGGGTACCAGCAGCACAGCCATCGGGTCAGGCATCTGCTCAGCATTCCAGCCAGGCTCTTCCATTCACTGGATGAAGATCTGACCTTTATTTTCCATCAAGTTGCCGTGAGGAAGATCAGCCTCATCCCTCTGTTGCAGGCTCTGTCTCTGGACAGCTAGGATGAGGCCAAGGCATTTGTAATGGCATTGCCACACTGCAAAGGAGTATTTCGGAGAGCTCTGTCGTCCCCTCAGCTTTGGGGTGTAAGACAAAGAGATGATGGCTCAGTGGTCGCCATCCCCCAGAGCAGCATCCTTCACTGCTCTCTTGCCACACTGGTGTGTGTTCATCTTGGATCCTCAGTGGGCTTTTGGCTGCAAAATTCTTGTGGAAGAAGGAGAAATTTCCACAGTTGCAGTGAAAAGATACAGCATAGAATCACTAAGGTTGGAAAAGATCTCTGAGATCATGGAGTCCACCTGTTAACCCAGCACTGGCAAGTCCATCACTAAACCATGTGCCACATCCGTGCCTCTTTTGAACACTTCCAGGGATAATGATTCCACCACTTCCCTGGGCAGCCTTTTCCAATGCCCGACCACCCTTTCGGTGAAGAAATTTTTCTTAATGTCCAATCTAAACCTCCCATGGCACAACATGAGGCCATTTCATCTTGTCCTGTTGCTTTGTTACGTGGAAGAAGAGGCCAGCCCCCACCTGGCTACAACCTCCTTTCGTCGGGCTTCCCCAAGATGGGTTTGAGCCTGACAGGCCAGTGCTGCATTGCTGAGCATCCTCATCCAGGGCTTGCTCACTGTGTCCTCACATGCTTCCTCTAGATCCCCCGGAGCGCTCAAATCAGAAGGATTTATATTCCACTTGGCAGGTTATTAATATTAGCTGAAATTCCCTTTTCCACATTGTTCTGCCATGCTTAATATGGAGATCAGCATCGTGGCCTGAAACGCCGGGGATGATTTGTGATTGAATATCCATTAGGGATTTATGGGCTTCAGGGCTGAATTGCTGGGACGTGCGATTGCCAAAATACTTGAAACGCTTCCACTGGAGAGGAGACCTTGTGGGAAAGGAGCACTCACTGTTCTCGTGGGCAGGCGGTTCCCACTGAGCCTCTGTTACTGGCAGTGAGCACACCCTAGCCAATAAAAAATTGTACGGGATCCGGAGCGCCGATGGAGCATGAACTGTGTGTCGGATGATGACAGGGGGCAGCGCAGGCATTGGTGCTGGCAGCAGCTCCCAGTCCCATGGGCTTGCTCAGCGGGTGGGATTTAATCCAGGACATGGGCAAACATGGGCACAGTTCATATTAATGTCCCTGGCAGCTGTTTAAAACGAGGTATGAGGTTGTCTGGAGGGAGAAAAATCATTTTTTCTGCTTTCCCTTGTGCACCTCTGGTGCTGGTGAGTCAAATTGGATCAATCATTGGGATCAGATCAAATCATAGGGACAGGTGGCATTAAACACACTGGAAACCTGAAGGGGAAAGGCATAAAAAGTAAAAGCAAAAGATCCTCAAGGCCTTTGTTTCAGAGAAACTGGGTTTGCAAGGGGACAGTTTGGGGCAATTCCTACTTTGCATCAGCTCTTCCCTTTGAGTAGGCAGCTGTGGCTGCCCATCCCTCTCACCCCCTATCCCTTTGGAGGGTTTCAAGCTCTCTTTCCCTCAAAATAAGAAAGATGAACCTTGCTGAGGGATTGCCAGCAGGTTTTCCTTGGGAAACATTCCCTCACTGTGTTGCTGGCTCTTTTTGTGGTTGTGCTGGCCAGCAGCTCAGCAGCTGGAGATGCAGGAGCCACACAGCCAAAACCAGCCCAAAATTACCCCCCAGAAATACCAAATTGGTTCTCACCATGGTGAGATCGTCTTGGGGAGAAGCAGATCCCACAAACAGAGTGATGAGTAGGATCATCACTGAAAAAGCATTGTGAACACTGTGGGGAGAGCAGGTTTCACAGCCCATCTTGCAGGATCATTTCAAGCTTTGAGCAAAAATTCCAGCTTCTGTGGTACAGGTGAGGAGGGTCAGCTACCCTGGGGAGTTCAGCATCGTCTGTGGGCCGAGCTGCTCTGAATCACACCTAAAATGCTGCGGGAAGGCAGCTCCTGCCTCACTTCCATCCCTCAGCCAAGCTTCCAGCCTCGATCAGCTTGCTAAAATCTGATTTTCTCAATGGGGACTGGAAAGTCTTCTCCTCTGAATGTCCCACTCATTCCCTGCAGCCCAGGCAGGATTTGAAATTTGCAGAACATCCTGGCAGGGCTCTGGGGTAGCATTACCCTGGTTTTTATAGGGAAAAAAAAGTCATGAGTGATGGGACATGGTTGATGGGAAAAGTCAGGATTTTAGCAGGCAAACTGGGCACTTTCAGCAGAGCAGCTCCGCTTCCCCTGACACCTCATCTGCCTTTTTTCCCATTGCTGTTTAACTTTTCCATTCCTGGGTACCCCTGGAAAAGCAGGAGCTGTTGAGCAGGTTGTAAATTATGCTCAGGCATGGAAGAGCCCATTGTCAGCACCCAGGTGCTGTGATGAGCTGGCCAGTGCTCAGCTCATCTCCCTGCTCCCACCTTGCCTCATTGCATAAGGGTGAAACGATCCAGAGGGGAAAGTTTCTGGCTGCTGTGAGGAGAGGCAAGGGGGTGCCTGCTGGCCTGGCTCGGGTTACTTATGTGCTTATGGTCTATTTTGAGGCTCTGGCCACTGGGCACTAAGCAGCCGCTGACCTGGGGGAAGGACCAGTTTCAAAACAAGAGTCCAGCGGGAAACAACCTGGAGAGGCTCCGGCTGGGTTTCCCTCAGTTCCAAGTGGGGCTGGCAAAGCTCTCACCTTCCCACTGGGCCCATCATCTCATGGATTTGGGTATTTCCACAGTGGGAAATGATTTTCTTTTTTAATTCTTATTGCCATCCTTGGAAGCAAAGATGCCACGGGTTGAGGGGCGGGGGTCTGTTACAGGGAGCGATGTGCCGGCATTGTGGGAATGTGGATGAGCAGGCAGGGAGACACATCCATCACTAACGCTGGCAAAACCACACACATGCGACCCCCTCCTCAGCCCCGCCTCCCCAAGAAAGCTCATTTGCAGGCGGCTTAGTTCTTCTAAGAGCATTAGAGGTGCATTTGGTGGACATGAGCCCAGCGCCAGGAGCATGTGGCCGATTAGTGGCAGCGGCAGCTGGTTTCAGGCACAGCGTGCATTTGGGGTGGAGATACTCAACGTGCTTTTTGGGGACACAGAGGTGAGGTCTGGAAGGTCTGGCTGGGTGTCGGAAGGGGTCAGCTGGCCTGAATTGGGTGCTTAAATCTACCAGCAGGTGCAGATGTTGGAAGGCCATCTCTGCCATGTGCTTTTCCCTTCTGCGGGTGAAATGTGAGTTACCCCCTCTGGCTTTCCAGTGCCATTTCAGCTCTCTAGATGATATTTCGGTTTTAGCTTTAAATACCACCTTGCTTTCTAATCTATGGTCTCCTACGAAGATGAGGATGGTCAGGGATGCTCATAGGGGATGTAGAAAGTGATGGTGCCTTCAGGGGCACCCGCACCGGGCAGGGGCTCCCTTGGGGAGGCGGACACTCTCACCACCGCGTTTCCCTTTCCCTCCCCTGCAGCCTCGCTCTCTGCTGGGATTTATGGAGGTGCTGAGGAGCAGCTGTGAGCCCCGCAGGCCCCGGCAGCCTGCCCTGTGAAGCAGCCCCCGGCCGCCTCTCCTCGTCTTGCCCAGCACCCCAACCCTCCGACTCAACCATTCAAGGCTCCCGTGCATGGATCGCCCCAGCGAGGCACCGCTGCCGGACGCCGCCGACGCCGCCCCGTAGGCTCCCGGCCCCCTGTGCCGCCCCCAAGTACTCCACATACCCCGATGGGGTAACGTGACGGGGGTCACCCTCCCGCCACCACCACCCCCCGTATGCAGAGGCCTTTCTAGAGCGCCCGGGAGCACGCGGCACCGGAGGCAGCAGCCGCTCGCCGTCGCACACACGGAGAGGACGCCAACACTACAGCAAAGGGATTTTTTTCTTTTTTTAATTATTATTATTATTGTTATCATTAATATTATTTTTTTTCCCCATCTGGCTTTTTTTTCCCCCCCGGGGAGCTTGTGGTGTGTCAAGGAAGCCGGCGCGCTCCCAGGAGCTGGGATTATTTGCACAACGTCTGTATATTGAGTTCTCAATCCTGTTTTGTTTTTATTTTTGAAGCACAGAGGGGTTGTTGGGTTTTTGTTGTTTTTTTTTTTTTTGCCCCTCCACGCCACACTTTTCTTGGGTTTTTCCCCCGCCACTGTCGGCACCACCTCACCCTCCCACTCTCCCACCATGGCCCGGATGAACCGCCCTGCGCCCGTGGAGGTCTGCTACAAAAACATGAGGTTCCTCATCACCCACAACCCCACCAATGCCACGCTCAGCACCTTCTTGGAGGTAAGGAGGGAAGGCTGGAAGTGGGAAACCAGGGTCCAGTTGCATCTTTTGGGGATAAAAGCTGATGTAAATGAGACGACAGCACATCCCCTTTGGTACCACAGCCCCTGGTGGCATCCTGGGGCAGTGGGTCTAATCATTGCTAGCTTTTTGGGATGGGATGTTTTTCAGGACCCCAAGTGTGATGTTTGGGCACAGTAGAGATGGAGCAGAGTGTCCCCATTCCCTTTGCATCCCCTGCCATCTCCACTAGCACATGGTGTCACGGGGCTTTGGAGCGATGCACGTGGGTGCACACAACCTGCCCTGCTCCTCCCAGCGCCTCAATAACAACTTTTCATCCCAAATATCCCAGCATATTTCCAATACCCAGAGTGTGTTGGGTGGTGCTGGAGAGTTTGGTGTTGCAAGAGCCAGCACTGGCAGCACCTGTGTGAGTGCCACTGCCTCAGGGCGACAGGAAGGTGTCTGTGATTTGGGGACAGCCACCCCATGCCCTGCCCACTGCACACAAGGCAATGGGGACCACACCAGTGGGAAGGGAGAAAAATTCCTCTTTCTTCCAGCCCCTTAGACTTTTGGCCGGGCTGCTGAGCATGTGGGGGGCTCACCACGGTCTGGTGAACACACATGGGGAACAAAGGAGGTGGATCATTGGTGGGGATGATCTCATGGTGCCAGGCAAGGCCGGTGCACCGGGCACGTAATCCGGCGGCAATCCTCACACCGGGCAGTGAGCCATGCTGGAAACATCCCAAGTCCCACGCCTGAGCCTGCAGCGTGTTGAGTGATGATGGGATACAGCAGTGAGGTGGAGAAGGAGCCCCTGAGCCATCTGTGAGATGCTGAGCTCGGTTGGTGGAGTGTGCTATGACTCCCCCCCAGCTGCCTCCGTGCATTTCTGCATCAGGAGTGTGACCTCACCAGGCACAAATAATTTCTCCTTCAGAGGACTTGCACGCATGTCAGAGATGGTTCTTTGCCTGAGGTGTAAAATCCTTGCTGATGTGGCTGTCAGGGCTTAAAAATAAATGGCCCCATTGGTACTCGTGACTCTGAGGAGTCGTGAAGATGCTGGTTAAAAAATCCTACAAGGCCACATGGCCTTGGTGTCCTGGGATTTCATGTTTCCTTATGCCTGCCAGGCTGGAGGGACTGTGGGGGGTTTGCCCAAGTGTCCAGAGGTGGAGCACAGCACTGTTTTAGGGTCCGTACTGCTCCGCATGGTCATAGCAGGGCTTGGATGTGTTGGGGTTAACTGGGGTGCATCTGGCAGGGTCTGTTCTGATCCCTCCATCTCCTTCCCTCCCCAGGACCTGAAGAAATACGGTGCCACCACGGTCGTGCGAGTGTGTGAAGTGACCTATGACAAGACCCCCCTGGAGAAGGACGGCATCACTGTCATGGTAGGTGGGCAGCAGGATGGGCACCGGGGGGGCTGCCCCAACACCACCCTTAAATATCTCATCCCTCAGGACTGTGAAGCACCCTGGTAGCCCAACACAGCATCACGCTCGCCCAGGAGCAGAGTTGGAAGCCCAGCTGAGCTGAGCTCTGGCTGGTGCTTTAAAAAGAGAAGTGCTGCCCACGCAGCCGAAACTGTGACTCACCCGGCTGAGTCGGCAGCTGCCTTCCCTGCCTGTTGCTCAGGCTTTGAAACATCCAGGGATGAGAGCGCCTGATCCCACGTGGAAGATGCGCGTGGTTCCCATTACCCTTGGCGTTATCTTATCCTGGGGGGTGGTATGAGGGTTTTTTGCTCTTCAGCAGCCGGCTGGTGCAGCTGAGGGGGATGAAAGGGAGCAGGCAGCAAGCTGGGAAAGGCAGAGCAGGCAGCTGCCTGGGCTGTGTCTTGGCTGATAAGTAATTGGAGATGATGTCAGGCACGATAGCCCTGCCAGAGAGTTCAGCTCCAGCTGGGAAGTGAGGCTCTGCTCATTATTTAGGGAAGGGTTTGGAAGTTCCTCGTGTCTCCTGGGGTGGTCCTCTGTGTGTAGGACTTCTTTATATAGCTCTGTCTGTATAATGTATATCCTAGAGAGAGAGAAGGCTGTATCTTAGATCCTCAGGGATATAGGTGGATAATCCTGTGGCTCTCTAGATACAGATCCTCCAGATGCAGATGTCTCTAGATATAGATGCAATCTGTGTCTCTACAGGATATATCTTGGAAAGATAGCTCTATCCTACATATAGAATCTGTATGTTGGAGATCATATCTGCTCACACACCAAATTCTGCCTTTTACCCCATTTCTAACTGGAGCCTCCAGTGTGAGTTTCTATATCCAGGATATATGTACCTCTTTACGCCTCTTATATCTCTCTTATGTGGAGAGATACATATCTAGGATATGTTTTATATAGAGAGTTAGAGAAACTATATAAGACACTGTATAGAAACTAAATAGCTTCCATATCAAAGTTTCTGTAACCATATAGAAACTATGTAAGGTAAATCATAGAGATATCTATAACCCAGTTTTCTATACATAGATGTATCTATGCCAATACAGAAATATCTCTATATAATTATATCAAATACATCTCTATATGTATTTGAGATATGTGTATATATATATCATGGTATATATTTATATTTGGTATATATGGTTTTGGTATATTTTTTTATATGTGTCTTGGTATATATATTTCACATATAAATATATCTTGGTGCACAAGTCTGATGAGGAGCAGCTGAGGGTGTTTAGCTTGGAGAAAAGGAGGCTCGGGGAAGATCTTATCCTCTCTACAGCTCCCTGAAAGGAGGTTGTAGCCAGGTAGGAGTTGGTCTCTTCTCACAGGGAACAAGCGACAGAACAGGAGGGAATGACCTCCAATTGTTCCAGGGGAGGTTTAGATTGGATATTAGGAAAAATTTCTTCGCTGAAAGTGTTGTCAAGCATTGAAACAGCCTGCCCAGGGAAGTGGTGGAGTCACCATCCCTGGAGGAGTTTGAAAGAGCTGTAGATGTGGCACTTGGGGACATGGTTTAGTGGTGGCCTTGGCAGTGCTGGGTTAACAGTTGGACTTGATGATCTTAGAGGGCTTTTCCAACCTAAACAATTCTATGATTCTATATATAGACTGTATATAGGTCTGTATATGGAGAAGAGAAGGCTCTGGGGAGACCTTAGAGCCCCTTCCAGTCCCTAAAGGGGCTGCGGGAGAGCTGGACTATTTACACAGGCATGTAGTGATAGAACAAGGGGGAATGTCTTTAAACTGATAGAGGGCAGGTTTAGATGAGACATAAGGAGGAAGGTTTTTATGATGAGAGTTGTTAGACACTGGCACGGGTTGCCCACAGAAGTTGTGGCTGCCCCATCCCTGGAAGTGTTCATAGCCAGGTTGGATGGGGCTTAAAGCAACCTGGGATAGTGGGAGGTGTCCCTGCCATGACAGGGAGTTGGACTAGGTGATACTTGAAGGTGCCTTCCAACCCAAGCCATTCCATCGTAGGATGATTCTGTGGTGTGCTGTGTCATACCTGGTGTGAGCCCCTGACCTGCACTCATGGCTGCGGGGAGGAGATGGTCTTGCAGGAGGAGATGGCCTTGCAGGACAGGCACAGGCTGGGCAGGGCAGGCTGGCTCAAGCACTACAAATACCCTGAAGCCCAGCGTGCTCTTTTCCTATCAAATCCCAACAGAAATCACACCACCTGTTCAAACACTGAAGTGAAGCAGCTTATTTTGCCATCTCACACCATGGATGACTCCAGCATAGCAGCTTAGTGACTCACTCCTCAAAATCTAAGATTAGGGCCTGGTGCCTCCCACCCTTCGGGGCTCACCGAGCCACATCCTCTCCAAGTGGTGCTGCCTTGCCTGTCCCTCTCTTCCACTGCTGCATAGGCAGTGGCCATGCTCCTGACAAATCTATTTTGGGAGAGAAATCCCCACTTTGGGACACTTAGCCTCATAACTGAGCCCAGGGCTGAGGGGTATCAAATGCAGAACCCATTTTACCAACTTCCTCAGTATCTTCCAGTTCTAAACCCCCCTGCAACTTGAGGATGAAGCTCAGAAGATGGGATTTTTTTTTTCTGTGTCCCTTAATAGCCTTTCCTGAAGGTTGGTATTTAAATGGCCCCGTTTAGAGTGATCTCCCTCGCTTTGACTCTTTCTAGGGCTGTGTTAGTGGGTCCCCAGACCATCCTTTTGGGATTTTTGTTTTCCCCTTCCCCTCTTTGTGTTGCAGGAAGCTGAATTTCAGCACCACATCAAGCCCTGAGATTTCAGCCATCTTCAAGCCATCTTTGCTCGAATCCCCTACAATGTGCTCCCAAGCGCTGGAATTAGACAGGAGCTGGCAGGGGGGAGGATGGGAACTGCATTACCCCAAAGCTCAGTGAGGTCATCTGGATGGGAATGGGGCAGGGAATGGCCATCCTGGTCTGCAGAGGCAGGAGGTCATGGGGACCATGTTGCAGATCCTGCAGGTGCTCCTGAAGGCTGAACCTGTCCATAGGAGGTGGAAAGACCCCAGACCTAGACTTGTATGGCTTCAAACTCTGAGCCAAAGCAGCCAGGGAATTCCTGTATTCTGGATGATGCTGCAAAGCCTGCTACATGTCCACTTCCTGGCACTCTTCTGCCTCCCCAATGCTGAGGCCCCAAACACCAACACCCTGAGTAAAAAACAACCCTTGAGAGTCTTTCCCTGGAGTCTTGACAGCGTTTCTCTATTCCCAACCTTGCAGGATTGGCCATTTGATGATGGAGCACCTCCTCCCAGCAAGATTGTGGAAGATTGGCTCAACTTGCTGAAGACCAAGTTCTGCGAGGACCCCGGCTGCTGCGTGGCTGTGCACTGCGTGGCCGGCCTGGGGCGGTGAGTCCGAGCCCAGCACCCCAGCTACCACCCCCCATGAATGCAGGAGAGGGAAAACCACGCCAGCTCTCCTCCTTCCCTTCCCCAGCCCCACTTTGAGCAGGGTTTTATCCCAGGGTTTTATCCTTCTGTGAAGGCAGAAGAAGGAGAACCATGGCTGCGCTCCTCCTTCTTTTCCCCAGTCCCTCTTTGAGCAGGGTTTTGTGAAACCTTAGTGGGAATAGGTGTTGATGGGGGGATCTGCTCCTGAGTTCTCCTTGAACTTTAAATGATGGATATCAGCCTCTGGGCTGTGACTGGGGAGTGACAGCCACTGCTTTTGCCTTTCAGCGCTCCCGTCCTCGTCGCGCTGGCCTTGATCGAGAGTGGGATGAAGTATGAAGATGCCATCCAGTTCATCCGACAGTAAGTGCAGCAGTGTTTTGGTGTCAGGGCAGAAAGTCCCTTTCTGAGGGAATGCAGAGATCTAGCGTGTCCCAGGATGTGGTGTTTTTTTGTGATGCCAAGGTTGCTTTTCTTTCCTTTGGGAGTGGGAAAACGAGGCATCGGTATGGAGCACCCTGTGCCTTTGCAGCAGGGGTGCGGGAGGCTGGGGCAGCATCCCTGAGGGGCTTTTGGCAGTCACCCCACCTCTGCCCCACCTCCTTCCCTGCTCTCCGTGTCTTGGGACTCCCAGGGTGGATGAGCGAGGAAAGTTGCTGGGGTCAGTGCCTGGAGAGTGCACCTGGCTTCAGCCTCCAAAATATTTTCCTGCTCCAGGCAGGGAGGCTCAGCACCCTGACAGGGCTGGTTTGGGGTGGGGGGGATCTCGTGCCACACCTCTGACTGTTCTGGCCCTTCTCTGTCCCCACAGGAAGCGCAGAGGAGCCATCAACAGCAAGCAGCTGACGTACTTGGAAAAATACCGACCAAAGCAGAGACTCCGATTTAAGGACCCTCATAATCACAAGAACAAATGCTGCATCATGTAACCTCAATGACCTCTTGCCAAAATCCGTGCACAGACCCCCCGGGCACTCGCACACATCCCACCCCCCTCACCTCCTCGCCCAGCCCTGCACTCCTCATGTGCCACCCCTCCGCCAGGGCTGGGCTCGGGACATGGAGCATCTCCAGTGTGTTCCAGCACTCACAGCACACTCGTCTTGCTGGATCCCCAGAAAAGGCTGCTGTCTCCAGCTGCAGCCCCAAGGAGGGAATGCAGCACTGCCCTTTGACTTTTGATGTTAGCAGGCAATGAGCTCGTGTGACTGTTCTTCATCACCATCCTCCTCCCCCCTTCCCCTCCCGTTGCACTGAGAGGGGTGGGCAAAGTGTGCTTGATTTGGGGTGATGCAGGCAGGGCTGTGCCAGCTGAGAAGGGATGGGGTGCAGGAGGGCCAGAGCACAGAGCACACCCAGGAAAACCTTTCCCCACCTCTTCCCCATAAATAAGGGCTGCAGCAGCGGGGACGGAGGTGGGGATGGCACAGTAGCCTTGAGGGGGAAGGTGGTGATAGTAGAGGTGACAGGGGCTCTTAGCTCAGTGCTGGCCTTGAGACCAAGAGAAGGGCTGAGCTAAGACCCCCAGCACCACTCCCCTTCTCCTGGCCCTTCTGTCACCTCACCACCTCCCTGTTGCCTCGATGCCAGCTGGGATGCTGCAGATGGGGCTCATTGGGGGCTTGCTGCAGTGAAGGCAGAGCCGCTGGGAACCTTAGGGACCACGGCAGGGCTTTGAGGCACTCAGCTTTGCTGGGATGCTTGATCAGCACTGGGTCTCCCAAAGTGTAGGGTACTCGTATTTATAGCTTCCAGATTCAGTGCCCAGGGTGGTGGGTTCTAGCTGTCGTGTCCCCATCCCTGAGCTGTGGCACAAACCCCAGTTCTGGCTGCCGTGGCCTGGGGATACAACGTGCCTCTCACGGCACATCCATGTCCTCCACCACTGCGTTTGCTGGCCGAGGGGCTGGGCTGCAGCTTTCCTAGGGGATTTTGGGTATTCTTGGCAAGAGCACATCACCTAATTTCGCACCTGCCTTTTCCATATCTGTACCGAGGCGCCTGGCACCCCCAGCACACACCCTGATGGGATGGGCTCAGAGCTGCCCCTGATCTGGGACATTAAACATCTCTCAACTTTCTGCCTTTGAACACTTGCAGCAGCTGGAGCAGTGGGCACGTAGGGGGTGTGGGGATGAGGTTTTTTTCTTTTAACAAGGATAAAAAGAAATTTGCTAATTAAAGGAAAAAAAAACTTAAAAAAACCACCCTGTTTGTCTTCCGCACATCCTCTGGCCTTTCTTTCTCCCATCACTACCCAGTAGAGCCCGGGAGATGACCCATGGTCCCCCAGACTGGTCCCCCAGACTGATCCCCAGCACTGCGTCGCAGCTGGCTGCCATCCACTGTCACCAGGACATACCTGTGGCCCAAGGGATGCTCCAGGTGTCCTTTGAGCTGGCTGCTGCTCACCCCTCAGCTGCAGAGGATCACAATTGTTGGGACAAGGAGGGCTGGTCATCCACATCTTGGGATTTTGGCTGCCCAGCTTGAGATGTCTTCAGTGCCAGGTGCTGGGTGTTTCCAAAGGTTTGTGTGCCTTCCAAAACGTAGCTATCCAGAGAAATTCGCTTCAGGGGGTTCATCCCTTGGAACAGGTGGTGAGGAAGGCTGGTTAGACACTGTCAGTACCTGCAGAAGGCTGGGGACTGCTTTGTATCACGACCTGGGTGAGCAGAGGAAATGTTTGGAGCTGTTTCCAGCACCACTTCTGTCCTGATGGGGGCCAACCCCACTGCAGGGCAGGGAAGGCCATCCTTTGGGATAAGCTGTGGTGCTGAGTGAGGTGGGGACCCTCCACATGGGGCCCTGGAGTTGTCATACCACACACGCCAGGCCTCTCCAAGCCTCCACATTGTGGGACAGCCCTCAGTCCTTTGAGTTTCTCCTGCCCTATCCCAGGCTGTTGGTTCCTATGACTCGTGGAGAAAGCAGCAATGGTCAAAGGGTCTGTGTTGGTTGGGAATGGTGTGGAACTGGGCTGATAAAAAGGCCTGGCCCTGTATTAGAGCACTCTGCTGGGTGGGTCACCATCCCTTCCCTGCTTGGGTCTGTCCTCCTGCTGCTAAAATAAGTGCTGCTTCATCCCCAGGGACATAGGAGGTGGCTCGGCATGGTGGTGGTGACAGCCTCAATCCCTGCTAGGCAGGAAACCTCCCAATCCCATGCCCTTCCTTGTGGGAACTGTTGCTTTATGGGCTTGGAGACATTTCTGTCCTGGCAAGATGAGCTTTCCTCACCCATGCTCATGGCAGCATCACCTGGAACGTGGCCCAGGGCAAGAGGTCCTGGGATTCAGCTACGATGCCTTTGAGTTGGAGTCAGGCTGAGAACAGAGAGGTGTGAATTCAGCTTCCTTTGGCCACTCCTGAGCGAGAGTTCAGTCAGGCCTCAGCTTGGGGGGCTGGTTTAGGGGGAACACGAGGGGGACAGGCTTCACTTTATGTAGCATCAACCCAATCACCTTAAAATTAGGGAGCTTCTGGTATAAAAGCAGTCCTTGACCTGACCATGTGGCCAAATCCTGAGGGCCTCTGGCTGGCAGAGTGGCATCTTGATCCTCCTCAGTTTATGAGTCACTGAAAAAAGAAAAAAAACAAACAAACAAAAAAAAAAACTAAATCATGCTGCTCTAATTGTCCTAGATATTTTTCCTTTTTTTTTTTCCCATGGATATCTCCCCCTTAACCCTAAAATGTGCTGCTTCCATAAAAAGGACACCTTGGCAGCCCAGGAGCTGCTGTCTTGCATGGAGGGCTGAATTCAAAAGTTTTTCTTGAGTTGGACTGCCAAATATTTGGGATTTTTTTTGGTATGGGCTTAGGTTCCTTCATCTGAGCTACCAGCTCCTCAATGTTTCAGCCTAGAGAGGGTTACAGAAGCAACAGGCTGGGGAAACTGAAGGGTCTTCAAAAGGGGATTTGGCTTAGAAATCTGAAAGAAGAGCTCAAAAGTCTTGAGACAGTTGGGCAAGAGGGAAAGTTGAAGCTCAGTAGATACAGCACCAGAGCGAGGCCTAAGCAGCCAAGGGCTCATGGTTTGGGCTGGTCTTGAGATCTCTCCTTCTACACTAATCCTCATTTCACCTCAAATGCCAAGATGCTGAAAGGAGAGCCTTAAAAATCTGATGTATTTGCCAGTGCTGTTACTGCTCTGGTTGTTTCCGTTGAGTCCTGGCAGATGTCACAGGGAACAGACACTCCCATGGCTTTGGCTACAAACCAGCCACCTCATCCTGCCCTTTTCTCCAGAAGCAAAGGCTCAAACTGGGTTTTATTATTTCTCACCCTTATCCACCCCCTCACCCTCCATGGAAAGCCACCGTCCTTCCATAATTTGCAGGGACAAGGTTCCAAACTGGTACGCGAACTGTGGAGACCCAAGGGATGGCAAAGCAGAGATGCACCAACCATCAAACCAAGAGCCTCAAGCCTTTACCCAGGAGTCAGTCATGGCTGAGTCTCATGTGAGGGAATAAATCTGAGGAATTTGTAGTTGTGTCCTCTCACCAGTGGCACACGGCACAAATATGCCCTCAAATATCCCTTCTGTTGTTTGTTTTCCAGTCAGATGGAGCACGTGGAGGAGGTGGGATGGTGGGAAGGCAGGAAATGTGGCCATCGCAAATGTCCAGCTCTTCATTTAAGAAAGTTCTGGTGACACACGTTTAAAGACTTTGCATTTGTAAATTCATATTATGAGTCTTGCAGCAAGGCTGACACTGTGGTGCTTAGGCTGGGAGCTTCAGAGGTTTATGAGGAACAGATTTCCCAAGAAAGCAGTCTGGCTCTATCCACAATAGAACGAGTCGTTTCCTTTTTTATTTTTTTCATCGGGTTTGTTTGGTTTTTTATTAGTCCCAGTGGGAAAGTGCACAGGGAGATTCGTGACTTCCATGCAGTTTCCAAGGTCTTGTATCTTATTTGCTGCCAGCACGCTGGGTAGGTGCAGCTTGGCGGGGGGGTTTGGATGGGATCCTGTCTGATGGGAGACAAATGTGGCTGGTTTCTTGGTGCAGAGGGGGGGTCCTGGGCCGGGCTCTTGCAGACATTCCCGGGGAGGGGGCGTTCCTCTGCTTCCCTTCAGACGATCTCCCAATGAACTCTCCACTTCCCTGCTGTTCCTTTCTGTGCAACAAAGAACTGCATATTTTCCTTTTTAACCCCCTGTGCGACCATGATAGTGTGTAGATTAAGCCCAGATGACTTTTTTTTTGGTTGGGTTTTTTTTGGGGTTTTTTTTTTTTTTTTTTTTTGTCTGAGCCGTAGCTAAATTATTGTACCCAATGCTTTTTGTATCAGACGGCATCACTTTGAATATGCAGATGAGGTATAGGATCTTGACACTTTATAACCTTTTTAAAAAGAAACTTGTCTGTTTCCTTAACGTCTTGTGTAAAAAGGAAAAAAAAAAAAAATGTATGCCTTCGGTAATCACTTTTGTTTTGTTTTTTGAGTTTTATGAAATTACGGTGGTTACACTCCAGCAGCGAAATAAAAAGCGTTCACTGTTTTGTACATCCCTGTGTGCCTAGTGCTGCTAATGGGAGTTATCAGGATGTGGGAGGCAAAGGCAGAGCTGAACTCTGGCCAAGGGTGGAAGTGTATGGGGGACTTTACTCTGGCTGGAGAAGAGAGGGCTTCAGGAAGACCTTATAGCATCTTCCAGTGCTACGAGAGAACTGGAGAGAGACTTTTGTAAGGACCTGGAGTGACAGGACAAGAGGGAATGGCTTCAAACTGACAGAGGGTGGGTTTAGATTAGGTATTAGGAAGAAATTCTTGCCTGTGAGGGTGGGGAGGCCCTGGCACAGGTTGCCCAGAGAAGCTGTGGCTGCCTCATCCCTGCAAGTGTTCAAGGCCAGCTTGGATGGGGCTTTGAACAGCATGATCTGGAGGAAGGTGTCCCTGGCCATGGTGGGGCAGTTGGAACTCTGATCTGGAAGATCCCTTCCAACCCAAACCATTCTGTAATTTTATATCCAGTAGAGCATGGCCTAACCTTGGCTGGACACCCTGGAATACACCCAGAGGAGACATTACACACACCCCACCTGATCTGCTCGTGAAGTTAGTTGGGTTTTTAACTCTGCTCCCCATGACCAAGGAAGGCAAAGACGAGAGTCTCCATGGAGGCTGAGGAGTTAGAGCTTGCATAAACAGGCTGGTAAGCAAAGAAAGCTGACAAAATTGTGTGAGCTCCCAAGTAATTACATGGGGTTACATGGAAGAGGGGGTAGGAAACTCCCCTTGTGCTGCTCTAGGCTCAGGAAGGTTTTAAGCCAGATGCCAGCTTGGAAGAAGGTAGAGGTGAAGCAGGATGGCGCGGCCAGAGCTGTCCTTGGATTGCCCCAGCACTTCCCAAGCGCACTCGGCACGGCAGATCCTTATCTCCTGCAGGCTTTGAACTGCAGCTGCAAGGGGCACTGCCTCCTCCTTGTGCAAGAAGCAACTGGGCCTTCAATCTGGCTAATTGCTGCCTCTCCTCTCAAGCAGGAGGGCCAGGGGGACTGCTGAACACAGCGTGTGTGCTGGAGAAACACCCACCCGCACTCCTGCCTGTACATGCTGTCTCCTACCTGCTGCATTCCTCCTTGCTCTCCGTCACCCAAAAACGTGCACCCCTCTGCAGACCAGATCCCAGCTCTCCATATTAGGCTGCTGCCACTCCGTGCACAAGTTCCTGCCCTCCCCAAGAGGAGTACTATGAAAGTCCATTAAATTGGGGGGTTCCAGAAAAGTGAAAGTTGGCCACTCACAGGGATCTGCCCAGAGAAGCTGTGGCTGCCCCATCCCTGGAAGTGTTCAAGGTCACGTTGGATGGGGCTTAGAGCAGCCTGGTCAGGTGGAAGGTGTCCCTGCCCATGGTGGGGTAGAACTGGATGATCATCAAGGTCCATTCCAACTCAAACCATTTTATGATTTTATTCTATAATTCTCTGATCTCTTCCCAATTAGTGCCATGGTCCACAGTGCCTTAAACTGTTCTCAGCAGAGGGTGTTGGTACCTACAAGCCCCATCACAGCCCCATATTGCAGTGCCTTCAGTCCTGTCAACAACAAAATCAGTGAGATCTCCCCCCCTCCAGCTCAAGATGGATGTCCACAGCTTGGTCTCATCCCTGACTCCGTTTCCAGTCACCAGACATCAAGGGACAATATCGAAGATTCAGGAGGGACTGATCTCAGACTGTCATGGACACTCCTTTCAGAGCTCCACCACCACAGAGGGACCCCCAGAACTCTCAGGTCACACAGACATCCGTGCTGGAGACACCCAAAGCCTTGGGAGGTGACCTATGGCTCACAGCTCTCCCTGTCCATGTTCCTAACCCACCTTAGCAAACCAGATCTCTGCAGAGCAAGGAGGCAAAGGTTGCAGGGTCTTCAGTAAAGTCTAGACCAGCCACAGTCCAGGCTCATAAGGCTGGATTAAAAAATGTTTTCTGAGGGCTGCCTTGGTACATTCTGAACCGTGATGAAACCTTCCTTTGATTGTTTTGGACTGCTGCTGGCTGCCATGGCCAACACTGGCTCTGCCCGAGCACAGCACAGCTCTCATCACTGATCCCATCTACCTGCTTGGGATCAGCCCTATTGCAACACCTCCACATGAGGACATCCTGCTGCCTGAAAGGGTCCCCCAGCTTCCATCTGGGCTCAGGGAGTCTTGAACCATCACCTGTGCAGGGGCAAAGGTCTCACCTCCCCCCAGGACCTGGCGGACCCCGTGGGTCTGGGCACCTGGTACTGGAGGGTGGGAGGTGCTGCCCTGCTTGTGCTGCAGTATCTGGAAACTCCCATGCTCCTAGGGATGGAAATGTAGGACAGCTCTTGGGTTGGGAAGAAAATTAAAATGTTTGCAACAAATATAGCTGAAAAGTCAAGCGGGGAATTAGGCACTGCTTGGCAGAGGTACAGGAACGCGGATCACTAGGGGTGGGTTTTGCCCTGGGAGTTTTCCTGGGAACAGAACAAGGAGGGGAAGGAGAAACTCTTTGCCCAGGCTCACACGACAACCCCCACGGTTCAGAAAGGGGATCCTGCAAATCCCTGCTCAGTGCTATGACCACAGCAAAGAGCGGTGCTGCTCTGCCTGAGCCGCTCGCCGGGCAGGACCTCGGGGCAGAATTTGTTTTAACCATCGAAGAGAAAGAACATTTGAGTGGCAGGAGGAGAAGAGGCTTGCGGGGAGCCTGGAAAGGGCTGAGTCACTCGCTGTCGGCGTCAGCAACCGAGGAGAAAAGCGTGACTGCCAAACAGCCACCTGGAGCTTTGTCAGCCCATCCTTAAAAAAAAAAAAAAAGGAAAAAAACTCAACTGACAGCCTCTCCCGCATCCCACTGGAGAGCTGAATGTACCGCACGCAGCCGGGGAGTTCAGTGCAGAAGCAGTGGCTGTGAAAATGCCCTTCCCTGGCTGCAGGTGCTGGTTTCTGTTGCAACATCTCCCTTGGGGCTCGCAGAGCAGAGGAGGCAGCGCTGCTCTCCCACAGCACTCGGGCAGCCGGGCAGCCTCCAGGGACGCGTCACGGCCAAGCCGGGGCTCGGTCCAAGGACCGGGGGCGGAGGTGATTAGAGAGACCTGGCGGGTCGGCGCTGGCAGAAGGACGACGCAAGAGCTGCCTCCGCCTCGCAGAGATAACTGCGGCTGACTTCAGCCAGGGGCTGACTCACCTAAGCCAGGGCATCTTGTCTGGATATCAGGTGGAGACGGGGAGAAGCAAAGCATTTAAATGAGCTTTGATCTTTAAAGCAAACAACGCTGCCTTGTTTTGCAGCACTCAGGCAGCCGTGGGTGACAGGCAAGGACGGCCAGGCTGGTTTTGGGGGGCCCAGTTCAAGGCACTCAGGTTTCATGGATGGGTGCTCAGCACTCAAAACAAGGGCTGTGATAAAGGGCTTATCATCAAAACTCACCTGAAGCTGCCAAATACCATCTTGGGGCTCTGTCTGCGTTGCAAATCTGCCAGGTTGAGTGAGACAACACAGCTGGGTAATGCAGAGAGACACGATTGTAACCACCCCAGCTGCAGCCAAGTGACACATCTGAGAAGAGAAGTCTCTTCCTTCTGTTTGTAGTTCCTCAATTTGTTCTATCCAGTCTCCATTCTGGGAATATTTCAGGATAAAACTGTGAGCAACTGGGCTGACCCCCATAACTGCCCTGATTTGAGCCAGAGACCTCCTTCCAGCCTGAATCATCTTGTGGTCCTATGAAGATCCCAGAGAAGAAAAGGATATCTTATAGCTCATAGGGTGCAAAACTGGGTCACTGAAGGAGATTCCAGAGAGATACTCCCCTTGGGGCATGTACCTTCTCCTGACACTGCACCTGTCTCCTCCAGCTCTGTCTGTTACGGTTAAAATGTCCATGGCTGCAGAGAGAATTATGCCCAGACTGCCTGCTCCCCCCCCTAGACAGTTCAGTGTGCTCTCTAAAGTGTGATTGTACTCAGTTTCACAGAATCCTGGGATCACCGAATGATTTGAGTCAGAAGGGGCCTCAAAGATCATCCAGTTTTGAACCCCCTGCCATGGGCAGGGATACCTCCCACTAGACCAGGTTGCTCCAAGCCCAGTCCAACCTGGCCTTGAACACTTCCAGGGATAGGGCATCCACAGCTTATCAGAGGATTTCAACATCCACAACTCATCAGATGTGGATTTCAGACTCATCTAAAGCAGTTAAATCACTTCCCTACATGCACCCATAACTCAACCTGTCTCCTGTTTTCTCTTGAGTGTTTCTATCATGGGATGCAGATTTACCGCACTCAAAGCCCCGCAAAGAGATGTCTCTGGCTCCATCAGCTGTTGCCACATGATCCATCATATCCTGAAGAGGCTGAGCTGCCACCCCTCGCATTTTGATCCCTCAATCCACCATTGGGGTGCTTTCCAGCTGGATGGACTGAGGTCTGCATGGAAATGCAGGGTCTGGAGTATGTCCAGAAAAGGGCAGCAGAGCTAAGGGAGGGTCTGGAGAACAACTCTGATGAGGAGTGGCTGAGGGAGCTGGGGCCTGGAGGAAAGGAGGAGCGAGGTTGGATCCAGATGGGGATCGGTCTCTTCTCCCAGGTTGCAAATGACAGGACAGAAGGAAATGGCCTCAAGTTGCACCTGGGGAAGTTTTGATTGGATATCAGGAAAAATTTCTTTTCAGAAAGGGTGATCAAGCACTGGAAAAGGCCACACAGGGAAGCTGAGGAGTTATCATCCCCAAAGGTATTTAAAAGGCATGTAGATGTGGCACTGGGGGACACAGTTGAGTGGTGAACATGGTGGTGCTGGGTTAATGGCTGGACTTCATGCAGAGAATCAACCTTAATGATTCTATGATTCTGTGAAATGGCTTCATACTAAGAGGAACTGACCAGTCCCTGTGAGTGTTTGGCCTTTTCTACCCCATTTTTCTCCCCTCACAGCTTCTTCAGGAGCAATTTCACATTTATTCCCAGCTCACTGTAGGGAAAG
Organism: Eulacestoma nigropectus; assembly: GCA_013397775.1. Classification (NCBI taxonomy): domain Eukaryota; kingdom Metazoa; phylum Chordata; class Aves; order Passeriformes; genus Eulacestoma; species Eulacestoma nigropectus. The sequence goes on along the minus strand of VZTE01001422.1, from coordinate 202,881 downwards.
GCTGCACACCTTTGGGCCAAGGATTTTCCACTGAAGAAACAGATCCAGGCCCTGGTGATTGCCCACTGATTACCACTTTTTGAGATCTGTCAGACAGCCAACTCTTAGCTCATTTAACACATGCCCTACTGATGTGTGGCGCTTTTTTCTCCCACTGGAACACCATACTGTACAAATCTAATATTTTACAAGCATGTTGCATGTGCAGTTATGTTTATGGGCCAACCTCATGACCTAAAAGAATGACATCAAGCTCGTACAACAAGACCCTTGTTCCAGAAAACCATGTTGACTGGCATTTTTTATATTTCTGTTATTTATACTTTCGTGAATCAGATTCTAGATCAGACTGTTTTTATTAACAATCAGCCTGTTGTTATTACTAGCCTGACATCACCCCTAGACATGTCTGGCCCACGAAGGCAGTTTTGCTGCTCAGCAGGCTCCTGAGGCTCAGCACTACATTAGCACTGGTACCAGAGACCAGGAGAGATGTTGGCCCATGCATCAAGGCCTTTGCATCTTCCAAGGATCTGAGCTCCAGGCTTGCTTGGGTTGAGCTTGAGGCTGCTGTTCTACATCCAAGAATTGGTTTCCTTACTTTGTCCTGAAGTTTGTATGAAACTCAGATAGAAGACAGATATCATGGCAGCCTCTAAACTCATGTGAGTTCCTTGTGTCTCTTTGCACAGTGGCCAAGGAGAGGAGATTGTGGGGAGCCTGGCAGGATACACCAGGTGAGACCTCAACTCACCTCCCTGAGCTGGAGGAGAGGCACAGCCACAGTGACCCTGCAAACCTCTTTGTGTGTGACAGTAGAGTGCTGTGGTCTTGGACCCTCGGGCTGTGGGACAGCAGGGATCAGGCTGGGTGTGATTATAGAATCATAAAGGTTGGAAAAAACCTCTAAGATCACTGAGTCCAACCATTAATCCAGCACCACTGTGTTCACCACTAAACCATGTCCCCAAGGGCCACATCGAAGTGTCTTTTGAACACTTCCAGGGATGGTGATTCAGTGGAGGGTGCACAGCTTTAGGATGCACAGCTTTAGGAAACTCTCCCTGCCCTGAAAAGATTAGGAAACAGCAGCACCATTTCTAAAACATCAAATCGTACCCAAAATCAAGGGTGAAGCAGCTGATCTGCTGAGAACACACTATCAAACCCTGAGTGACCATTTCCATACAGACCCTCCTGTTGCCTCATCTCAGGCTCTGCTTGGGGCTGTTTGCCCTCATTTTATTCCACATGTGCAGCTTCCTCTATAGCATGTGCTTAAATTCCTGATCTCCTGGGTCCCCTAGAAACCTCTAAAACTTCACTGTGAAAAAGAAGATACTTCAGATATTGAACAAAACCATATCCTGGTGCACAGTTTCACCTCCTCGCCCTGAGCTCACACCCAGCCCAGCCTCCTCTTCTCGCAGCCTGTGCTCCAGCGAAATCATTTGCACACTAAAAACCCCGCCAGACAAAGCCCCAGCCGCCCACCCGTGCTCTCAGCCTGCCACCGGCGTAGAGAATCCCCCGTCCTTAAGGACACAGCCTTGAACAAAAGCCAGGGAAATTAAAAAAA
>VZTE01001422.1:64930-201287 GCA_013397775.1 Eulacestoma nigropectus | reverse complement strand
AAAAAAAAAAAAAAAAAAAAACAAAACAAGCTTCTCTGCAGCCTGACCTTTTATTGTCTGAACGGGGCTGCCAAACCAAACCCTCGCTGCGGGTCCTTCCCGCTCCTTGCATCCTGTCCGAGATTCCTTCCCTCCCTGCTGCGGCTCAGTCGCAGCCCTGGCTTTGTCATTGGGGCTTCCCAGGAGTGAGGAAGACAATGGGGGGATTCTCGGGGTGGTGCGGGCGGCTTCCTCTTCCTCCATCCAAGGAGGGCCTGGGGGCTGGCTCAGCGCAGGGTGGGATCCGCAGTTCCTGGCAGATGGAACAGTGAGCGAAGGTGGAAAAGCATCCGCAGCCTTGCGGGGTTGGCAACATCAGAAGGACCAGAGGGGACATGTCAAGTTTAAATAATCGTCTCCCCTCCAGGGCCCATACAAGACACTTCAGGAGGGAAAAAAAAAAAAAAAAAAAGGAAGAAAGAAAAGATAATGCCCCTGTGAATGCCTGGTGCCGGCTGCCAGAAGAAAAGCTTGGCTCAGGGCTGTGCTTGCCCCAGCAGAGCCTGTCTCGCTTTTGCTGCCCTTCACATTTCCCCACCACCCCCCGGCTCAGCCCGAGAACTCCTGAGGACACGAGCTGAGCTGGAGCATCCGAGAACCCTTTGCCAGGACGTGGCAAACTCTGCCCTCCCTGCCTGCGAGCGCGGAGCCGGGGCTTGTCCACATCACACAGAGCCGGCTGCCTCTCATTAGCACGGGGTGATAAATCCAGGGGGGAGATGACAACCCAGCAGGATGAATCCAAGCGTCCTACTCTTTCAGTTCTCCTCCTCCCATCACACATGGCCGGGCTTGCCTGGTCCCATCATCTACTGATGGCTGTAAGCCACCGTCCCCGGATGGGGAATGCACCCTAACGAATGGAGCATTTCCTTTGTGTCCTCCTGTTGGGAAGCAGAGGTTGTCCCGGCCTCCGTGTCCTGCTGAAGGTGGAAGGAGATGCCATGAGCTCTCCCCTGTTAGACCATGGAGAGGTTCAGCCACGTTGTCTAGCACGGACTTGCAGTGCCAGCTGGCCTGGAACACCGCTTTGGTTTGGGAGACAGCTTGGGTGAAAAACCACCTGGTCTTGTGGTTCATGCCAGTGTCAGTGTCCTCTCCTGAAAACCAGGCGGTTTCAGTTGCAAATAGGGTTTATGGAAGTCAGTGTTCTGCAGTGAACAGCCAAGAGAGGTGGTGCCCAGCATCCACTCCTCCATAAACCTTGATCCAGCCTGGCACAGGAGACTGGGAGGGGCTTTAAAAGCCAGTGTGCCATGGATGAGGATGCCTGCATGGAGGCTGGGTAGAGGCAGATGGTGGAGGGGCTTCCATGGATCATTGAATCATAAAATGGTTTGAGTTGGAAGGGACCTTAAAAGGCCATCTAGTCCAGACCAACTAATCCAGGTTGCTCAGAGCCCCATCCAACCTGGTCTTGAATGTTTCCAAGAATGGGGCATCCACCAACTCTCTGGGCAACCTGTGCTGGTGTTTTAGCACCCTCACTGTAAAAAACTTCTTTCTAATGTCGAATCTAAATTGACCATCTTTCAGTTTAAAGCCATTGCCCCTTGAACCATCACTACAGACCCTGCTAAAAATTCTGTTCTCATCTTTCTTATATGCCCCCTTTAGGCACTGAAAAGGTCTTCCTGGAGCCTTCTCATCTCCAGGCTGAACAGCCCCAGCTGTCCCAGGCTGTCTCCAGAGCAGAGGTGCTCCAGCCCTCTGACTTTTTTGTGGCCCTCCTCTAGACCGACTTCTGCAGGTCCATGTCTGTCTTGTACCTGGGTTGATAGCAGGCATTGCCCCGACCCAGGTGCAGCACCAGCACTTGGCTTTGTTGAACCTCATGAGATTCCCATGGCCCACTTCCTGAGCTTCTCCACATCCCTCTGGATGGCACCGTGTCCCTCAGGCACATCCTTCAGGATGGAGAGGCACAGCTCAGACCATTTTTTCACCAGTGATTCTCTGTCCTCCATCCGGCCAAGCACAGGGAGGGCCCCCTCGGTGCCACAGTCCCAAGAGCAGGGGCTGCTTTTCCTCTGCAGATCTGGAGGGAAAAAAGTCTCCTTGAGGGCTCTTCTATTCAGCATCATTTGAGTTGAAACTCAATAACATAAATCTTGCTTCTTTAGGAAAACAAGAGAAAAAAGCTGGGCTGTGGTGTCAAAGCACTTTGCTGTGCCAAGAGCATCCCTGCTGGGTTTGCAAAGCCTTCCCTGGGGTCTTGCAACCCTTCTCTGTCACTGGCACTTTGGGGAGACCATAAACCATCACTAGACTGTTGTGTTTTTGGGGACTGCCAGCCCCGGGGGTGATGGAGAACAATGTCCTCTCTGCAGACCTACACAAACTGCTCTGAGCCCAGCCCTGCTGCTGTCCAGGGTGGACAAACTGTGGATTCATCCCCTTCTGAGGAAAAAAATGGCTCATGACCATTTCTCAGCTCTGACCCCTGAAAAGAAAGGGTGCACCTCACCTCACTGTGGGGTTTCTGCACAGCCTTGTACAGTTGTGCTTTGGTTTATGGTGCATTTTCCATTTCACCAGACTCGTCTATAATAAAAAGTGAGAGAGGATGAAGGAAGATGGAAGCCTTGGGTTTGAGGTTAGGTCAGGGTGGGATACATGCTGGATTGGGAAGGACGAGCTGCAGGATGTGTCTTCACGGTGATGCTCAGTTACATTTGGGAACACCTCGTCCCTTGTGGAGGCATCTCAGATCCTGCCACCAGTCTGGGGAGGAAGACACCACTGTGGGTTGGAGGACGAGGCAGCAGATGAGGCCATGGACGCAGAGACAGCGAAGGCTGGAGGCTTGGGGTACAGCCTCAGACAGCCACTGCTCTGCTGGTAAATCAATTCTCCTCTTTTGGAGCAGCCTGACTCCTTTTTGGAGCACAGTTTCACTTGGCTGTGGGGGGCAGTGGCACACTGGGGTTGGCTGGGACACGTGTCTGGGGTGGGAGAGCTGCAGGCCCAGCTGTTCTCAGTCCCGCCCAGCGCTGGCCCAGCCACACGTGGTGGATCAATGACCTCTTCAGAAGCCCTGCAGCATCATCACACCCTGGGCTTCCCCACGTGGGACAGCCAGGGAATGGTCCTATGGCCGTGGTCTGAGAGGAGAGAAGGAGGCAGAAGGGATGTAACTCATGACAAGGCAAACTCCCTTCTCCTTCTTTCCTCCCCATTAACCTCCCTGGAGAAAACAGCAGGGAAAAATAAAAGGCTAAATAGAATGAAACAGACTAAACAGATCAAAAGAGAGCACCTGGGAGCAGGTCTCTGCAACTCAGGCTGGAGTGGACTTTTCCTGAGCCAAGCCTAAAACACTTGAACAAGGCCAACCTGGCCATCCCCCACGCAGGCCACGTGAATGACAAGTGCATCAGCCATGCTGGCAGCTCTCTTTCAGGAGTTTCTTTATAAAGAAATATCATATAATTAACTGCAGGCCAATTAAACACATCAAACAATCATTGTTGATAACCTCCACCACCCTGTGCTGTCAGGAAATGTGAGAGTGGTAAAACAAGTCTGGCCCTCAGAGTGGGAGTAACAACCCTTGTGGCTTGAGGATGTCAGGGATGGGCCATGGCTGGTCACCTGGACTCTGGCATGTCACAAGGCTCCTCCACATCTCCTGCCTTCCTGGCTCAGGTGGATGCCCCCAGTGGGGTTACCCAAACCTCCCGGCACCATGGCTCTGGGACACACATAAAGAAAGAAGACACACATAAAAATGAAGCCAAGAGCCATCCACAGACTCCCATCTGGATGGCCAAGGCCTTTTCCAGCCCCTGACACTCCAGGGCTCTCAGCTTTCTGCTGTAGGCAGTCCAGCACCCGCAGCCGGTTTGCAATGAATATTTCTCAGTGCTTCTCCCCTGCTGCTCCAGACTCTGGGAGAATTGCAGCCACTCACAGCAAACTGGTGCTGGAAAACCTACTGATGTCAGAAAACCGGCCCCAGGATGTCATTGTTCCAGATAGTGCCATGCATGAGGGTAGGAAGCTTCTGTGGGCGTAGGTCTGCTGCCCCCTGGGCTCTGCTCTGCAGAAGGGTCTTTTGCAGCCTGCAGGGGAGCAGATTCCCTTGGGCTGGTGGGCAGACCCTGTGCACATCAAGGGATGTTGGTGTCACAACAGTTACAGGAGACTGTTCGTGAAATAACTGCACTGCTTGGATCAGCTGGACCCAACCCTTCTTGAATGAACTCTGTCAGGGCCAGCCTAAGAAGTTACTCTTGGATCCTGGCTTTTAAGAAGCCCAGCAGTCTCCAGATCAGTGGTCCTAGGAGGGTGCATCAGGGAGAGTGCTCTTCCAGAGGTTTTCCAAGAGGAGAACCACAGCATCTTGAGAACACCTTATTTTTACTAAAGCCACACACCTCACCTTGGACATTCAGTGTGTCCCAGTTAAAGCGTTCCTCAGGGAGTGCAGAGGCTGGGGCGTTAGGAGCTGTCTTCTGGTGGGCATTTCTCAGTAGTAATGTACAGAAAGTGGCTTCCCCCGCCCGGGATCAGACACAGCATAGGCTGGGTGCACCCCTAAATTCAGCAAAATATCTAAGCACCCTTTCAGCTGGCAGGTGGGGCTGGATGTTCATGGGTGCCTACATCAAACAGGGTAAGGGGAGCTGAAACCCCTGAGATACCTTGTGAGTGTTGGCTCAGGTTTTTTTCCTTTAGGTCATTTGTACTCATTACTATTGTGCATTATTTGGGGAGCTGACACTGAAAAATGGTCCCACCACATGGTGAGGTAAATAGATGTGAGAAAAGGCCTTTGATTTTTTGGGCTTTATCTTAATTACACAGTTTAAATGCTTCAGGGAGATTTTCTCCGCTTTTCTTCCAGTGCAAATGGAATGGGCAATAATGCCTTATATTTATAGGTAGCCATATGATGTGCTTGCTTATTGGGCTAACAATTACTGGGAAAAGATTAATGAAGGGCAGATATTTGAATAGTTAAGTACTTTTTTTCTTTTCTGTTTTTGTTACATGAGAGAAAGGGTCGAGTGCCTTGACTGCTACACCAGCCACTCATTGGATCCATAAGATTTGTGTTCTCTGTGTTCTTGGGCTAAGTTAACAAATATTTACAGGCTGGGGCTGTGGTTCAGCAGAGCACTCTCAGCTGTGTGCTCAATTCTCCTTGGCCTCAGTGGTGCTTGAATGCAACCTTGTGCAACGTGCTAGATGTGAGGACCTTGGATTTTTTGGATAACAAAGACAACATTTGTCATTGCCAAACCAAGGGTCACTGAGTCACGTTGCTGGCTAGCACAAAGCCCTTCATCCCCTTTGTTTCTCTGAAGTGGTGAAATAGTAGCTGACTAAATGATTTTCACAAGTTTCTACTTTTTTTCTATGTGTGTTTCTGTGAATGTTGTTGATTTCTAAATGACCTATATGAAAATCTTTTAACCTGGATCCTAAGTTCACACTTACTTGATTTGCTATTTTGTGCTGCTGCTGTAATATAATCAGGAGATTTTTTCATATCCACCAGAAGAAGAAAGATGACTGAGAGAGTCTGACGTCCCTTTTTTTTGTGAAAATGCAGAAGGACTCAGCAGGTGGCCAGAAGGGTCTCTTCTCCAGAGGGCTCATTCATCCCTGAGCCAGGCTCATGGAGCACCTCAGATCAAACCCCCTTACATTCAGTGTGTGCATTTCTCTTTTCCTTGCTCTTGCACTCCCTCTGCTGATCCCAGGGATCCGTTAGAAGAGAAATGCTGGTGCTAGAGATAAGCAAAATATAGGGGGAAAACAGCTACATAGCAAAAAAATGAACCAGCTCATCCCAGATGGAGAATACCTGAAGTTCAGAGGGCAGAAGAGAAAAAAACAGTGATAAATGAAGACGTAGCAAATATAGTTCCTCCTATCAACTGATTTCTTCTGTATGGTGACCAGTGACAGGACCCGAGGGAATGGCTGGAGCTGTATCAGGGGAGGTTTATGTTGGATATTAGGAAAATGTTCTTCACCCAGAGGGTGGTTGGGCACGGAATAGGCTCCCCAGGACAGTGATCACAGCACAAAGTGTGGCAGAGCTCAAGATGCATTTGAACAATGCCCTCAGGAATATGGTGGGATTGTTGGGGTGTCCTGTGCAGGGCCAGGAGTTGGGCTCGATAATCCTTGTGGGTCCCTTCCTACGCAGGATATCCTGTGATTCTGTGATTCTCTTACCCTTCTCTTGGCACAATGCCTGTGAGATGTGGTGACCGTGGTTGTAAGGGCAGGGCAGGTACACAGCTCCCTGTTCCTTCTCTCTCTTCACAGAACAAAGCTGTCCACTGCCCCCTTTTCCTGCCTCAGGCTTGTGGTGACAGCTCAGGCCATGGTGAGTCTGCAGCCCTAAGTACCTGGGAGAAGACAAGGTAACAAGAGGAGAGACGGGATTTACCCTCCTACCCCCTCTCCAAAACATGACCAAGGACACCTGTCTGCCTCTCACCCACCCTCCTCTGTGGATGCCTCTTGATCCTTTGGGGTGAACTTGAGCTCTATTTGCATGTTGAGTGCCTACTCCTCAGAAAAACCAAACTCAAAATTAGAAGACTCTTTGCCCAGAGAAGCTGAGGACGGCCCATCCCTGGAAATATTCAAGGCCAGGCTGGATGGGGCTTGGAGCAACCTGGTCTAGTGGAAGATGTCTCTGCCCATGGCAGGGAACTAGATAGTCTTTAAGGTTCCTTCTAACTCAAACTTTTCTGTGATTCTATGATTTTTATGATTCGGCTTTGAGGGCCTGAAGAAACACAACCCATGGGGGCTCAATTAACCTTTCTCCAGGCCTTGTCTTTCACAAGCCAAAGAGATAAAAACTAATGGGACTGCTGGGAAGCAGGGAAGAAGCACAGAATTGCTCTATGTGTCCTTTGGAAGGTCCCAAAAGGAAAAGGTCCTTGACAAGGAGTTTATTTTCATTAAAAATTACAGGCCCAGCTCAACCAGTCAAATAAACAAAGCAAGTCTGTAAAACAGCAAGTGCAAAAGGTCCTGGGTTATTTATAAAGGGCTTTTAAGTATATTAGGCCTAACACCAAGATAAATCAACCCTGCTAGGATTCCAGAGGCATATCACATGTGGCCCTAGCTGTTGTCAGCTTTGTGCTGGAATATATTTAGTGGCCTGTTACACTATGAACCTTCACGGCTTTTTCTCTAGTGACTCCGCCTTGAAAATTAATATGTTGGGACCAGACAGAAGCTTGTGTCTTCAGTCACATATTGACTTGATCAAATCCTTCAGGGAATCATGGAATATTTTGGGTTGTAAAACATGTGAAAGACCATCTTGTTGCAACCCTGGTGCCATGGGCGGGGACACCTCCCACTAGACCAGGTTCCTCCAAGCTCCGTCCAACCTGGCCTTGAACACTTTCAGGCATAGGGTAACCACAGTTTCTCTGGACAACCGATTCCAGTGCCTCACCACCCTCACATGGAAGAATTTCTCCCTCACACCTAGTCTAAATCTACCCTCTTTCAGCCTAAAACCACTCCCCTTGTACCTGTATGCCTGTCGCTGTCCATACCGAGAGCGGCGAAGAACGGCACGATCAAAGTTCAGGAAAAAGTGGAATATTTAATTAATTATAAATCGGTTTATATAACTTAGTTCGCAAGAGTAGCATGGTACTATTGGTGCCTTGATCAACCACCTCCTAGAATGATTGGTGGAGGCTAAACAACACCCATTTGAAAATATTTTCCTCAGTGTACCATAACAACACTAACTGAACAACAGCAGGTGCAAAGATAATTAGTTTACAAAACCGTCTTCACTGTTTTCGTCTAGTCTGTGTGTGAAAGCAATGCTCTCACAGAACACTGAGAAAAGGCTGAAGAATTTCTCTGCTTCTAACTTTTCAGCATCCATATATGCCCTTGTCAAAAATCTGTCTTCATAACCATTCAAATCCTTGCCACTGCATTCAACAGACATTTTGCCACTCGGTTTGTTATGGAATGGTCAAGGACCCTGTTCAAGACCAGGTTATTGGATCCAACAGGGTTGGGGTTTTTTTTGCCTGGAACAGGATATTCAGTACAGAGGGTCACCAACATCTGCCACTACGAACTTCAGTTCAAGTAAACCTCAGCCGTTATTTCTCAGCTGATCAGAAGGAAGATGAGGATGTTTGGGATCTTGTAGGATTTGTTCATATGGTCATTTGAAGACCCTGGGCAAAGTCAGTGCTGGAAAACAGCCATGTGCTTGTCTGCTGCTCCAGCTCAACCTCTCTACATTTCAGATCACTCTTTACAGTGGAACAAACCCAGAACTTCTTTTTGGGTTCTTTCTTCACCAGTCCCACAAAACAACTCTGCACCTTCCCAGGCTCCGGACCGAGTCCAGCACAACATGGGGTGTCCAGGAGTGCACAGAGCAGAAGACGGTTTGACTGGTGATTCGTGATGTGATTGTTGGGACTGTCCTGTGAAGGGTCAGGAGTTGGACTCAAGGATCCTTGTGGGTCCCTTCCAACTCAGGATATTCTAGGATTGACTATGGAATTGTCTACATGTGCTTTGCTTTATGCTATGGGTGCAATTTAGTGTCTCAACACAGGTTTTTCAAACCAGATGGGGTCTGAAACATCAACCTCCAGCTGCCACAACAACAGGATATGGGTGTCCTAAGTGTTTAGTGGCCTTCCATAAATATCTGTGGGGTATCCTGGGGTATCTTGAACAGTACCAGATGTTTAGGCAACTTCGTAATTCTCTGTAAAGCCCCAGAAACTTGGAAAAAACTTATCCCATTTAGTGTCTTGCACTGTAAAGTTAGGGATAGCCCCATTTCCAAGTCTCATTTCTGGTGTTATTGCTCTAGCTCCTGTTTGGAAAGAATGCCACATCAGGGGAGGGAACGTTTTAGAGGGAAAATATTCTTAAAGCGATGTTCAGATGGATGCCCATCATTAGGATCCCAGCCTACTCCCCAAATAATCTGGCTGGTTTTGCATCTCTGCTGGAGCAATCTGGACAACTGATCCACCCCTCCAGAGAGGATTCAGGACAAGCTTTTCTTCTCCATTCTGTGACGAGGTCAGACACCTCTGTGATTCCCTGCCTGCGACGGTGACAATGTTCTTTCACTATCACAAGGCTGAAGCCAACATCACAGGTAAGTTTTCGAAAGGGAATGCAGAGAGGGAAGTACCTGGTTTGGGAAATCCTTTGGATTTTCTTTTTTGATGCCAAATTCCTCAGCTGTTTCCAATTTATTGAAGTAACTCCGGTTTAGTAACACCCAATAATTGCCTAATTAGTTTGAACTAACTGACTGCATACAGCCCAGGAGATGCCAGCTGGTGATCCCCAGCCTTTCTGAAAGGGCTGCAGGAATTGTCTGCAGGAACAATTGCTCAGCAGGACAGGCATATTTTGCAAAATCAAGTTTTGCTGTGAGAAAAGCTGTGGTTTTGCTCAAATAATTCTAATTTTTTTGTTTGTTTGTTTTTCTTCCCGGAAAACTCAAATAAAATATCTTCATTTGAATAAAGTTAGCGCCAAACATTTGCTTTTAACTTTGTGCCATGACACAAACACAGTCCCAGAAAACCCCTTATTTCAGCTGAGCCATGTTGGTGGTGCCTGCAAACACAGTTTTGCTTTCTCCTTAGCCAGACAAGAAGCAGATGAAAGCACTGAGACTGAGGAAAATAAACATTTGGCTATTTGGCTACTGTTATATAGCAACTTCTGTACTTATTTGCCCTCATGAGTAGAAAATAAAACTGGCTTTTTTCTGGTGTGAACTCAGCTTTCCTTCTTAAATAAAAAAGGTTATCTATCTTAAAGATAAGTTAGCCAAGTTTTAGCAACCCCATAGACTCAGATGCTCCCTATGAAAAACAGAGGTCCAGCCTCCGCTGCCCATTTCTCTTCTTTCTTTCCTCTATCCCAGCACTCATCAACTTGCTCTTTGATGCCACAAATATTTCTGCGGGGAGAATCAGGCTGAAAATGCTGAGGATGAAGGTCAGCTCTCCTTGAGCCACTCCATTCAGCAGTGCTGGGTTGGGACCAGCAACACCACTGACCATTGTTCTGGTCAGTTTTTCAATCCCAGCAGGTATTTCTATGCTGGAGATGCTCGGTTAATTCTGGGAACTTGCACCAGATGGCGATGCCCGCCCATTTCCAGCTTCATCTCCGAAAAGGCAAGCTCCGAGGCATCCCTGGATTGTTTGGTTTGGAGGTTTTTTGTGTGTTAATTGCTGATGCCTGCTGGAATCCCTGAGCCAGGCAGGTGTCCCACTGCAGTGTTCTCCGCTAAGGTGTGCTCCCATAGGAATTCACTGCTGTATCTTGCCATTATCTGGTGAGGAACAGACAGACAGGAGAGAAAACAGCCTTTACTGTGTTCAGGACAAGGAAACATTTAGAGGGATTAAAGCATGACTGAATAGAAGGGGTCAGAGCAGAGGGGGATGGAAGGTGATAAGAGCAAGGTCAGGGCTGAGCAGCATGAGCCATCAAGAAACTGTCCTTTCCACTGGCACAGTAGAATCAGAATCATAGACTTTCCTGAGCTGGGAGAGACACACAAGGATCATCAAGTCCAGCTCCTGGCCCTGCACAGGGCAGCCCCAAGAATCCCACCATGTGCCTGAGAGCATTGCCCAAATGCTCCTTGAGTTCTTGTCAGGCCATGGCCACCCTGACCTCATATAGATATGTAGGTATTCCCACCTCAGTGGGTTAAAACCGGGTTGCATAGAACCCTGATAAATGCACATCTCTGATCACTGATCCCCCACGTGCTGCAGCACCAACTTTGCAGTGATGTTAAGCAGGTTTTGTTGTCTCTGAGTTTTTTGAGGCTCCCCCCCAGCAACTCCCAAGGGTCCCACTCTGAGGCAGACTGCAGCCACCCCAGTCTGCCTGGTCATAAACATTTTCACCACTTTGATGTATGTTCCCAGCGCTCCCAGAATCTGTCAGGGAACTGCTCAGTAAAGAGCAATTGGATTTACGAAGCTCATTCTTGGATGGGAAGTGCTGGCAGGGTGACAGGACAGATCCTGCAGATACCAACTTATCTCTGTCCAGGTGGGATCACAGCCTTGTAACCCAAAGGGTGGGAGGCAGAGCTCATGCCATGAGCTCTGTAACTCATCTCCTGCCAATACTTTCCCTTGGATTGGGATGCAGCATGAGCAGGGCTGTGGGCTGCACGCAGAAACACCTTCATGGACACAAAACAGACCTGTCAAGACATTCTCTGGGAAAACTGAGCTGTTTCTGCACGGGCCTCGGACATGCTGGTCTGAAAAGCAGCAGCCAGCAAGATGGGACTGGCCCCATTATCACACTGGGGATGCACAGGCTGAAAGTTGGTTGAAAGATGCAACTTCCCAGCCTGGCCCATCTCTGTCCAGCATTTTTTTACGTATTATTTCTACCTGAACAAGACTGTGAATGTGATTTACCTATTCAGATGGGAGCCTGGTCTCCCTCCTGTGCAGAGGTGAAGGAAAGCTCTGGGAGGAGGCAGGGAGAAGGTGGCAGGGTTGAGGAAACCAGTCTGGCCTCAGTGGGACATTACATCTGCCATTGCTGCTGCAATAACAACCACCTGCTCTGCACTGCCGTGGTTTAAAAGCCCAGGTCACAGCCAGTAAAAATTTCCATCCCCCACTTGCCCCTGCAAGCACAGCCTGATCCCAGGGGAATTCTGCATCAGAACCAAAATATGTCCTATCATTAATATGTGCAAAGGTTTAGACCGGGTTGTCAAACAAACCCTGATCACTCATTGTTTAGCAGCTGTGGATCCAAGCTACATAAATCGGTGACGGAACTCACGAGGAGTTCATCCATCTTTCTCTTCTGGAAGTCTTCAAGGAATTCAGCCATGACCCAGCTGATCTCTTCAGTCAGGCAGGTGTGTTTGCAAGTGGTGTCAATCCCCTGCATGACAGGATAAGCAACATCTGACCATGGGAAGAGCTCAGGGAAGGCACAGAGAGCAGGATGCAGGCACTTGGAGGTAGGTACTGCACAGTGTCATCTCTTCCCACTATCCAATTGAGTGGGTAATACCATGATTTCCTTGGTCTCAGAACCTCTGACTGAGGGGAAAAAAAAAGTTAAATCAGCATTTTTTCTCAGAAAAACAGAGAGAATGGGACAGATTATCATTACTTTGGTTATTTTGATATATGTATTTGATTGTTGTTACAGGTTACTTTGTCTTGCCCAGCCCACAGACAGGTCACTTGACAGAGCCGACATCTCTGTTCCACCCTCAACCAACCCAGCTACCCAGCTTCCAACCATTGCCACAAGTGAAACCATATTTACCCCTGTTATTCCAGAATCCTACGGGCTGGAAGGCCACCAGCCTTTCCCAAAGCTGGACTCAGAGCCTTGCCCAGTCAAGATAACAGAACTCAGTACATGGTTAATCTTCATCACTGCAAAGACTCTCTGCTGTCAGGCCTGCATTGCTCCACTTTCTAAAAGCTGATATTCACAGCAGCAGGGATTTCAGCCACTGTGATCCTTGTGCTGTGGGATTTCCACATCCTCCCAGCTCAGATAAAATGGCACACAAACACCCTGCCTCTCTGGTTTTGGCCCCAAATTCAGACCGGGACCTCAAAAACTTTTCTCAACTGAGGTTTCATTGAAATGGGTATGTTCCCATGGAAAGTTTCAGTTTTAATTATATCAGCACTTTTTATGGGGGAAAAAAATTAATCAGAAAACATTCCAGTCAGATCTAGACAAATTTGCTAATATTTACTCAAAAAAAGACACGGCAGACTTGTGTTTCATTATGAAGATGTTTGGGCTTTCAGGTTATACCCAGAAATCTTCCTGATGTAGAAACAAGGCATGAAAGGCTTTGGATTGATGACTTTAATATGTCTGTCTTTCCTTGATTAGGAGTGTTAGTGTTGGCCTGCCTTTGTTCTGCTGAAAAGCCTCTTCTGGATTCAAAGGCATATTTATTGCAATCTCTAAATTCTTCAATTGAGCAGGGAAAGGAGGCTGAATCCTTAATAAAGTCTTCCTTCCTCCCAGTGTTAGTTATTTATTGGATAAAGATAGGCTAAAATAAACATAAATTACTTGTAGACTTAAAAACTTCAGTGATTAGATCATCATTCTCCTGTGAATGCTCTACATAAATGTCTGGATTTCTAGGACACTATTTTTCAGTTTCTTCCATCCAGCCTGAATTATCTCAGATGACAGACAAAGCCAATCTTTATCATGAATGAAGGTTACAGATTTTTGGAAATAAAGCACTGTGTGCTTTGTGCTTTCTGAGGCGGAATTCCTTAAATTGGGAACCAGTTAGGGCAAAATATGGCAAAAAAAGAGAAGTGTTTTCTGACTGCCGATCATGCTGGAACACAACCAGTATCCAGAGTCAGTCAGGCAAAGAGTTTGATACCAGCAAATGGAAAGGGCTTTCCTTCTACACAATGCATGTAATTAATTTGTGGGACTCATTGCCAAAGGAGGCCATGAAGGCCAACATTATGCATGAAGATCACAAAGGATTTATTAAAAATTGTGGAGGATTTCACTGGGATAACTTAGCACAGTGATCTTGTTGCAACTTCTACATCAGGAAATCCCTAAAATACTAAAAAACAAAGGCAGGGTCTGCCTTGCTCTGGGCATCTGTGTTTTGGATCCACTGACAGAGCAGCAGACTGAGGTGCACTGGCGGAGTTTAGCAGTTATTTTTTGACCAGAGTGGCAAGGAAAGATTGAGGATTAAGGACATAATTCTATATTTAATAAGATGTGGAGAGCAGGTTTTCAACTGCTGTGAATCAGTTTGTGTTCTCAATTTTCCATGAGGCTCTGGAGATTTTCCTTTCCCAGGGATCTGGTGATCTTTGTCTTTTCCTGACTGCCAGGACATACATTTCCAGCATGCCCTCAGGAGCATTGCAAAGGGTCCTGGCAAAGCTCTCAAGACCTGCTGGAGGTTCCCTTCAATCTCTGGACATTCACCGGACCCTGACTGAAGTCCTGTGCCCACACAGCCCATGCAGGTGTCACGTGGAGTTCAGACACTTCAGCACCATCCAAATGCAGGGGAGCAAGCCAAGGAGCCTTTCTCCAACGCCAAGCTGTGCGCCTTCTTCTCTTCTCCCTTGATCTTGAGACTTTTTCTCTCCCTTCTCAACTACCCTCAGCAAGGAGGGGAGGATTTCTTGGGTGAAGTGCCCCAAGAAGAGCTAGTAGCTGGTTTGGGAGGTTTTTGATACAGTATGGACTTCACTTAGCAACAAGCAACATGCACCTCTTGGGATCCGCCAGCCACTTTGAGTGGCTGAAGAAAGGTATAAATCAAGTCCTCTAAACTAACCACGATAAGAAAATCCAGTCCTCAGAAATAAAGGCAGAAACCTCTCTGTTGCCAGCAGAAGGATACTGTGCATACTAAGCACAGAGTGGGCACCTGCTTGGCAGCCCCCACCCCTTCTCACAGGACAGCTTTATCTCTTCCTACAGGATTTGCCACCATCTCAAAACGTCTTGACGTTTCTTTGCCTGTCATTCCCTAAATAAACTTTTCTAATGTCCATAATGTGAACTGACTCCAGGTTCTCCAAAGACAGATGGCTCTATCACAGATCAGTATCGGATACTGACGTAACACTCCAGAACTTTGCCTTCCTCACTTCCCACCCCTTTTGATATCCTATTTCACTAAAGCAATTCCCAGCCAGCAGCCCAGCAGCTGAAAATTATATGTAGAGAGGAGATCTGCTCCTGCTCTGAAGGATTTATGCCAGCTGACTCAGTTTCTGGAGGCAACTAGGGAGAACAGTTGCCTCCAGACAAGAACAATTTGTCTGGCAAGTTTTGTGGTTCCTGCTAGTTGACACAGACTCAGCCTGGGATGGTGGCAGCCCATGGAAAACAAGTGATTTCAGACCTTTCTCTGCTGGTTTGATTAGCATAGATCCCCTGCAGAACTGACATCATATGCCAAGCTATTTGGGATGAGAGGCAGCATCCACCTCCAAGCCAGTGGCTTTCAGTTCAGGGCACGGACCAGCCTCACCTAGGGAGCAGAGCTGTGGCCCAGGGACAGGCTCAGAGGTACACTGAGGCCTGGTGCATGCCCAGAACTCATCACACTCATTTCTGCCAGGAGTCTGCTGTCTAGGATGTCTTCTGGGTGTCT
This sequence comes from Eulacestoma nigropectus, assembly GCA_013397775.1. Classification (NCBI taxonomy): domain Eukaryota; kingdom Metazoa; phylum Chordata; class Aves; order Passeriformes; genus Eulacestoma; species Eulacestoma nigropectus. The sequence continues at coordinate 186,067 of VZTE01001422.1, read as the reverse complement.
TGCCTGCCTGGAGGCGATGCTGGGCATCACTCTGGGTGCATGGGAAAGGCTGAACCTGAGCTGGCCCATCCACACCACAGGGTGACAGCTACATGAGGCAAAGTGGGAAACATCAACCTCAGAGGCGTGATCCATACTGTGCTGCATTTCAGCTTTCCTTCTGCCTTTAGACTAGTGAATCCCACCCCCCTGGCCACTTGCACCAGCCTGCAGAGCCCAAATGCTGACAGAAGTGCCACAGGCTGCTCCTGTCCCCAGTATGCTCCCAACACCCAGCCAAGGCTACTCCACATGAGTGTAACAGAGACATACTTCAGAGTTAAACATCCTGCAGTTCAGAAGGGGCTGCCAAAGGAAAAAAAAATTAGTTTCCTTCCTTTCTTTACATTTTTCTGGCTGGATACACCGCAGGGTCTTTGCTGGTGTTCATTAGTCTTCTCTCCCCTGTTCCCACTGGAGGGATGCATCTCTGATCCAGCACAGGCCAGGAGCACAAGTGGAAACACTGAAAATCCCATGCCTGACACCAGGAATCACTATCATTTTCCCCAGTGCCAGCTCTGATGTCCAATGATGTGTGATTATGGAAGCTCCCACTCTCATTTTGGCATCTCAAGACATCAGCACTATGCCCTCTGAGAACACCTCCTTTCCTAGGCGTGCTTTGGAGCCCCCTCCCATCTCTGAAACAGAAGAGTAGGGCACCGGGTCAAGCCTAGAGAGAGATGTCAGTTTTGTTTATCAGTTTATCACACTCAATTTTGTTTTCAGCATCAATTTCCAAGGAAGTGCACCAAAAGAAACCTCACCAGAAGGCTGTTGTCTAATGCCACTCAGTTTGTTCTTTGCTGTATGCGAAAAAACACTTAACCTCTCTTTGGGCTGGTATCTCTTCTACCTCCTTCTGCTCCCAGCTCTCGGTCCCTTCCTTTTCCCCAGACAGAACTGGAGAAAATAGCAGCTTGTCCTGAGCCTTGCACCCAGCAAAGGGCGCAGAGCAACCCCAAAAAGCTGGTCCAGTTTAACAATGCACTTGTTTTATCCATTTAACTAACTCAGCTTTTTCTTCCTGATTTGCTTTTGCTGACCCTGCAGTGCAGTTTGCTGCCCTGCTCTGCAGCCCAGACCATCTTCCCAATCCCAAATCCCTGCGGCAACCCTGTTCATCATCAGAGGAAAGACCCTTTGTAGCAGATATACAGCAGCAGAGGGTTTTGCTGGCTCTGCCCATGACCCTGGGAGGCTCCAAATGCATTCTTTCACCCTATGGCATCTTATCAACCCTACGGGTCCAGCCGCTGTTCCATGGTAGACACTGGCATGGACATGAGCTCCCCTGAAGAAAAGGAGACCAAGGTGCCAATGGATATTTTAGCCCTGACAGCTGGATTTACACTTTGTTCCTCTGCTTTCACAACTTGTTGCTCTGCTTTCTGTCCAGCCCTGCTTCTAATCCCCTCCTCCCTCCTCTGTCTTTATGTATAGATATTTTATTGCAAACACTCTGGCTTTTACGACCGGATTTTTCACGCTCTGGACCACTTCCCCCATCAATTCTTTTGTCACTTTTACTGTCAGCTGTTCCTGGATAAAAATAACAAGAAGAGCCAGGTTTTTTGAGCTGGTCTGTTCTCTGGGGGGAACCTATGAAGAACAAGGGAAAAATTACACTGAATAACCTGTCAGGAGAAGCAGTTGCTGATAATGATATGCCTAGTGAAGAGCCCAGTGCATTGTAACTCACTATTTAATTGAAATGATGACCCTTTGACATCTTCATCTGACCAGAGTGTTCATTAGACAGCTTCTCACAGTCCACCCCGGCCTGAGCTGGAAGCACACAGATGCTGCTGTAACTGCCCAGTGAGACCCTGCTGCCATCAGAGCTGAGGTCTGTCCTGCTCTCACCCCACAATGGGACCCACCAGCCTCTCCCAGGCAGTCCTCAGTGACTGATTTAAAAGGCATCATGCCATGAAGTTATTTCCAGAGGAAAACTCATCCATTCCCAGACCCAGCACCTTGCCTCACAGTCCCATACCAGCAATGTCTCAATAGGAATCGGAAAAGCTCCAGAGCCAGGAAAAGCAGGTGGTTCTCCTTGCTTGCACCCTGTGAGCTTTGCAGCTCAGAAGTCAGAATAATCCCTAATTGCACACCTAATGTAACTGATGCTGGTTTTCTACCACCTTTGGGTAACTAGAAAGGGGCTCTGTTAGAGAGGGATCTTCATCAAACCCACAAGAGCTCAGCCAAGCAGAGTTGATCCTGCTTCTGTTCTTAACCCAAGCCCAACAATCTCTATATCTATGTCAGCAGGGAAATACTCCTGGTATCACACTAGAATGTCATCTTCTATACTGTTAAACCACTGGCACAGCCATCTTAAAGGATTCCCTAACACAAAAATCAGGAGTTAAAGCCAGGCTTTCCCACCAGGCAACTTCCATACAGCCACGTTCATCTTGAATGTAAGGAGAGTTCAGCAGTACAGATGTACCCTGGTCATTCCCACTGAGCTCTGGGTAGTAGGAAATTCCCTGACTCAGGCCAATTTACCCTTGCAGGCATCAGTGGCCTGTGCAGATGAGTTAGCATGACATCTGCTGCCCTTCTTGCCTGATCATGGCTCAAACTATAGAGCTTTGTAGGACTATTCCTTCTGGGACCAGGAGTCAGTGTGGCAGCCAGAGACTTTTCTCCATGTTTGCTTACAAAACCAGCGGCTGGAACTCATCTTTCACAGCAGTTCCCAGCTGCTGTGACCAGCAGACCTGTTCTCACTGGCCTCTGTCTCCAGAAAAGTTCCTGCTTGTCCTCCTCCAAAGTTGTTCTCTGCTTGTCCTCCCCCAAAGTTGTTTTCCTGGCTTCCCACCCGCCAACACCCAGCCCTGGTTTTAGAAACTCTGAGACACCTCTCAGCCTGCACCTTTCTGTACCTCCACCTTCTGCTCCTCGTGCTGTTTATATTCCCCAAATTATCTTCCTTTTAATCTTTGCAAAACAGACCTTCCTTGGCTGGTTCTCAGACAGCAAAGAGAGGGCAAAAATCAGGGATTTTTCTTCTCCACAGCACAAATCTGTGGGCTCCAGTTTTAGCTCTTTCCCTTTCCTTCCCAATGCAGGGTTGACTGAGCTTCTCATGGCAGCTCACAAGGGTTAATGGGGATTCACTTGAGCAGTGCTTCCCAAAGTTTCATAGGATCCTTAAATGGTTTGGGTTGGATAGAACCTTTAAAGTCAGTCAGTTTTGAACCCCCTGCCATGGGCAGGGACACCTTCCACTAGACCAGGTTGCTCCAAGCCCCATCCAACCTGGCCTCGAACACTTCCAGGGACAGGGCAGCCACAACTTCTCTGGGCAGCCTATGCCAGGGCCTCACCACCCTCACAGCAAAGAATGTTTTGCTAATATCTAATCTAAAGATGCCCTCCTTCAGTTTACCCCTTGTTCTATCACCCCATGCCCTTCTCTTTCAGTAGATTGCCATTTTTTGGTAGAATAAAAACCAACTCTAAAAAACAACCACTGCTGCAATAACAAGAGAGAAAGCAAAATTCATTTCACTTTACTGCAGGCCTCCAACAGTTAAGCATTAAAGATGAGCCCATCATTTAAATTTTTCTCTTACTAGTATCTGAACAGACCATCCCATGTGTATTGTAGCTGAGTCTTTTCAGATGTTAATTATTTCTGCTAAAAATACCTTCCTATAAAGATGGAAGCTTCTCTTTTAAGCATTTGCATATCTGCCATATAACAAGGGTTACAGTAAACAAGGGCTGGCTTTGGCATAGAACTCAATTCCTTGCAGGTAAATAAAAACTTGATTTAGAGTCTAATAGTTTTCTTTTGAAAATGATGCTGAAAAAATAATTTCTCAGGGTTTTTTCACAAGCACGGAAGGGAATGTGGTACAGCAGCTCATAAACACCTGGAAAATGAAGCAGCTCATCTCCAGAGAGATGAATTTCATTTGTATTACAAACTAAACAAAGAGACTAAAGTTGCACAGGTTTTTTCATTTGCATTTGTGAGACTGAGAGTTTCACAGACAAAATGACACAATTGTGACTGTAATTGGCAGGAGAGCGCAGTTCCCAAGTTGACAGGAAAAAAATTTCCTGTCCAAATTGGATTCAAATCAGTAAATGCCTCATTTTTAGTTTCCTACAAACTGGAAACTTTCCAACCGTGGTGCACACCCACCAGAGTTGGCATTTTATCAGCTCCACATCAGAAATTGATACCAACTGGGTTGCAGTGCCACAGGCAACGCCCACGTTCCCCTGCTCCTGGGATTAATCCCTCTGTGAACTCACCCAGGGCTCCAAAACTGGCAGGTTCCAGAGTTCCTGGCCCATAATCCTGGCCAGTTTCCACTGAAGCCTAACCTTGGGCTCAGTAAAATCACTTTTAACCCGGGTTTTTTTTCAAACGAAGAATTTAGTGTTTGCTGAATTGATATTTTCCCATGACTTTTTTAGCAAAAAAAAAAAAAAATTAAAAAAAAATACTATTTCCAGTTGCTACAGTAGGACTTCTGTGTGCCTGCCCTTGATTTTACATGGACATCTGTGCAACCTCTCCTACCCAGCCAAGGGCCAAGCATGCATAATATACCAAATAGCTAATAAAAGTGGTTATTTCAGATAGCCTGGAAACAGGAGATAAAACCACAGATTAAAAACAAAAAAAAACCAGATGAAGTCAAGGTTGAAAACTTATCAGAAATTTTCAGGTAAGGAATTTACAGAGTGCAGGTGCCAAAAAAAAAACCCAAAAAAACCCATTGCAAACACTAGGAAATTATTTTAAGCTTAAATTTAAAGAAATCCAACACCTTTAATGAAGAATAGCCAAAAATATTAACTCTAACTATAGCAAGCCCACATTTCACTGTGGTACCTGCTCTAATACTATTTTTAAGTCATCATATAGATTGAGCTGCCCAGGGTCACATTGAATACTCTCATTTTTCTCTTTTGTGATGCAATTCAGACAAGATTAACAAACGGACGTCAAGAGCCTTAAAAAAGTGGTTTTGCAGAAGGACATGTAGGCAGTGGAATTTTCTTGCAATAACAGTCTTCTTGCTGGAGTTGTTTAAATCTGGATGAGGCACTTGAGAACAAAACAAAGAGACAATCTCGTCCCGCTCCTGCCGGGGCATGTGGACAGGATGACCTAACAAGTCTTTCCCATCTGCCATCCCTGTGGTTCTCTGAGAAACGAAATCTCAGGAGACCCAGGGCCTGATCCTGAGAGGTGGATCCAGAGGACCAGACTTCACCCTGCTTAGGCTTTGCTATAAATAAGTTTATGTCAGGGCCAATTACTGGCATTTGCCTGTTTCTCAATCCTTTCAGTCAGAACCTCTTGGCATTTAACGATGTGATTTTTCCAGCAATATGTGAATTGCTTTCACTTCTATGTTTTTCCCAGCTGTCTGACTCAGAAATGTGGGCTGACTTGGTTAAATCAAGGGTGCTAATGCTAGAGAGATGGGCAAAGATGTCAAAAAAAAAAAAAATCCCACACCCTCATTTTGCAAATATTTGTGCAAAGGAAGAAGTGAATCTGCCTCTCTTGTGTCCCCCCTTTGCTGAGTTTATAGTGAGAATGCCAGTGGATGGCCTTTCTGGCAGGAAAACTGGTGTATAAAGCACACATTGAGTGAACATTCAAAAATAATTCTGGAGGGATGATTTTCATGGTGCAGCCTCTTCCTAAATGTCATTAATCTCAACAAAGATCAAAAACTTTGCTGTTTAATCTGTGTACCCTGCAAAAAGTTAACCAGACATGAAACTGTCACTAACTGAGAAATGTTTACCACCACAAGATGAAAAATAATATCCCATACTATGTACAATCAAGAAAAACTTCATCCCCTAGAGGACAAATTAAAAACAGAAAAGGAGGCTAAATTCCTGGTATGTGTTATTTAACGGAATTATGTTCTCAGCCTTCATTTCATTTTTTTCATATGCGCCTTCCAATCTGGGGAAAGCATTTGACAACATTTTAGGACTGTTCATCTTTTTTTTGATGAGAAACTACTTATTTGCATGAAATCCACAATTTTCTGTCCAACTGGTAATTTACACAAGAATTTTCCAATTTTTATTCAATAATTTTGGCCTTCAAAAATGCCCTGTGACAGACATCTCAGTTCTTCTAATGGGTGTTATAAATTTAGTCACAGAATCACAGAATGGTTGAGTTTGGAAGGAACCACTGGTGGGGTCATGTGGTTCAACCTCCCCGCTCCACAGCTGAGTTGCCGAGAATCCGAAAATTATTTTCGCTCAGCTTTCAAACACAGAAAAACTGGAGCTTTAAATATGCTAAAATCATATGAAGTCTACAGAAAGTGGACTTTTTTTCACATGCCCATCTGGGGGCAGAAGGTGGCCTTCTAGCACATCCAAAGTTCTTCCCCACATGCTGGCACCACTGACAAGATCAGCAGCAGTGTTGATGCCAACCTGCTGTGTCCTGTGTCTGGCAGCTCCAAGAATTTGTCATCACCAGGGTTGCCCCTCAAGTCTTGATGGAAGATTTCTTCCCCTTCATGCCCTACTGGGCCAGAGGTCCAGGAATCAACTGTGGAAAAATGCTGAGCAAAAAAGATGGCATCTGACAAAGGTAAGAGCTTCCAAGTTACATTAAGCAGCACACATGCATATTATCATTTCTGCAGCAAGAGTGGCTAGACAATTTTTCCAGGCCTTTTCTCACCCACAGAAGATCCTGAATCCTGGACAGGACTTACTACATCTGTTCCATAACAGTCCTCCATGATTCAATCATGAAACCTTCCTCCAGCCCAACTTCAGACCAGAAAACCTCTCCTTGACATCCCAGAACGAGATACAAAGGGGTCTTTTGTTGTACAAATGGGTGATTTTCTCCCTCTGATTCATTTCCTGGTTTTCATTTGCCATTTTCTGTCCACTCTTCACAGGATCACTGTCCATGGTGAAGGTGAGGGATGGATCCAGGGTGTGGCTGCCTCAAAAGGCCACTGAGCAACAAGATTGGAAGTGAAGATGTCAAAGTTGAATGAAGAAAATGTCTTGGTAGACATTGGTACCTTGACAGATGGTAAGGACCTGGGGATGGGCAGGGGCATCTTTGAGGTCCCTTCCAACCCAAACCATTCTGTGATTCTGTGACATTCCTGGCTCTCTGTACCTTTTTCAATACAGATTGATCTGTGTCCATCTTGGACAGAACCACATCATGCACTTGAAAAAAAAGGCAACAAAGAGAATGTCCTCCATGCCCTGCTCTGGTTATATTCATTGTCCCTACCCTTCCACCCAAGGCCTGTGTCTGGAAGGTGCTGAGTCCTTCCTGGTGGAACAACAAGGCATTTTCTTCCCATATCCACACGGTCTCAGCACTTGACAGCTGGACCATGTCCTGAGCTTCCACCCAGCCTGATTGGGCTTTGGAAGTTGCCAACCCTTCAGCAACACAGTTAATCTGTAATAATCAGATCGGTTATCAGTGATAATGTGAAATGCATTTATGGGAAGGGCTGGGGCCACACTGAGGAATGACTCCAGGTAAGGAAAAGACAACAGCATGCTCCTTCTCCCAGGATTTTCCCCACAATGAGCTGGAATGCAGGCCGACCAGCAGGTCACCAGGCAGGCAGTGAGCTCGGGGAGGACTCGACCTACTGCCAGTGGTGGAGGTGACAGTGCTGTAGCTCTCCAAAGGATCTGGCTATAGGAAGCTCCCACCAGCACAGATTTCTCAACACAGTCACAGAAAAGCTATCCCAGGAAGTGCACAGTGCTGCTTGGTCCGTCCAAGCCAAGGCATAAACCTTCTGTCCACAGCAGTGAAGTCTTCAGTCCAGTCTATGCAATGCCTTGCCCTTACCAAAGTGGCTAGTTCCAAGGGGCAGAAACTGAGACCTCTTTATCTGAGTCCTGAGAAGAACAGAGGCAGCAAAGGTAGAAGGAATTAGGGCTGTTCTGTGCCTGGTAGGTTCGTGCTTCTGTACCTCTAGCCACGAATAAAAGCTACTCCTCTTCAAAGGAAGATCAATTCCTATCTCAGCTGACAGCAAAACACCCAGTGGTTTCAGTGGCAGCAGAAAACAGCCTACGGGAAAAAAGGGCAAAGAAAGGCAGCAAATTCACTGTTGCCATAAATGCATGTCAGCTTTCTATCTGCAAAGGCCTTGTGTGAGCCAACCTCCTTCCCGTCACCACGAGCCGTCAGCCTGTGCGTGGGTGGTCAGGGCACGTTCACGGCAGGGTGGACATACATCAAGGAGCTGCTGAGCATCAGAACCCTGCTCTGCCCAGAGGGAAGGCCACACAGGTTGACGTGGCCCATGTTAAGTAGTGCTCAGGGGACACGTGGATTTTGCCAATCCATCATGCCAGACCAAGGCGACAGATGAGGGAAATCAGGCGTGGGGCTGGGAGCCTCCCAGCATTGCCACACGGCATCGTCATCCAGTGGTTGCTGATTACCTGTTGATTTCAGAGGCTATGCATGTCCTCATCACCCCACACTGCTGACACTGTGCAGATGAAGGTGGTAGTACTGGGAAGGGTCTTTGGGGTGCTGTTTCAAAATACAGATTTCTTCAGGATTCTTTTTTTCCCAGGAAAAGGAACAGAGGCCGGGCTCCAAGGCAGATTGCCAGGCAATGATCCCGGAATCTCCAGCTCTGGGCATTTCACCTGTGAAGCATCCTGAAGGTCCACAGAAAGCCCAGGCCACCCAGGAACCCTCACATTAAGCAGCAGATAAACATAGGAGGAACCAGGCAGATGTGCACTACAGGCCATTTTGCTTGGAGCTTTATCAACCCAACTGGATTTGCTGGCATGTCAGTGCCATGCAGTGCTTCAAGGTATGGGAGGGTCTGGACTATACTCCCACCGTAAGGGTAATTATTCTTTATTTGTCTAGTTCATCACTTGGGCAGTTTGTCTGGTAGGGCAAAAATGGCTTCCCATTTCGTCTATTCACAACACCTCCTTTCTGAAAATCCTGCAGAGAAATTAGAATATGATAGACTTGGAGATGCAACTATTCTCTTGTAGATACAACTATTCTCTTGGAGATATGCCAATTTCTTTTTCTTTTCCCTTTTTTTTTTTAAAGGAGAAAAGTGTTGACAACCTTTATGGAGGAAGGAGGAATAAATATTTTATAAGATGAAAGAGGGAGGCAGGTGTGACATGATCTCTCATCTTACAGAGCTGTGGCTGTAAGGAGAAGGATTAGGGCATGGGTTTTTCAGGCATTCATCTCCAGCTCTTGTATAAACAAAACTCTTATCCATCAAGTGAAGGCTTTATGTCCCAGGGAACATAACATTTTTTTCCTGAGAGCTCTTCAAAGGAAAAAGAAAATGTAGTTCCAGAGCTGCACAACTTTCTGTAAGCCATCGTCATGGTTGATGTCACCATAAATAAACAAAGGAATGCTGAGGCCAACCATGACAAAAATGTCAAGTTCTTCCTCGAACAGTTACCTTGCCTGCTCTGAGAGCAAAGCAAGCTCTTGTCCTGCTGGACAGAGGGGTCTTTGGAAAATGGAACAGAGCCTGGAAAGGCCACAGAGACCTAACTGATGATCCATATTGTCACAAGTACCACCATTTTCGTCAATGGACAGAAAAGCTCCAAGAAAATTGTACTCCAGGCCAGTTCTTCCTCGTCACCCCTCACTTTGCAAAATGCAGTATACAAAAGAAATCTGTGTGATGTGGCCAAGAGTTTACATGTAGAGGATGGGGACATCATCCTGAGTAACAAACAAATGTTTGTTCTCTCCTCCTGAGTTCACTTGAGAGGAATGAAAACAGGATGAAATGGTTTGCATGAATGGCACCTAGGAGGCACTGCAGGTTGAGACTCCCTCCAAAAGGGGACACCCATGTTTAGGTGCTCCCATGTAAATTTGGTGCCTGAATTTCCACTACAGGCACTAAAGTTATAGTCAACAACCCTAGGACTCAATCCAGCCCAATGTCCAGTAGATACTCAGCTTGGGGTGGATTTACTTGCCTTAAAGGAGACACCTAGGAAGGTGTCCAAGGGTATCTAAGTCATCCACATGGGGCTGGTTAGGTAAGGCACAGGATCCACTTCAAATGAGGAGTGTTTCAGCAATTGAATCCCATTTACAAATACCCTACAGGGGTCAGTGACATTGACAAATCAGGTACAGACCTGTCCTCAGGAAAGATAAGTGCTGTGTTAGTTTTGTGTTTGCCTACATGATTCCACAAAGTTTGGAAATAGTGTTAGGCAACCGTGCCATTTTTTCTGTGAGGTCTGAGAAAAACCAAGCCTTCAGCTTTCAAGGGTGCCAGAGCAGCATTTCCCCTGAAAGCTCTGAGGAGACACCTCAAAAAATCACCATTCTCCAACTCAATGTCATGCTGTATCAATGCAACCTCTTGATTTTCAGAAACACTCATTATATTTTGGGTTTCCTACTATTTATGCACCATTTCCCACCTAGACTTTGCAGTGACTTCACCAGTGATGGTGGAATGTCCATGCAAATTATGATCATCCTGTTTGATACGAGTTTCTTCTTCATAAAAGGCTACATTTGAATGTCAGTCATGTCAGCCTATTTCCAATAGCTCAAAAATAAGAATTCAGAAGAAAACCCTGAGTCACCAGGCTGTGTCTGAACCCGATGTCTATATCCTCAGGGCTATTTCAATGTCTCCATTCAGTGTAGATGTCTCCACACTGACAGTTCCTTCAGTGTGGAGGCTGAGACAACAACAGAACCTAACTGCATCCATTTTCCCACTAAAATAAGGATTTCTTTGACTCCATCCAAGATGTCTTCATTCCCTGGCTCCGGTGCACCAAGCTGTATGTACATCACCTCTCCTGGACCCTTCAGCCATCCCCTGGGACCAGCAGGAGAACAAGTTGTGTGAGTCAGCATCCTGCCTCCAACAGTGGACGCCCAAGAAAGAACATAGGCTTAGAACAACTATATAACAATATTTCCTTGAAACATTTCCCGGCATTCAGCAGCTTGTGGGTTGGGAATTTCCCAGGTAAGGAAAGAGATCTTTGCATTTCATAGTCTTCAGTGAATTTTTATTCCAGACTTTGCCAGTCTCTTTTGGAGTGTACACAAACTTTGAGTATCCACAACCTCCTGCAGCAAGGCACTCCACAGACTTTATAACACAATGTGTGAACAACCACCTCTTTTTTCTTGAACGGGGCTCTCAGTAATTTCTTTTGGTGTCCTCTAGTTCTTGAATTGGCAGGGGCTGTGGAGAGTCATCCTGAGTCTCCAGTTTTGTGCTGCTGGAGTAATATTGTCCTATGTCCTTTCAGTCCTCACTTTTTCTGAAGTCCCAACATTTGGCAGCACTGCTTCTCCCCGTTGCAGGTCAGCAGAGGGAGCTGATGGTCTGAGCCCTTCCAGCAGCTGCTGTCGCTTTCTGTGTTCCAGCTTTTAACACTCATGCTAAATATAAAACAATACCCGTTGTTTCTCAAGGCTGCACGGCTGAAAGTTTCAGAGGAATGAAATCAAATAGCCAAGAAAGGCAATGCACTCAAAAGGAAGAATACTGGTACATAAGATAAAGTTTTATTCCAAACTAAGACAAATTTCAGGGCTTGTCCTAGGACAGCAGCCAAGAGAAAAAGACAAGTTAGAAAAAGCAATCCCGATTCAGACTCCTCAACAAGGTCAACAACTCGACTTTAGTTTGTTTTTAACCAGTTGCTCTTATGTGTATTATCAGAATACAAAAGATCTTGCCTTGAATGCCACATACAGTGGAGTCTGCAGGAGGAAAGCTTGGCTTTTGCAGGAAACCCCCTTTAAGTCTCAGAGATGTCATTTGAGGTGTCAGTGCCTCAGTTTCTCCACTCCTCTATGCTTTATCCATTTTATTATAGTTGCATCGGGACAAGGAGCATGTCCTAGAATCACAGAGTACAGAATTATTTAGGTTGGAAAGCAACCTAAAGACCAACCAGTTCCAACCCCCTGCCATGGGCAGGGACACCTTCCACTAGATCAGGTTGCTCAGATCCCCATCCAGCCTGGTCTTGGAAACTTCCAGGGATGGGGCAGCCACAGATTCACTGGGAAACCTGTGACAGCGCCTCACCACCCCATCACCCTAATCACATGTTCAGCTTGGAGGAACTGATTATCTGCAACTGTCTGAAAAGGCTGTTTCCAGAGTCTTTCCCCAGATTCTTGAGCATGTTTCCCCTGAACACTTTCTGCACTGTAAAAGGACTTTGCCTCAGCATGGGGGAAACCAGGAGCTGGGGGGATTTTGCCTAAGAGGAGGAGAGGTCTGCCATGACATCCAGGGCATGGGAAGCTCTGTCTGCAAACCCTGATCTCCCCACGTGTCCCTAACCCGAGTCCTGGACCCACCAGCTGAAATGTGCTCCCTGGGAAGCCAGCTGCATCAAGACAACCAGGACCCTGATGCCTTCCAGCCTTCCAGAAGCTTGAGGGGGAAACAAACCTGGTTTTGGTCCAATTTGGACCCAAACCAGCTCATAAAAAAAAATTACAACCCAACACTTGATGAGATTTCCTGCCAAGAGGAAAGCCAGCGAGCTCTCACTCCCCTCCATCACCCCTGGTTTTGGCATCCTCCAGGGCCCACGTGCTTTGGCCAAGTTTTGTTTGATCCACAGCGCAAAGGAGCCCTGTGTCTCTGTTTCTGGCAGCTGGATTGCACCAGCGGGTAATTCTGTGGCTAAACTGTTTAAATAATGTTAATGGCTTTACAAATTCACTTTCAAAACAGCCTGAAGTGTAAAGCCAGCGAAGCTGAAGCAGCATGCTGGGGCTTAGGCATGTTTAGATAAGAGTGGGTGCAGAGTAAGCTTTCCACATGAGCTACAGGAACCAGAGAAAGCTGCCTCTTAACCACCTCTCCTGCACTGCAAAGGGGTAGATCCTTGCAGGGCAAGGATGGAAAGCCAGCACAGCTAGAGGCTTTGGGATCATTATTTTTGTTCTTCTTGGCAGCCAACTCCCTCTGTGGCGGGTGCTGTTGGAGAAAACCACAGCAGAGCCATGGGTAGTCTCAGGTTTTCAAAACAGCAATAAAAAAAAAAAAAAAAAAAAAAAAAAAAAAAAAAAGAAATAATAAATAAAAGTGTTAGCTGACAGTGCTGAATGTATGATGAAAAGTCAAGATTTAGCACAGGGCAATTCTGGCTCATACCCACCTACTTGAGGCAAAATTGCAATTCTCTGACAGGTGTCCTGCTCTTAGCTTTTATTCAGGATGCTCCCTGGCTCCTCAGCTGGTAAAGAGGAAGTTGAGGGATGTAATACAGCTTGCTGGAGGACAAGACTGAGCTAGATGAACCTGGGGAGAGTGCAAGCCACAAGGATACAAGTCCAAAAGCAGAGGCACAAACATGGCAGTGTGGACAGTGACTCTATTTCCCCATCCAGACCTTTTTTGGGCTCAGCACAGAAAGCTGGGAATACCAGAGCTCCCTGTGCTTGTGTGTATTTGCACACTGACCCTCCCTGGTACCTGCCCTGGCTTTGTGCCCAGCACGGGTCATGCTGTGATTGTGATACTTGTAACAGCATCACGCAGGATTATCTGTGCCTCTCAGCAGCCCAGATTTCACATGGGTCACCCACTGCATTCACGTAATCACAGTTGTACTCATAATCTCTCTTGGCCAAATAAAAATAGGTTGGGGCTACGTTTGTGCTTTGATTTACATCAGGATAAATCAGCTGTTCTGCTCCAGTGGTCGGCTGTCTACAGGCAAAGGAAGAGTGAGGTAAGGTCAGCACAGACCTCTGGAGTGTCTGCAGGAGAGATTTAATGTCTGACAGCATGGCTCAAACTTGAGTTTAGGAAACCAAACAAGTTCAAAAGAAAAATTAAGCACATGCTTAAACAATACTGCTAATAAAACACTAAAACAAATCAGTAACAGGAAGGGGTGGATTTGCCAGTTCTTGATCCTTCAAATCAAAATCAAAGACTTTTCCAGTGAAATGTATCTTATGGCAAGTGAGATACTCTCTGAAGGATCCTTTGTCACAAACCATGGAGGATTTGGAGGTTTTACCAAGCAGGAAAGATGGGTTTGTAGCCAGTGAGTGCAGAACCATCCTCATACTGATCCTGACACCAGCTAAGAGGAAAACCAGACATGACCAGGTAAAATCCGAAGCCCAAACACAGCCCACGCTCCCAAAGCAGAATTCATCCTGTCCTTCATAGCTGTGTCCCAACATGAATCAGCAGCTGCTACTTCCCTCTGGATCCACTTCTTTGGTTGTGCAGTGCCCCTGCCAAGAGCATCCACACTATTGCCAAGTGCAAAACCAGGAGAAGAGGAGGCTCAGGGGGGAACCTTATCACTCTGTGCAATCCCTGTAAAGAGATTGGAGCCAGTCTCTTCTCCTAGGTGACAAGTGACAGAATGAAAGGAAATGGCCTCAAGTTGTGCCAGGGGAGGTTTAGATTGGATATAGGAAAACTTTCTTCACTGAAAGAGTCGTCAGGCACTGGAAGAGGCTACCCAGAGAAGTGGTGGAATCACCATCCCTGCAAGTCTTAAAAAAACCCCATGGATGTGGCATTTAGGGAAAAGGTTTAGTGGTGGACTTGGCAGTGCTGAGTTAATGTAGGACTTAATGATCTTAGAGGTTTTTCCCCACCTTAATGATTTTATGATTTATGAAGCCACTGGCTGCAAACATGCTCTGCACAGAACTGTTGGTGGCATGGACCTTGCTCAGTCTCAGGGCTGGGTCTGGTGGCACAGTCTCATGCTCAGAGCTAGGTTTAGGCACTATGTGGGGCATGGTCCAGCCTGCCACGCCATTCCCATGTCACACAGTGCTGGCACTCCTTCCGTTGCTCTGGATGGGGACTGCCAAGATTCCCTGCTCTCTCATGAGCTTCTGCCCTCGAAGTGGTGAGAGTGATTTTTCCAGTCAGCTGCACCCTGGAATAGAAAAAAATGCTAATACACACCATTCCATCAAGCTGCCCCATGTCTCCTCCCTTCAAACTGCAATCCCACAGCTTCTGCAAAAAAGGAGCTATGTCCAGAAAGACAGGAACAAATAAGTCAAAATGGGAAGTCTGGGGTAAATTACTTCATTTGGTCAGGCCAGTAGATGCTCCTCAAACATATTTTTCAATCTGTGCACATCTGGAGATAATACAGATGCTGAATAAGTGCATCCAGAGACTCACATGTGATGGCTGGCCGCTGGTCATCTACAGGATCCTTTTTCTTAATACTTCCAGAATTGTTTTGGGCAAATTACCCAGCAGCGATGCAAAATCCTGAGGCTGACGAAGTTGGGAGGAGATCTGCCAGTGACTCTGAAAATTTGCAATCTGGTTTTAGTCCTGCTAGGAAGGGAGAGATCAAACCATGGAATCATTGAATATCTTGAGTTGGAAGGGACCCACAAGGGTCATCAAGTCCAACTCCTGGCTCTGCACAGGACAACCACAAGAATCCCACCAAGTCCCTGAGAGCATTGTCCAAACACTTCTTGAACTCTCTCAGGCTTGGTGCTGTGACCACTTTCCTGGGGATCCTGTTCCAAATGTCCTTGTAACCTGTTCATCCCTCACCTTGGCTGGGCTGGGGTCAGGTCCCCGCTCCCCACAGGCTCAAGTGTGTCAGAGTAACCCTGTTCAAAGCACCCATAAAGGAGGCAGCACAGGGAGGAGGCACCAGTCCATGTTTGCTGAAGCTGGTCACAGCCCAGCAGCCTTCCTTCATCCCTCCCCAGGAGAAGAATAGCCTGTGATCCCACCCAAGGGGACTCAAGGGACTTTTCTCTTCCCACACCCTCCGTCCTCAAGTCCTCGGGGCCTCTTCCAGGTTGCAGGAGGCCAAAGGCACCTCATGCTGCTCCAGGCTTGCTGTGGCTCCTCCCAGGTCAACCTGTCCAGCACGGGTGCCCTGCAGTCCTTCTCCAGCTCATGCCTTGCCATGATTCATGGCTCCCCTTCTGCTCTTCCTTTTATGGGGACTTGGAACTTCACATTTCCTGCACTAGGAAAGACAGTGCCAGAAAGTGCCTTTTTCCATGCTCTGCCACCAGCCCCGTTTGTTCCCCTGGTCCCCTGCCCACGCCGGGCACAGACCCAGCCTGCCCCACAGCGCTCCCCACACAACAGTTCCTTGGGGTGCCCCTGTCCCACGCCATCCCCTACCCCACAGATGCCATCCACATCCACAGGCACGTGTCCCTTCCCCATATGGCAACCCCTGGTCATTCCCATGTCCCCAAATTATGGTGCACGTGCGGCAGGGCAGACTGTCCAGGGAACACATCCCTGCTGACCAAGGCATGGGAATGGTTATGGTGCAGGAACCTCTCTCTGTTTAATCCTAAGGTGTTCATTTTCATCTAATTGCAGCCAAATCGGAATTTTTGGTTTTGTTTTGAGGTGAGTTTTTTTTCCACTTGAAAAAAAAAAAGGCTGAGGATTTATTTAGGGAGCAAAAATGTAATAAAATTAAAGTAATTAATAAAATAAAGTAATAAAATGAATATAATAAAATAAAGTGCAATAAAATAAAATAAAAGCACAGACAGAAGTGCAGTAATTAACTCTCAGAGCCATTAAACTACATGTTTTTAACTGCCGAAGTCCTTGATGGGAATGTTTTGATCTGTAATGACAATCTGCCTTCTCAGCAGCCCTTTCTTGTCCAGCAATTTCCAGACAAGGGTTTGTCAATCCTGACTATGGCAATCAGCTTGAAAATACTACTTGTACAGCCAAGGAATACAGCAGATATGGCAAAAAGGGATTGGCAGATTCAGGAAGACGATTCCCAGAAAAGGAATCTGGCTGGTGAGAAGAGGATGGAAAGGAAAACTCTCCTGGGACAGAAAAGCCTGTGGAGATGAGATGAGATGATGCAGAACTTCAGACACTCCAGCTCTCTCTCCAAACACCTGATTCTTCAGAATATAAAAATAAAAGAAGGGTACATAGAGGGACAAACAAGCGTGGTATAGGAATCAGTTGGTCAGGAATTTGGGAAAAGGAAAAACTGTTTTTTCCAAACGTGTTGGACAGGAGAAGAGCATCCAGCATGTGAATACCCAAGCCCAGCAGGATGGAGGATCACTGAACAGTTGCTTCTCATCCATTCCCGCCCACCTGGTGACAGGCACAACACCCACAGTGACAGCTCCTCAGGATCATTGCGAAGAGAAGTCTGAGGAAGAGGAAAAATGGATCCTGCTGGGTCTGATCCAAAGGGTAGAATGAGTTTTTTGCAATTTCTTCCTCCAAAGTTTTCCACCGCTGCATGTCAAGGTAGCTTTCTTGATCTGCACTCATTCCAGCTGCTTTCCAGTAGGATAAGCCTTCTTCCCTTTCCAGGCAAAGCCAGCTTGTCCAGTTCTCCACAGGACTGCAGAAGAGTGGAAGATACTGCAGCAGTCCCCAGGGCCCTGGCTGCACAGCCGTGTTCCTGGAAGAAGTGGGGATGTGCAGCCAGGGTGATTCCTGTCCACAGCTCTCATGTGCTCATCTGGAGTTCGCAGTCACAGAGATTTGGCTCCAAAGCCCTGGGTGTGATTTCAAATCCCACAGTCCGTGCTGCCTCCCTGCACTGCTGCTGCTTTTCCATGTTCCTGGCAGGTGGACAAGGAGGAGGTGACACATACTCTCATGGGCCTTGGGTGACTATTGCTTTTGCTGCTCACGTTTAACAGCCACATGTTCCCACTGACATTTATCTCAGTTGCCTTCTGTCTCTCCATGAAATGATCACAGCTCTCTGTATGGAAAATTTAGCTGCTCTGAGGATCAAGCTGTGCTGCTAGTTCCATGCGGGAAGGATCGGAAGTGGATTAAGAGAGGTTTCAAAACACAGATTGAAATGATGGGCTGGAACGAGATCTTGGTTTGGAAGCACCGTGAAAACACCGTCTTGGATTTCGGCACACTGACAGTTAGGAGTGAATTGCACGCCAGGATTTTTCAGACAGAGGAAAAAAAAGATGAGCAATAGGAAGGATGACAGAGATTTATAAAACCACAAAAGGAATAGGAAGGGTAGTGATTTTTTCACTATTTCTTTTAATGTAAAATCTAGGGAAATCTAATGAAACCAAAACAAGGAATCATCAAGGCAAAGTGCAAGTCAGTTCTTCATGTAACATGCAGTCAAACTGTGCAAATCCTCATCACAAGATTCTGTGGTGCTTGAAGAGGTGAGGCTGACAGGTCAGTCATTCACAGGGTCCTCCTGGTCCTTCTTTTCATTCTTATTAAAAATAGGTTCAATGGTTTCCTTTTTTCAGTCCCTGGGGACTTTACCTGACTGCCATGACTTTTAAAATATCTTAGAGAGTGGCTTGGCAACTGCATCAGCCAATTCCCCCAGGACTCTGGGATGCATCTTGTCAGATCTAACAGACTTATGTGTGTTCAGAATCCTCAGGTGGTCAAGAACCTAATCTCCTACAGTGGGAGGGACTTTGCTCAGCCAGTCCCTGCCTTGCAGCCCATCCAATTCAACTGTACAGATTATATTTATGCTCCTGGGATGCTCCTGAGTAATTTACTGCTGTAGGCACAGACTGTGCATCCCCTCAGCTCCAGCCATGGTGGGACACACGAAGACAACACAGCACAAAGGCTGAACTGCAGAGACTTTGAGGTGTTAGACAAGGTGAGTTCAGCTGTGACTTAAATTCCTAGTGTTCTTCATGGCTTACAGCTGTCTGGACATCTGTAGAGAAGAAAACATTGTCCACCTGATCCAAAACTGGTGCTGATGTCCCCAAGCATCAACAATCACTCAGCATTGATTAAACACTCAGTCTCCCCCCCCGAGCTTGTGTCTCTCCTGCTCTCTGCTCTCAAGTTCAATCTTCCCTCAGGGGAATTGCTGCACAGCTTGGCTTTAACCAAAATAAACTGTCCTGGCACGAGTTCCTGTTTTCAAGATATAGCTTTAAAATAACAAGGAGCAGATTTTCCCCTTCCTTGCTCTTACAGGCTCCATTGTGAAAGCTTCAAAGATTGTCACCTACAACACCATGGTGACCCAGAGCACCCATCTATTTATTCTCTCATGAGAGGCAGTTCTGTAGCTGATGGAGATTTATAGGTTGAAAGCAGACAAGATTTTCCATTACTTGTAAACTTGTGGAAAAATCAGAGGGACAAAGACAGCTTGGGGCTTCCAAGCTGTAAAACAACACTCAGCCCATCTGATTTTAAGTGTTTTAGACTTTATATCAATATTGTTCTTCCATTGGGGGATTAGAAAGAGGGCCTCAGTAGGAAGAGGGACTCATCTACCCCAACAGCAGGAGAAATTTTTTGGAAACAACAACAAAACCACAGGCCTGGGTAATCCCTGTTAGCAAAACAAAGCTGCAGTTCAGATTGTATGTGCAAACTGGAATCAGGCAGATTTATTCCCGTGGTGCTGTGACACCAAAGAGATATCAAAGTGGTCACAGAAGTATTTTGGAAACTCACCAAGTGCATCCTTTTGTCATTTTCTCTTTCCTCCTTCAATTTGAAGGAATCGAGCCTCAAGTACTCTAATCCAGCTTGGATCTCCCACTCTGTTCCTCCTGTTATTTTAACTTTAGGCACAGCAGTCCTTTGAAAAAGTGCCCCGTTCCCACTGCCTGGGAGCTATGGGAAAAAGCTATCTTGGTCCTATCAGGAATGTGCCTCGCCTCTGCCCTGCGGTTGTGTTGCCTTCAGAGAAACTGGTGTCACGAAGCACTGCAGAAGGACAGGCCACAGTGTTCCCTTGGAAAAGCTGGGGAAAGGAGGGGGACAAGTGGTCAGGCTGTGCTGTTCCTTTGCTTCTGAGAAGCTGGAGGAAAGTTGGAGATACCTGGGTTGTTTTTCCCTGCTCCTTGGGGATGTTTTAGAGAGGTGGAAAGTTCAGGACAACAAGCAGCTGGGATATGAAAAACCTAATCTCTGTGAGCAGCTGGAGGCTGAGTAGGATTTGATGATCTTAAAGGTCTTTTCCAGCCTTAATGATTCTGTCATTCCAGGATTCTAAGGGAGATGCTGGAAAGCATCTCACACAATATTAGGAACCCACACATTTGCAAGTGAATAAAGAGTTTTCTGGTCTCTCTCCACAAGGTGTGATGGGAGTTCAGACACCTAGTACACATGGATATATGGACATGGAGACTCCCACACATCTGGGTCTCCATTCAGAGCTGAATCCCACCCTGGAGCCAGTGAGATTAATTCCCACCCACCTGGCCAAAGGGTTTTATGGGTGTGGATACCATGAGAATGACACAGCGAGGGTTGAGTGGGGAAGAACAGGTTTTGTAGCTTGGGTTTGCTGCATGTCCTACCTGACACAACTCCTGGAAATTCATCTTTCAACACAAAGGTTCAGCTCCTTTGAAGGTGGAAGAGCTTAAGTGAGAAAGGAGTCCAGTGAGCAGGTACAGACCCTCTATATGAGCACCTGTACTTGTCTTCCAGCCAAGAGGGGTGTTAAGCTGGAATACATTGCATGCTGAAGAGATACATCTGGTATTTCCCAAATAGAACCATTATCCATGTAAAGTTAGAGTATCCTGCCCCAGATTCCCTAACAGAGCTACAAGGAGTGACCAGGAGAGACATGCTGAGAAATTGAGACACCCAGCCTCAGAAGGATGAGGGCCACTGCCCTTCATCCCACAGCCTGTGCAAGCTCCAGGCTCCAAAGGTGTCTCATGCTAGTGTCTGGGAAGTCCATCTGGGGATGGAAGACTTGTCCCCTCAGGAACTACAGGAGATCCATGACCTGAATCAACTGATCAGCCAGTGTTTCCAAGGGTATCTCAAATACCACTACATGCTTCTGTTTAGATAACTGGACCCTGACCATTCCCGACCATCTAACTCAAAGAGTTTGACTTCAAGGAGCATTTGGACAACACTTCCAGGCACATGGTGTGATCCTTGGGGTGACCTGTGCAGGGCCAGGAGATGGACTCAATGATCCTGGTGGATCCATTCCAACTCAGCATATTCTGTGATCTTCTCATACACCCAAACCCAGCATCTTCCCCTGATTTGAAGGTTTAGCTTGTGACATTCGGAGTCCAGAAATGGGCAGGTCTTCCTTCCCTTCATGTCCATAGCAAAATTCTCACTGAACTCAGAGAGAAGAACCAGAATTCACAGCCCTCAGTGGTGGGAAATGCACAGACAAGCGATGAGGAGGGAAATCACAGAAGACAGCTTGGCTAAAGCTCCCCCAGACCACTGTCATTGCCCCCTTCACCTCAGTCTACTCCTCAACCACATGGACCCTATCTGTGTCCCCAGCTGCCAGGGACATTGCACTTGGCACCTGATGTGCCTCCCCCAAATACCCTCAGCTGTGCAGAGCACACCGGGCTCCAGCCCGGAAACACAAGCCACTCTGAGAAGAGTTCTTCCCCCACTCACTGTGATGGGACAGAACTGGTTAATCGTTCTGCAAGGGTGCTAGGCCAGCTGCCAAGCCTGCCTGTGGGGAATCCATCCAAACTTGACTCATCTTCAAGTGATTCAGATTGTTCCTTTTAGTACTTTGAAAAAGGTTATCAGTCTTCTTGCTTCAGGCCAGAGCAGGATTGATGGATGGGGGAGAAGGCAACGTGCACCACACTTGGCCTCTTCCAGAGTGATTTGGGAGTGGCTGTTCACTCACCCTTCACAGAAATCCCCTTTCCACATGTGAAATGAAGGAGTTTGCACTTCCCTGCAGTACCTGAGTGCCTCAAGAGATGACCTTGGGCTAGCCAAGCATTCTGGCTCTACTGGACTGGGAGCCCATAAAAAGCAAAGCAAGGGCTGAGTTAAGCCCTTGGTATGCTGCCCTTGCAGCAGCACTCTGCAGTAAATGCACTGGCCAGAGCACAAAGCCCAGGCAGAGAAACAGCACATCCAGTGGAAGCACTTCCTGGAACTGGGAACATCACACTCTCTGCAGACATCCCCAAGATCACACTGTTTCCCAGGCTCTGGAGAAACCTGGGTGAGAATGGCTCACCTTTGCTGACCCACCAAAGCCAGGAGAGGAGATGATCAGCATCAAGCTGACAGTGACAGGTAGTCACTGCTTCTTCCTTCCTCCCTTGGAGCGAACAAGCTCCTCCTCCTCATGCTCACAGATGGGTAAGATCCCCTGCCACTGGACATGTCAGAGTGTTTTCTGGTAAATAACTATTATGAACCCGTAGGAGGGGATACAAAGAGCAGGTGGGAGGTGGGAAGAGCAGCAGGGATACCTGGAAAGGACTAGAGTGATCTGGTTCTGCAGCAACACACCCAGAACCACCAGGCTCCACACTTGGTCACCCATATAGATTGTCTCCTCTTCTGCTGAGCCCACATATGCCCTTGCAGGTACCCTGGGCAACTTTTAAGACCAAGGATAATTTAGGAGGAGACTTAGGAGTCCTTTTGACTGAATAATGCTGAAACTGAAAGAACAGAACTGAAACTAAGAACAAAGATCAGAATGTCACTTGCAAATACAGATTTTTTCCAAATAATGGGGTGTCAGAATAGCCCTAATTAGATCAAAGTCATAAAACACAGGTCTAACAAATATATGCTAGATGGGAGGTCATGCTTATGCCATTGTGTCCCATCCAAAGCGGTCAGAAGTGACCTTGGAGGACCTCAGAACCAGAGGCCAATTCTGGTAACAGCACAGAACAGCCACACAACCACCATTTGTTTCTCAGTACTTGATATGGGTTTGCCTCAGAGCTGTGCTGGCAGTCAAAGATAAGTAACATCAGTTTCCCATTAATCTGTGGCCACAGGGTCATTTGGTGCATGGAATCAAAACAGTATTGCTGAGATCTACTTCTTTCCCCCATTTTTATATCCATGGTCTTTTGCCAAAAGCTCCCAAAGCCATCAATAGAAACAAATCAATAACAGGACTGCAGTAATTTCCAGGAATGAAATGCGTACCTGTTTCTAGTAAGCTCCTAAAGGAAATGGAGGTTTGGATTCCTTGCTCAAGCACACAGAAGGGCTTTATATAACGCAAATGAAAAATTTATAAAATATACCAATGGACTAGCTACTCCTTTGTCACTGTTGTACTGGGGACGGAGAGAAATGAAACCGGCAGATTTCAGGAAAAGTGGAATTAATTATTTATTTAAAGACCATTTTATATCCTCTAGGTCACTTGAATAGCATAAGGTCATTGGTTCCTTGACCATCCACCTCTCAGGATGATTGGCTAGATTCAACAACATCCATTCCAAAACAATTCTTCAGTTAACCATAACAATATTGCAAAACAACTCACAGGTGCAATGATAAAGGGATTATTTACAAAAACTCTCCAACTGTTTCTCAGCCAGCATCCGTGTGAAAGTCCTCGCTTTCTCACGAATGCTGGCAGGATGCTGGAAAATCTCTCCGCAACCAAGCTTTTAGCATCCACGCTCCTTAAATATTTTACTGCTGCCTTTTGTGTCAATGCATCTTCTCGACAGGCTTGAGGCTGAAGGGAGGTTGATGGATACCATCAGTTGTGTCAGTAGATGGAGGTAGCTCAATGCCTCAATGCACATCGCCCAAGTTCGCACAGCACACCGCCTCCAACAGGCTGGTACAGCAGAGCAGGGGGTGATGTCAGAGGCCAAGTGCTCATCAGAAAAGAAGCATTTTCTGAGCTCAGAAGGGTAATGACCCATGGCACTGTGTCCTTACCAACATCTGCCCGAGTGCAGCCCTGCAGTCATCTCCAAACTGCTGCAGCAAAGCCCAGTCCTGCTTCACCCGCCATGACCTCCTGAGCACACGTGAGCTCCCACGCTCCTTTTCTGCAGAAAGGCTGGTTGAGGAACTGGTCCAGCATGGGATTAAGCAATGTTTCATTTTTCCAAGACACTTTCACTTCCAATTTTCTTGAGTCATTTCCTAGGAATCAACTCCAGCATTTGCCCAGTGCAGATGGAGCAGGAGAAATGTGTGGCTGGGTGGGAGGGGAGGGTGCAAAGACTGCAGGGCTCTGACCAAAGCAAAGGAAACAAACAGCACCTCAAGCATGACTCCTGTCAACCCACAGACAGAGAGGCAACTTCAGAATGTGGCCTCCGGCCCCAGAGAACAGTCCCTTGAGAACAGTAACTCTGTCACTACTACCAGACCCTTTTTACCTTCTCTGTTCCTACCTTTATTTGCTCCATGCCAGAGTAGACATGAAAAAACCCACATTACATTTGCATCCTTTTAGGGCTCCTTTGCATCATCAGAGGAAATTTTGCATGTTTCAGACTCAGCCTCAGAAATGGATTTGTCTATGGAACATATCCCTGCACATACCACAGAGCATGTGGATGGTTTGCCATATCCATACAAGAGCTTGACCACTTTAAATTGTAGTTCAGGGACAGCCCAGAGAGCTTCCTTTCCAAGGCAGGTTGCTGTCACCCCCTGCTCTGGGTGTAGACAAGGCTACTCAGTAGATACCCACAGGAAGAGGAGCACTCAGCCATGAGCAACCTGGAGTTTATAGAGAAGAAGAATTTAAATAATTTCAGCTCCATCTCAGGTTTTGATTGGTTGTTTTTTCACAAACTGGTTTGGGAAGCTCTTTTATCCAAAATAAGCTCTTTTATCCTTGTTCTGGAGAAGACAAGGAACAGCTAATACATCTCAAGTAAAGACACATAAAGTCCTGTGGCAGCTCTTGCATTCATGGCACAGTGCATGACACATGACCTACCATAATTCGCGTGGTGGATCCTGCTAAAAGCCAAAGGACAGAAAGGAAAACTCCCACTGATTTCATAGAGTCATAGAATTATGGAATGGTCTGAGTTGGAAGGGACCTTAAAGATCATCTGGTTCCAACCCTGCTGCCATGCCACCTCCCACTAGACCAGGTTGCTCAGAGCCCCCTCCAGCCTGGCCTTGAACACTTGTGCGGATGGGACATCCACAGCTTCTCTGGGCAACCCATGCCAGGGCCTGACCACCCTCACAGAAAACAATTTCTTCCTAATACCCAATCTAAACCTGCCCTCTTTCAGTTTAAAGCCATTCCCTCTTGTTCTATCACTACATGCCCTTGTCAAAAGTCCCTCTCCAGCTTTTTCAGGAGACTTAGCTGCAAAAGATTAATCCATTTGATTGCATCAGTAATGTTCAGATTCTTGGCACTGTTACTCATCAACATGGTGAGATTGCCAAGGAGTCCACCTAATACCAGCCAGATGACTTTGGCCCAATAAAGTCCTGGCAATTCCTCCACTGGCTGTGCTCATCTACATAAAACAAGGGCCGTGCTCATCTACATAAAACAAATGTGTTATTTTCTTTCCAAACATCTCGGCTCATCCCAGCCACAGATCTTTGAGTTTGCTACACACTTGGCTGAGAGAGAGTAAGGACACACTTAACAAGAGCAGGGCGGGAAGAACTTGAGTCCGTGAAGATGGAAATTAAAGGGAATGCATTTTTCCCTCCCTTTTCCTGCTGTGAGATAGATAAATCACTCTAATGTCCAAGCTCATGTATTATCAGAGATGGTCACTGATTACATACCCACATATGAAACTAAACCACAGAATCACAGAATCATTGAAATAGGAAAAGACCCCCAAGATTGTCGAGTGCAACCTTTGACCAAACACCACCATGTCAAGTAAACCACAGCACTAAATGCCACCTTCCAGTCGTTTCTTGAACTTCCAGATACAGTGACTCCACCCCTCCCTGGGCAGCCCATTCCAACACTTAATATTCCTTTCAGTGAAGAACTGCACGTTACCTGTCAAAGTCACTTTAAGTAGCCAAGGTGCAAGAGCAAAAAGGGACATCTTTGCATTGAACTGGCATTCTTCTGGTACCCAGCTTATGGTAACTCTCATCAAGCTTGGGAACCAGCCCAGCTGGTGTTGGCACTGCTGCTATGCTGCAGGGCACCCATCCCATTGCACAGCAGGGATGGGAGCAGGTGGTTCCACCCAGCCTCCTCCATCAAAAGTTAAAGTGTGGAAAATTCCCAAGTGCCAGATGATCTGCCATTAACCAATCAGTCATGTGTGCCCTTCTCTGACCAGTTGAACTAAGACCCATATGAGTTGTGCTGTTGACTAATGGAAAGTTAAGCCTTAGGGGCTCTGATTGTTGGGCCACTGAACCTCAAAATCGCTGTGCTTTGCCAGTTTGTCTGAGACACTTCGGGCTGTACAGAACATTGCTGTTGGGTTTTTATTTTTAATTTTAATTTCAGCCAGAATGGCAGAGCAAGAGGATGGAAGAAATGTAGTAAGTGTATTTTAAATGGACATGGAATTCTACACAGGGCAGAGCTCCCAAAAATAGCTTCAAAACAGACTGCTTGAAAAAATTTGAAATGACAGATTTTATTGGTGTTAGAAGAATGATTTCAGGGCTGTATTTACTGTGGCAAGCCTAGAAGGAAGGGAACATGTGTTCCTACACAACAGAAAGGAGGAGATGTGCCATCACACAGCTCATGGGACCAGGCTGCTCCACCATATAGGATTATCACAGTGGCACTGCAGTACTGTAAGTTCAAATGCTTTTGTAGACATTGACTGAAGACTCTTGAAGATTTGCTCACGTCACAGGAGAGGAAGAGGAGAAGTAAAGACGCAGATTGGTTGCAATCTGTTTCTTCACTTGATCACCGTGGGAAAAAATATCCACGTGTTCATATGATTAGGAAACTGCTCAGATACAGTTTCATGTTTCCCTGGGTCTGGTCTCATACCTAAGTTTCTGTAATATGGGAAAGGAATAAAAGCAAAAGTTCTTAGCAAAATGAGCTCAGACAAGTTCCCAGTATCCTCAGGCTGAAGCTCCTTTCACAGAGCAGCAAAGCAAGGAAACTGCAGGCTCTGAATGCAACCTCCAGCTCAGGCCAAAGTTCACTGGGAGAAACAATAACCCCTGGCAGGGCTCCAAATGAATCATTATGTCTTTATGAGCCATTGTTTCCCATTGATGGACCTGCTGTCATTCACAAAAAGCTGCTTTTGCGAGGCAAGAGGAAAAAACACATTTGGAAACACAGAAGTGAGTGGTCAGGGTAGCATGGGAGCACTGTGAGAATCCAGCTGTTATTTACCCCAGACAGCTGTGTGGACAGTGTTGAAATGTCTTCATGGACAAATCTTCTTGCTGTCTGCTTCTGTCCCTTATGCTTGTAAACTTTGCTGTGGAGTTTTCCCTTTGGAGCTAAAGTTTGGCTACAGCACCTCAGGCAGCTCCTGTAGCTTTTCCCCCCACCGACACAAACCCCACTGATCACACAGCTCATGCACTGCTCAAGAGTTTAAATGAAAACAAAAGAGGCTGAAATCCGCTCTGTTTCACTCCTCTATTGGTCAGTCACCCAAGTGACAAGACCACTGCCTACCCAGCTTGGCAGAGGGTGCTGGGGCTCAATTTGGTTGGGCACCTGGTGGCACCTTGAGCCATTGGAGTTATCCCTTGGCACCCAGTTATGGCATGTGGAAGTCCATGCAACTAAAGAAGAGCAAACAGAGGTGAAGTTAGCACCTCTAAAATGGCATCTACATGTAGGCAACAGCCTGGGGACCCTCCTGGCCTGTGCCTGAGTCTCTGTCTAGACTACCCAGCTGTGTTGACGGGATGTCCAGTGACTGAAGCAGGAATCTGGACATCCAGAGGACAGGAAAACACCAACACTTAGGAGTCTTCACACCAGACTGAATCCAGCTGTTTGTGCTCTGATGTCTAGTGACGCTTGAGATTTTTCACTAAAACCCACACTCCTCAGAGGTCTGGGAGACGAGGCACAAGTCCTGCTGAAGACCTGTGATCTCAGTGGCTTTTCAGCATCTCACGTGGGACCAGGCACCTCCATACAAACAGAGTCCAGCCCCAGGCTTGTCTTCTCTGCTTTCTCCTCTAAGCCAAGCCATGTTGGCCCATGCCATGAAATGTACTTACATGCCTGGCTCAGGCTGCCAGGCTGGGCTGGCTGCTGACATGCAGCCCTGGGGACCAGCCATGGCGACATGGCCACGTGGTCCTGTGTGCCACAGCCAGCTCTGATGGCTCTCACAGCCCAGCCTGGCTCTGCAGAAGGACACAGCAGGATGGCTGGGAAAGGGATGCTTTTTGCAAATGCTACTGAAGCAAAGAGCTCCCACTGTGCTTACAAGGATTCCAAGAGTGGTGTGTCCTCCTGTGCTGGGTGAGAGGCATTTTTTTGGCAGCATGAAGGGCTGAGCTCTTGTTTGACTTCACCTCTGCGTGTTCGTTCTTGGAGAGGCCTCTGCTCTTTCTGGAATGATGCAGATTTGCCTGCCTGCAGAAGTAGTTCGGAAGCAGCTGTTGGAGCAGAGATATCTCATTCTCCTCTCTCTCCCCAGGACACCTTGGATGTTCATGTCTTCAAAGCACAGAGGCAAGCTCCTGCAGGCTCCAAGGGCCCCCTTTTCTCCCAGCACTAGGAACTGTGGGAAATATTTTCTTCCGTCCTCAAAAACTCCTCAGATATGTGCCAGGCTAAATCTACACTGTCCCAGCTGCTCTGTGCTGCTCTACACAGTGTGGGATTGGAAAGCTCATCAGCTCATCAAAGTACCTAAAAAACTTGAAAGTTTGAAGCCCTAAGAGTCTGACACTGCCTGGGGCCCCTGTCCTGGAAGAAGGGGGAAGCTGGGGAAAAGAGGATCTTGCTTGGAGCCATGAACAGCTGAATATGCACCAAAACATCCTAAAGGCAAGGAGCAGCCAAGTCCTCCCTGCAGGGCCTGGAGAGCTGCTGTTCAGCTTTGAAGAAGAAAACATCCCACAGGCTGCAGCCACGCAGCAGAGGACCTGTGAGACCCCATCCTTCTGGAAGGTTTGGGAGCCTGCAGCCTCCCTAGCTCCCACCTCAGCCTCATATGTCTAAAACTGTGGTCCTAAACCTCTCCTTCAACAACTGCTCTGGAACCTGAAGTCTCCAGTGTACCTAGAGGAGGGTTGCCAATATTTTTTACCGTGAGGCTGAAGACACCTGCTCAAGCCTAGAGGTACCTGTGTTTTCAGATCTGGTCTGCTCACCAGACCCACCTCAACACTGAGTTTTGTTGACATCAGTGGGAGTTCAGCCCAGGAGGCACCTCAGCACAACCAGCCCTGCAGAAGAGCACCAAAGGATGAAGAACCTGTTTATTCGAATTTTTTTTATGCACTAGCTTGGAAACTCCCTCAAAATAGGGAGAGAACTCTTTTTCTCACTACAAAGTCCCTCCTGTACACAGTGGGATTCAAATCCACATGATCTGACCCCCAGTTACCAAGATAAAATATCCAGGGATGAGAGCCTCGTATTCACTGCTGTAGAAATTTCCTGGTTTCTGCTAGGACTCCCTGCACAGACAAGGCACGTTATTGTGCAGCTACACAGCCAGGGTCATGGAAAAGATGACACAGCATTCTCCACTCTAATGAACATTAAGATATTTTAAAAAAAAAACAGACCCTGAGTATATTCCTCCAGAGTTAACAGAGCAAGGACTGCAGGACTCCAGCAAGGGTTTCTTATCTATGAGGCATGACAGAGAAGACCCCCAAAATCTCTGCCATCCTTAAGTGTTATCACCATCTATCCATCAAGGACTATGTAATGAGAAGTGTACACTTTTCATTCAAGTTGAGAGCTCTGAATTATGGCTTTCAAGTCCCTGCAGCCAGGTGCAATCTGTGTAGTGGCAGTAGATCTCATTTCCTGGACATGTCTGAGAGCCCTAGCCAGGCTATGGCACTTTGCTTTGAATCCAACACCTTCATGACCATAAGACCTCCCTGAACAACCCTTCACACTCACTAAAAACCGTGAAAGACTGTAAACATCCCTGTCAGGTAAATGAAGAGTTAATATTCCTGGGACGTTATCACTAAAATGGGACTCCTGCCCAGGAATGATGGCTTTATGGGCACAGCTCCACCATGATGCTTTCTTCAGACCTAGCTGATCTGCCTTCCTCTGTTCAGGAGGTCCATTTGTAGTAAAAATCTATAAATAGTTGATAGGTTGGGAGAAGAGATGAAAAAGAGCCAGTGTTGGGTCATTTAATGTATAGACAAAGACATGTTCACTTCATCTGTCATGTAAACCTCAACTGCTCAAGTTTATCATTCACTGCCAAAAATGCTATTACAGCAGCTTGAGATTTCAAAGACAGTTTTATTCCTGTTTCTAACTGACCTTTGGATGGATTTTTCAACTCGGAAAAAGAAAAAAAAACACTTTATACTCTCTGAACTGGAGCTTAGAAAGTCTAACACATTTCTAAGTATAGATGTGGTGATTTACAAGGAACTCTTTTTCTGTTTCTTATAAGACTCTGTCTTTCTTCAGCCATGAACAGTGTATTGGTTCTGACAAGGACACCAGGAACCTTTGAGACTAGAATTATTTATGAGAGGGAGTGTGTGATCCAATGAATAAGAAACTGGACTTATTACTTGGCTCTACCATGGATGTGCTGAACAACAAGAGCTTTCCCTTTTTGTGTCTCTTCTTCTCTGCAGTGATGGTACATCAGAGCAAAAAACTATTTTCTCACTACTGTTTTCCAGATAAACCAGTACAGCCCAATCATCCTGGCAGCACCACATGATGCCTCCTTGTCAATAATCCCTGCAGGGTTTTATTGGCACAGCCAAGTGCCCTCCAAACCAAATACATCAATGTCATCAGGTAGTTGGTGCTCTTTATGAGTCTGGTACCTGGATTCACACAGACCAACCTCAGTGCCTGCTCCTAAGAGTTCATATTTATTTGTATCAAGGTACAGATGGTCTAATAATGGATGACAGACCAGCTGTCTGTGTTAAGAGTTGGACAAATGCATCATGGAAAAATGATCCACAATCCAAAGAGGGCACAGGTTTAATTGTTTAATTACAGTTGGTCAGCAGCACTGGGGTAAATTCTCTACTTGCCTTACCTGAGGCTCTGAGATCCAAATGCTCAAGGGTTTGCATCACACTACTCAACAAAAACCTAATAAAAAACTACCAGCATTTAGGGCATGAAAGCCTTAGTCTAGAACTCCTGGAAGTTATGTGGTCATGCAAAGGTATCTGGCTTTGCTCGTGGCCAAAAGAAACCCTAAACATAAGTGTGACTGATCTGCTGTGAATAATTCAGCATTAATGATCACACTTGTAGGTTTCACTTCCTTCACTTCACTTCTCCAAATCCCTCACAAGTATCAATCCTTCCATGCCCCCCCAAAATGTCCACGCACACTTCGGCTGCACAGTGTGTGCACAGGGCTGGGGGAGGGAAATTCTTTATGCAGAAGGTAGTGAGGCACTGGCACAGGTTGCCCAGAGAAGCTGTGGATGCCCCATCCCTGGGAGTGTTCAAGACCAGGTTGGATGGGACTCTGAGCAACCTGGTCTTGTGGAAGGTGTCACTGCCCATGGTAGGGGATTAAAACTAGATGGTCTTTAAGTTTCCTTCCAACCCAAGTGACTCTAAGATTTCTATAATTTCTATGTGAGGGTCAGGTCTTCAGTGTACCCATGTTCAGGTGACGAGATACACCCAGGATTACCTGGTCTCCACAAGCACCTCTTCTTTCAGCATGAGCCCCTAAAACCTCCCAGCACTGCCCGCTCATATCACAGAAGTTCATCTCCAGCTCATCCTCACTCCTCTCCCTTCCCGACCCCTCCCCTCTCCCCTGAAGACATCCTTTTTACCAAAACGAGCCTCGAAGGAGGCTCGAAAAGACACTGACGTCAACGTCAAAGTAAACCAAAGAGGTCTGGTTCCTGTATCATTCCCGCGCCGCGCTGAGCGCCGGGGAGCGAGCCCACGGCCACTCGCTCGAGGAATCTGGAGCGGGCTCAGGGCTCAGCAGCTGAGCTTTCTCATTCCAGCCGTGTGAGTACTGGCTGCAGCGTGTGTCGGGCTGGGAGCGAGGGGGGAGAGGGAGGGAGGTTCACCGGCTGCAGCCTGGGAAAGCAGCGTGCGCTGATCCTGGCTGGGCTGAGAGTTTGGAGGCATCAGGATGGGGATGGAAGTCCTTGCAAGCTGGGTCGGGAGCGGACCACGTGGGTTTGGATGGGGTTTGGCTCCACGTGGGTGGGAACAGCACTGGAGAGGAAGGGGAATGTTCGACACCAGATGCTGAAAGGATAGAGGAGGGCTGGGGAGTTCAGAGCTAGTGCAAAGGAGAAGAGCATGTAATCGAGGGAAATGTTGGGTTTTCTATAAACTGAAGAGATCTAGTTGGATGGTAAAGAGACATCGAAGGGATTCTGCATGAAAACTTGAGTGTTTCTGGTAAACCTCCATATACGGATTACCTCTGTCAAGTCCAGCTACAGACACACCTGTGCATCCCACAAGTGTCCCTGCACAGCGATGCAGAGCTAGACACAGGATTTTTAGACACAGGCCATGAAAAAGTGAACTGAGAGGCCTCAAAATGAACTTTATAGTTTAAGGTTAGGAAGCAGAAAACTTTCCCCAGGGAAACGATATGGAAATGCCCTTACTCTGATTGCTGTGTGGGTGTGGGAAGTGGCTGGGCCAGAGCTGGGATGGTTGAAAGGGATGAATGGCCTCACTAGGTCCATCAGCAAGTCTCTGCCAACTGGGACATGTCTGGCCACAGTACAGCATAGAGAGAGCATCTCCCAGTGTTTACACAGCCCGCACTCAGTGGCAGTGTGAGGAATTGGCAACGTGGCTCTTTGGACTCATTTCAGCTGTGTTTTGGTGACAGGAGTCGCCTTTTTTCCTAACATTTCTCACATGCCAGAGCCAATTGCTCTTCTTCAGCAAAAGGCAGCCCTTTTCCTGAAATGACAGCTCCTTCTGCAAAGCTAAAACTCCCCCATTCAGAAATAAAACAGTGGGCATACAAGTTTGATCCCTATTACTTGCGCGTGACGGTCCCAATTGAAAGTCACCAGGGCAAATGCCTCTGTCGCCCACGATTAGATGCAATGCTGCACCTCAGCTCACCCTGTAAATCTCTCCCTGAGCAGGGGAAAGCTGGGAAGCCATGGAAAAAGGAGGCAGAAATGCCCACCGCCTTCCTGTTGTAGCATCTGCCAGCACAAGCGAGGGCAGAAGCCTCCCTTTGACGGAAACCTCTTTACTAAGAAATTTTCCATCTCTTTTGTGCACATATATCTCTGCCAACCCACAGTCAGAAAGAAAATCCCCATCTTCCCCCCGTCCTTTCTTACAAGGACACATGGCAACTTAGCAATGCAATTGAGCAGCTACTTTATTAATTTATTTCAGAGCATTTTCCCTCACTCTGCTCAAGCCTCCTTCCCCATCTCCCCAGTGCGTTGAGATAAAAACACGGAGCCATTTCTTCCCTCTCCACAGAGCCTGAAGGTGCCAAAAGCACCCTAAAAGTCTTTCTCCCCTGTTTTGAAGCAGGAGGCAAAGGCCAAGGAAGGAGCTGAACATGAAATATCTCTCACAGCACATTCTCTCCAAGGCAGAGCGAGCGGAACGGAGGAGGCTGCTGAACAAAGCAATAAATCCCACCAGGCGCACGTACACCACCACCACCACAGCTCTGCTCCCCCTTAAGTGCATCATGCCCTTGGGATGACATGGTTCTCACAGGATGCAGACTGTCCTGACCCTACAACCCCTTTCAGAGGGGCAAGAACAAACCCTGCACTCCAACTTGTCAGAAGAGCTGCGGGATTTTGGCTGTCCACATTTTAACAGGCTGGAGACAAGTAAAGAGGGATGTTTAGCAAGCAGGTGCTCAGCACATTCAGAGAAACCTCACCCATTAAGAAATTAGTCTTGATGCCTAAAATCAGAGACATCCAAATCCCCAGGCCCTTTTTAAAATGGGAGACAAAAATTCCACGCAGGAGTAACACTAACAAACACTCAAAGTGCACATTTTTTGGTCTCCAAGTCCAGGTTGGATGGAGCTTTGAACAACCTGGTCTAGTGGAAGATGTTCCTGCCATGGCAGGGGGGTTGGAACTAGATGATCTTCAAGATTTCTTCTAACCCAAAATATGTTGTGATTCTATGATTCTGTGATTTCCCTTTCCACCCTGGGCTGTTATAGCAGGTTTCTGTAAATGTCCAGTCACCAGGCTTAGGAGGAGGTGAGACTACTTATTACCTAAATGTACATGTTAGTGAACATCTCATGACATCTATGGTAACATCTACAGCCCCTCCTGAGGAATGTCTGCTGCTTTTTAGCCAGCTCATCTAAGGACCCTCCCTGCTCTCTCTTTTACCTCTCACCCATTTTTCATCCTTGCATTTTAATTTGTAGCTTTTAGCTGTACATTTTTTGCAGATCACAAATAGCTGAGCAAATCCTACTGATGGCTTAGCAGGGAAACACTTCCCATCCAGTAAATCCCAGAGAGGCACAGCAGAGTCCAGCCGAGCATAACAAAGTCCAGAGACAGAAGTAGTTGTGCTGAGGTGAAGGATGAATCAGGGGAATAGAAAAGTGAAGCCAGAGCCAGAGCAAAGGATCAGTAAAGCTGTGGGGGTCAGATGGGATTAGGCTGAGCTGGCTGTGACAACCAAAGAAATGATGTCACCCATCAGGATGACACTAACCAGGGATGCTGCTGTTCAGTCTCAGCATGATATTTATTGGGATCGATATACCATTAGTGTATAGACACAGAAGAACGGAATTCTTTATTACCTCTAACACATAATCCATAAAAGATGTACATCTCATCTATCACAGCCTAAAAAGCACCACTACAGCCATTATCACACAACAGAAAGGATGGCTTCTTCCATGCTGGTGCAAAAAAAGATTTACTGTCAAACGTCCCTTCCTCTTCATGGCTCCAGCCACCTTCTCTACAAATACCTGCCAAAAAGATGGGGCTCTGGGAAATGCCCCTAAGGCTAAAAACGCAGGGTATGGCTTCCAGTCTGGTGCACCAGCAGAGAGCTTCCCATCCTTGAAGGCACTGAATTTGTCACCCTGTCTATGGGACACCTGGACAGATAGATTTGGGCCACCTTGGGGAGCTGCCCCATAGTGAGGCTATCACAAGCAGTCTTTGGCCTCATGGATGAGGGCGGGGATGCTTGTGGAGGTTTGCCAAAACTCTGTTTCATTCAGACCTACAAACAGCTGCAAAGACCTACATCAGAGTAGGTTGTTTGCTACAGGTAGGCATTGGCAAGGTGAAACGGCACTGAGCTCTGAGCACACTGACCCACACAGAGACCAGCATAGGCATTTGTAACCCACCAGGGTCCTCTCAGAGTGGTGAACTCAGAAGGATGCAGTAAAGTGGGTACCTGGGCACAGCAGGACAGGGCACTGAGAGGGCTGAGCTGCAGCAGGACAACCAGCTTCTTGCATGACATGAAGGCTTCTAGCAGTCAAGTGCAGAGGACAGGAGATTGCTGGAGGTCACACACCTCCACTACACAGAGCCACTGTTGTGCAACCAGCCTCTCCTCTTAGAGAGATGTATGATCACCCTCTTGCTGCTCTGGAAATGCTCCAGGAGCTGATCCACGAGCAGTGCAACGTGAACAGGCAGAGCACACCCTTTCCTGCACTCGTCACAGTCTAACTGGTCATTACCCATCTCAACAGAGAGGCCAATGCCTTATCAGGCTTATTAAAATCACAGAATTACAGAATAGTTTGGGTTGGAAGGGACATTAAAGATCACTTTGTTCCAACTCCCCTGCCATGGGCAGGGATGTCTTCCACTATCCCAGGTTGCTCCAAGCCCTGTCCAACCTGGCCTTGAACACCTCCAGGGACGGGGCAACCACAGCTTCTCTGGGCAACCTGGTCCAGACTCTCCTCAACTTCACAATAAAGAATTTTTTCCTCATATCTAATCTAAATCTCTCCTAGTTTAAAACCATTCACCTTTGTCCTATCAGTATCTCCTTGTTCAGAAAGTATCGAATTATAGAACAGCTCAGGTTGGAAGGTACCTTAAGCAAGACATTCAGCCAGGTGCAATTCCACCTTTATACCCAAAGTCTTTTTCTGGCAGGATGGAGATGGGAAGCTGAGTTGTCATGCTGGGTTTCACCTGCTTGGCACTCACAGCGCTGCAGTTCCCCGGCAGCCAGGCTGGCTCCTTTTGCCTGGGTTGAATATGCCAAGCAATACATCTCTGAGAAAAATCCAGGCTGCCAAGCTGAGTTATGCTGTCTCCAGCTACCAATTATGCAGATAAATTGATTGTCATTAGAGTGATAAAGTAGCACAACAAATAAACTTTCAGGAACCAGGCAGCCTATTTTTCACACACCAGCTCCGAGGCTTCCCGCTGCTTTGACCAAACACACAGAAAATTGTCTGCAGGCTGCAGTGGTGTTAGAGACACAGACTTGTGGAGGCTGAAGCAAACCAGCAAGAGGTTTAAAATACACCAATGACTCCACTATTGTGCAAGGCAGGTTGATCAGATGCTTTTTGAAGAGGCTACCATAAAGCTCACTCCGACCAGCAGCCGCCTCAGAGGATACCCAGGACTGAAATAGCAAGGGGCAGACGTCAGGAATTAGTCACTGGCAGGAGAGGGAAAGGAAGAGGAGTCGTGCTGCCTCTGTCCCCTGCCTAGATTAGATCTGTCTCATACCAGGGCTGTTCATTTCCCACTCACAACAGTATCAAGTTCACCCAGAGAATCAGAG
This sequence comes from Eulacestoma nigropectus, assembly GCA_013397775.1. NCBI lineage: Eukaryota > Metazoa > Chordata > Aves > Passeriformes > Eulacestoma > Eulacestoma nigropectus. Next base: position 149,389 of record VZTE01001422.1, on the reverse strand, counting down.
CTGCTAAGATGCTGGCATTAATAATTCCCAATTGTATTATTCCTTGTGAGCAGCTTACCTAAGGAAGTGTAAGATTATTTTAAACACACTGATTTATTAATACACCCAGGATGGCTCAAGCCACTGGTTCCGGCCCAAGGGAGTTCAGCAGTGGAGCTCAGCATCTTGACTCAGTATTGGGACTGATATATGACTAGCTATGATCAGATGGCATATCTAAAAATACAGAGCCTGCAGTTTATTTTTCTTGGAAAATGGAAAGACACCCAAAGAAGCAGAGCCCAGTTTAGCAACCACAGCAGGCTGGATTTTTGCTTTAAAGAATCCAGCAGAATTTGCCCAAAAAAAGGTGCCCTCTTAGGTTGTGTTACAGCCATGGGATTAACCTATGGCTCCATCACTGTGGGGGGAACCTCTGGCTGCTGCTGTGGCTCTAACTCTGAATTACACAGGACAGGGATGCTGATGGCACATCCCTGCCCTAGGAGACACAAGCAATAGGATTCCTCTTACCCAAATGAAGCCTGTACACTAAGACTACCACAAACTGGGTTGGTCATTTGGTATTAATGAACTAAACCCTGCAAGACGAACCTGCCTTGCACCATTCCCAGGGAAGCTGCCACAGACATCTCCACAGCTGTTACCAGGTTTTCCTTCTGTTGTCTCCTCTGTAGATTAAACAAGCCCAATTCTGCTGGTTTGCCCTGATGGGTCATGTTTGCTGGCCCTCAGTCATTCCCACTGTTTTGGTTTGGACCTTTTCCAAGGCAGAAACACATCCCCCTTTCATGTCAATTTAACACCATTTATTTCATGTAATAGTGCTTTTGTAGAAAATAATCCCTCCAGGTGACGTGAAAAGCACATCAAATAGCACCTTGCAGCACTCCCAATGTAACAAAGACTGAAGCAATCAGTACCAGGATGAAATTATGGAAAGGAATGATTCAGCAGTGAGAGGCTGAGCTTTTGCTCCTGATAAAAAATTTGCTTTGAGGCCAAACACAAACTGGGGTAGGGCCTTGGTCTCCCCTCCATCATGCCATCCATTGCCCACACCTCAGTGAGTTCAAGAGCTCACCAGCAGTGATGATCTGGTGCTGTTTATAATCACATCCCAGACAGAGAAAATATCCCCTTGGATTTCTGAACCATCATGTTTCCACCTGACTCAGGTCTCAGCAGATTTTCTCTGCTCCAGGTGAGAGACAAAAGGTTCCATGACTCCATAGTAAAACACACCACTACTACAAACAGAGCCAGCTGAATTCTGCTGCCCATCACCCTGTTCCATTTGTTTCCAAGAGAAAATTGATTATTTTGGCATTGCAGTTTCCGTAAATCACACGTGATTCCCTCCTTCCCTTCCTGAAAATTTCCCAGAGCACTTCCGCACTTAGAGAGATGGTTTCAGCCATAAGGAAATCGAGGCACCTCCCCAGAAAATGAGTTTTTTGTCCCCAGTGAGGCTCCTCACACGGAACTTGCTGCAAGGACAGGATCTGTAATTCTAAACAGCTGAGAACACAAAGGAACACACACCCTCCAAAATAAAAGGAAAAAAAAACACCAGCAAAAAAAAATCAGCTTCTTCCAGAGGCATTGATTTTAGGAATCACTTGTAAGCAGGCAGCAGGATGGTTGTTGGGGTTTTTTTCTTCCCAAATGGGGCCCTTTCTTTTCTTCCTGTTCCTAACCCTCAGGCTTTTCATCACTGTGGCATTTCCTACAATAATCTCCCAGATTTATTCTGCCCTGTTCCAGATCAGAGCATTGCTGAGGTCTGTGCACGTCTAACAAAAGACAGCCCTGCCCTGAGCCCTTCCAAATCTCTCCAAACCAGGCAAACAAAGGGAATGGGAGAGGAGGATTAACATGTTTGCAGAGAGAGAGCAGGGAGAGGATGTCTTTCTCTAAAGCTTTTTTTTAGGTTTGTGGGTCCAAATACCAGATTTTCTGAGTTGCAGGTGTCCTTCTTCCCTAGGGCTAGGTTACTCATATAGCAAAAACCCCCAAAAGTTGAACAGATGGCCCTGGGAGCATCCCACCACCCCTTTCCAAGTTTGTGGTCACTGCTAAATCAGAGCAGGTGGAGATACCAGACTGGTTCTCTAAGGTCCCTACCACTTCCTTGCCATGGGTTTTCAAATGTTCCTCTGTCCTCTGCATCCTCACAGGGCACAGCACATCTTGAGTTCAAGGTTTTCTGGCTCAGGCCTGCCACACTGTGCTTTCCACTGCCACAAACACAGGAGCAGAGTGCTGAGACCTCCCTGGGGGCTTTTCAACCACTCAGGTCCAACCATCCTGCCAATTCCTGCTTTGCAGCCTTCAAACCAGAGCTAGGCAAGAGCCGCTCCACCCAGCCCTGACCTCCCAGGGTATGGTGCTCAAGCAATGCCAAAGCCCAAGGCTTGTGTAGCTTTCCCCTTCAAGCATCAGTGTCCTTGTGTGCCCAGTGACAGACAAAACCAACAGGAAATACTTTGCTGGGAATGGGGAGAGTTCTATAGTGAGGTTGTGACACCGGACATTGAGTTCTTGGCAATGAGCTTCTGAATCATTGGAAAAAAAATAGCAAAAAAAAAATTACAAGAGTTGGCTGCTGGCCAGACCTGGGCTGGGGGGCCAGAAAGATGGGAGTGGGACCCTGCAAAGGATCCCAAGGAGGTTTGGATCAGTAGGGGCAGCTGAGACATGACATGCTTTGTTGGATGGCCGAAGAGCGCTGGTGGGCTCATTTTGCTGTTGCCTTGACTAAGGAACCTTGTCAGAACCCTCACAGTTGTGAGACCTGTGCTAAACTGGGCAGACAGAGATGGAGAGAGGGATCCCAGTTCATCCCCACAGGGTACTTTTACAACAGGTTAGGGACTTCATACCCCTTGTCATGCAAGAACTGGAGATAGGCAGGACCAATGTTCTCCAAACCAGTCACTCAGGAAAGATCTCAGGGTTGCCCAGAGGAGCAGCTTGCTTTTTGTGTCCTGCAGACATCTTCATTTTTCTTTCAGCTCAACAGGTCCATCAGCAAAAATGCCACAGCTTGGGGAGAAAAATGGAGGGGGAGTCAATGATCAGCAAAGTCAATTCCCAAATATGCAGCTGGCAGGCAGGAAACTGGCTCCTACACACTTCCTCCTCCGTGCCTGACTCACCCAACAGGAACCATGGCCATCATTTTAGGGCATCACTTGTCTTTCCTAGTCCCTCATCAAGCAGATGAATTGCAGCTGGATCCCATCAGCAGAGGCCCCATATGGTGACTCTCTGATCTCGCTTCTTGCACAAACTCACAGATGTGGAGCCTGTTCAGAGGCAGGGATACAAAGTTATGGTGGCCTCCAGCCCCTGCAGTCCTCTGAGGACAGCAAGTGATAGGACAGCAAGTGCTGGGAAGTGCCTGTGATCCTGAGCAGTTGGCAGAGGACACAGACTGTGCCCTGCAGAGCTGATGATGTCAGGTAGGTACAGCTGCCTCTAGACCCTGCTGAGATGCCATCACAGAGCCAACTGGACCATCTTTTGTGGCTCTTCACAGCCTCTGTTGTCCATGCTGACAGTCAGGTAAAAAGTCCTAGGGTACTGAACATCACTGGGGGAGCACTGTCCTCCCCAGGGACAAGTAGTTCACGTTTCTTTGTCTATTTGGTGTTTCTATGCCAGCATTGCAGGAAAGGTACAAAGGTTATCTCTTAGGGTAGAGACAGATTCTGTCTAAGAATCAGTAGAGAGAGCTCTAATCTTTTCCTCCAGTCATTCCAGCTATCACTTTAGGCATAACCAGCATGAATGTCTCAGAGTTCAGATCCCAAAGTGGTCCTGGGATCTCCCAGATGTCTCAGCATGGCACACCTGGATCACCAAGAGAACAGCAAAGAATGACCTCTCAGTAGCCCAGCAGGTGAAGCCACATGTTGCTCTCTTTGGCTCCACATGAGTAAGTGCCACAAGACAGGCTGGATACAGATGCCAGCCCCAATCTTCAACTGGACCTCCCATGGATTCTACCAAAAGTACCAGAAAAACCCTGGATCTGCTTTCAGGATCCACCCATTTGCCATGCTATCCCTTCCACAAAGCACCAGCTCAGGAGCCACCAAAGAGGAGTATGTTCCCATACTGCTCTCCAAAGGAACATACACATCACTTCTTTATGATAAGGAAGTGTGGTGGGGTTGAGGAACACCTGACCTAGGTGGAAAGTTCCTATACATTTGGGCAGAGCCTCAGTGCCCACGTATTTCCCACCAAATCAAAGGTGACTCCTGGAGGGTGGTCTACTGCAGGAATTTCTCCACCCTTGGTCCACCTGTGAAAACCTACACAGTTCTTTGGGTCAGTTCTGATTTACAGCATCCCACAATAGCCTTGGAGACTGTGGACTATTCACCGCCTAATCAAGATTTTAGGGCTCATGGGCGGTGCATATCACAGAGACATACATGAATGTTTTCCAGCACTTTTTAAGGACTGAGGATCTTCTAGGGTAGATTTAACAGAAGGAAGAGGAGTTGGGGAGGGTAAAATGGACGTTGTAGACTCTCCTCAATGCCATTATCTTCCTTGATAGAGGGTTACTCACCTGGCGAGCTCACATTGTTGCCTCTCCATCAAGCCTGCAGCTAAAAAGAGGTTTTCCAGACAGTGCAGTGAAGACCCCACCCTTCAGTGTCCTCCGTGCAGTGAGGAGCCCACTCTTTAGTGACCTCAATGCAGTCATGACCCTGGGTAAAGGCTCCTCAGTTTTCTAAACTCTGTTATGTCTATGTCCAAGACCTTCTTGGGTAGGAATTCTCCTTTGCTGTGGAAGAAAAGAATTCATTTGTGAGCATCTGTTCAGTATAATAGAGCCTAAATTCAGCTTCCTAAAAAAACACAGGCATGTCCAGACACCAGATTTGGGTCCTTGCAGAGTTGGTCAGCAGACACACCTTGAAAGCTGATCTGCCCACGTGCCTTGAGCCCATCTCAACTGTGTTAAAGTTCACTATGCAGTGCCCAATCTCAATCTCTTCTCCTGCAGCAGGGGATCAGATGATGCTCAATTCCCCTTTTTGAATAGGACTGGAAGAGTACACCCTTCTCCTGGCAAAAACAGGACATATCTCCCCAGAGGGATGTGCGGTACCAGCTTTCTCTCCACCTCTCCCTCAAGAGCTGTCTGGCCTCCTGCTTTGCTGCACTGTGCCACAGAAGACTTCTAACCAGAGCCCTATTTTACATGGCAAGGTTAAGGGATTGCTAGGAATTACCACAGGCTAGTAGCATCCTTCCCTGATGTAACTATTAATCCTCCTGAGTGCTGATTTTGACTGAGACAATACCTTCTTCCACCTACAATCTCATTCCAGTATTTAACACTGTTGTATATTCAATGAACAAGCTTGAAAATTTTCCACTTACTAAAGCTTTTTTTTTTTCCTGCCTTTCTCACTCCCTCTGGAGCAAGACTGAAATGACTGAAAATCAAGAGATGATAGAAGCTCTTCTATTTATCAGCTATGGTTGCAACTCCTCCTGAAGTCAAGTGTGGGAACTGGGTCTGGGACAAAGTGTGGCCCTGAGCCCGGATGTGCCTTCTCCACCTTAACAGCAGCATCTGCTTCCCAATATGGCATGTTCTGCACTATCTCAAGCACAACTTGAAACTTTGCAGCTGTTGCCACTCAGAGCCTAGCTCTAAATCGAGCAAGGAGGGAGAGGCTAGGATAGTGGGGGAGTGCAGGGCACTGATTATCCTGTGCACAGGGGGATGGGAACGCAGCTCTCATGTGTCATGTGGAAGCATAAAACCAAACCAGTCCTCACATAGGAAGGACCAGGCACTCCCAGAGAAGGTGGACAGAGTGCAGGTACCAACAGCTCATCCTCGAGAAAAGTCTTCTCTTTCTTACAGTCTCACATTTGTAACTTCAGAGAGACATTCCCTAGATGTAAAAATTTTGTTGACAGGCTGGGGGAAACTTAAGCATTTGCCACAATAGGCATTGAGAATGATAGAATCATAGAATTCTAGAATCATCTGGGTTGAAAGAGGCATTAAAGACCATCTAGTTCCAACCCCCTGCCATGGTAGAGACACTTTCCACTAGACCAGGTTGCTCCAAGTCCCATCCAGTCTGGCCTTAAACACTTCCAGGGATGCGGCAGCCACAGCTTCTCTAGGAAACCTGTCCCAGCGCCTCGATAGGGTCCAAGTTCACCCACTCTGCCCAACATTAAACCATGGGTTGAATTCTTCTCTTTGTTCTTAGCCCTGTTGAACTTCCAGGATGGAGGGAACTGAAGGCAAGATGATCACCCAGACAGGGCTCACAGAGACTTTCCAATCACACTTGCTTCCCAAGCATAAGGAAGTGAGAAACAAATGAAAGTTCAGGCATATGCCTGAGCTAGAGGTCAGCTGTGGAAGGCTGGATGCCTGGATCAGGGGGCTCATAAAACCAAGGAGGATGTTCGTGAAACTGGGGGAACCATCTGCCTCTCAATGTGAGGAATCTCAAAATAGAAAATCAATAAAATAACCAGACAAAAAGGATCAGCTCAGTCTTCCTGGGAAAGATCCAAGGGTGAACAAGTAATTCCAGAAAATGAGGTCAACCTTCTCTAATAACCATAGCTACTGTTTGTGCTCCAGTGAGACACGCATATGTGGAGTTTACCTCTCCTCTATTTATGGATTCGGCCTCTTGACCTGGAATTCAATGCCTCTCAGTTGATCCTGTCGTGTTGTGACAGGCCATATCCTGCGTGTTTATTGCATTGGCACCAGTGTTGTCTTTATCTAAAGTGTGATGCAGGCCAGGGCTGATACTAAAATCCAGCATTCATCCTCTCTGTATTTCTAAACAACTAAATTCGATGTAAGCTCTCACTTTTTTCTGACTTTTCTCCTGGAAGGACTTCCTAAAGCTACTGAAAACCTCCTGGGGAGAACATCTGTGCAAACCCCAAAAAGATGGGGGTTTGGTACCCAGTTTAAAGCAATAAGTGGGACTTGAGATGGAACCTGGGGGATTTTGAGTCCTTAGAGCATCAATCAACAGAGACGTCTTGAAAGCTGCTCTGGCCGTGTAACTTGAACCCATCTCAATAATGGGATAATTCATTATGCTTCGTCCAGTATCAGTCTTCTCATGTAGCCAAGGGTGTAGAGATACTTAAATCCCCACTCTGAGAGAGATCTGACACCCACAATGACTCTGCCACCAGTGAGGAAGGGCTGTGTGAGGATGAAGGAACATGTTGTGGGGCTCCTTGGTGGAGCCTCAGACTCTATTGCCACCCACGCTCAATCATTTCAGCCCTGGATAGATCTCATTATCTCCTCTCCCAAATGACTGCAGGCAGCACCACCAGAGTTTGCAGGGTCACACTTTGGTTCCCTGTGCCAGTGGTTTTCTCAGGGTCTGGACAGCTGGGTTGGTTCAAAGTACATCACAGGCTTTGTGGCATTTGGTTCGGCACCTTCCTGCAGCTGCCAGGGGTGCTTCTCTCTAAACCCAGTTTACATCAGGAAGACAAAAAGAGGGGTATTTTCCTCATGTCACACATGGTAGTGGCATTGCAGTGACCTTGACCTGGCAAGTTCCCAGTAAGGAGATTTTGTTCCCACAGAGACACAGGAAAATTGACCTGAGGGCAATAACATCAGTTTTAGTTTACTAGAGATGTTCAGGCATTAGCACCGTGAGTAAGGCTGGAGCCCTCTTTAGAGTTTACAACACTTCATAAATTTCAGAGAGATTTAGGGCAAGGAGCCAGATGTTTGGGGAGAAATTCTGAACACTACAGACAAGTGGAAATATTTTTTTTTGGTAGTGTGTATTTTTTCCCATTAGTTGCAAGGCTATATTTAGAAGAGAAGGGGGGAGAGAGGGAGAGAACGCAAGAGAGAGATTAGGCATTTCTTCATATTCTGTAGTCACTCCAGTTGCTCTGCTTGTAGGAACAGATGTCTCTTTCCTGGGGTGATAGCAGGCAGGTCCACGAGGAAATTTTCTCACCAGCAGCTCCTCTAACATAGAAGGGAGATCAAGCCAGAGGTAAGTCAGTCCGTCGTGCAGGAATACACTGCAGGGATCACTGCAGGGAATGCTTTGGGATATTGGTCACAGAGAAAGAGGGGGGCATGGGATTGGAGACAGCGTGGGGCCAGGAGGGATTTGCTGGATACTGAACTCCAAGTCTTGGCTATTGCAGCAGGGAGCCCTGGCAGGGGTGGCAGCAGAAAGGGTCCTGCACTGAACACATGAATGAGAAGCTTGGGAAGTCTCTGGCTCTGTCCATGCAGCAGGTGTGGAAATCCACTGGGAAGTGCCTCACCTGAAAAGCCAGGCTGTGCCAGTTGCTGGGAGGGGCTGCAGGGATCTTCTCCCTTGTGACCTTCTCTGCTTTTGGGATTTGGGGCAGTGCAATGATATTTGGTTATTCTTCAAGGAGATGGGGAGTGATGGGAAGTGTGCAAAGTTGCTGGCTTTCCCTTCTTGAAAAGTATTGTGCCAGCTCTTGTGAAGAAGGGGGTGATGTCGCTGGTACATGTGTACTCACAGGTGTAATTAAATTTTGGTGAAATGCATTCAGGAAGGTTTTGGAAGCCAGGAGAAGAGATGGTGCAGTGCACTGCCTGGAATGGAGTCAGCTGCGAGTGGGGAAGTTTCACCTGTTTGGCTATGCAGCAGGGTGCAAGCTCAGCTCTAGGAAAGGTGCTGTCTTCCCTCTCTGAACCCACTTGCTGGGTCAGTAGAAGGAGAAAGCAGATCCTTTCCAAGGTCCTTAGGAGACCCCTTTGGAAATGCTCCCTGCTTTCATAGCAACACACTCACCAACAACACTGAGTTTTTCCAAGTTAACCTGGTGAATCCAAAATTTGCAAAACCCTGAAGGCAGTGTGGGGTCTGCACAGCAGTGTCATATGTGCCTCGCTAAGGAAACCCCAGAAACCAGTTTACCAAAGGGTTAAGACCTGGTTGTCCATCTTGGGACACCTCAAAAACTGTCTGCTCCCTAACTGGGTCTCCCACCTCAATGCATTCCCTGGGCCAAGACCACACGTGGCTCTGTGCCTCAGTTTCTCCCTGCAGCCAAGAGAGCAGCACAGCTTGGAGTGAGTGCTGGGAGGCAGAGCTGGTACACCTGACTCCTCTGCATCGCCCCTTCATCCCTACCTCCACTGCTGTCACCTCCATTCCCTGTGTGAGATTGTTTCACCAGTCCTGCATTCCCCGGCTGTGCAGGAGCCCAGGTATTCCCCCATAGCAGAACTCTGCTGTTGTTCTTCTTTTACTGCCCTTCTCAGCTTCTTGCCAAAGGACAGAGCAAGCAGGCAGCTGAAGGCAGAAAGAGGAGAAAGTGCTCAAAGATTGCTAAATTTGTACTTAAAAATTTCCTTCTCAAAAGCAAGCAGCAATACACAGGCCAGATGTCGTTTTTGCACTTGCCTGTGAAGTTCCTGCATGTGCCTATATAGTAATTTTCACTGCAAAGTTCTCCTTGCACACAGCCACAATAGCTGTTATTCCAAACTGACATTTCTAGCACTTTGTCTCCGGCACCCTGGAAACGCTCGATGGATTACTGTAATCCCTATAAAATCAAACGCATTTCTCTTGTACTTTTACAACCTCCCAAGAAGACAGGCTCAAATCCATCTTTACCATCTGGACCCGTAAGAATCTAAATCCATATGTTTTGTTTAAGATGTAACTTTTTAAAAAATGTTAATCATCTTGGAAAAAAATTCCCCCAAAAACGTTTTTTCCCCTCATGTATAATGATCCATAAGGGACAGAGAGGAAAACACTCAGGAAGTCATCTGAAAGTAACAGAGCTGGAAACACACAGCACCTACTGCAGAGGTGTCACTCTGTGCTCCCTTGTGACAGATGGGACTTGGTACAAGTCCTGGCAGGGTATGAGATATTGGCCTTTTAAATGCTAGCAGCATGATTGATAGAGCATTCACCAAGACACTTAGCGTTTCTGTCACTTCAAGGCCAAGATGTGGTAACACAGAAAAGAGGGACATGAAAAATACAGTGGTATTGATAAGGCATTGTAGACATACAAATGTTTCAGGAGAGACTTTTCTACATAGTGTGGTATAAACAAGCAAAAAGAGGCAAACCTCTTTTATTAGAGCCTTTATTATAGGTGACCAGTACTAGCAAGCCTCATCAGAGTTGTGCTGGGGGACCTCTAGGTGCCCACCACTACTGTGTGGATATTTGTAGGTCTGGAGAGGCAAAGTATGTACAATCCCACTCCTCTTTTTTCTTGCACGTGCACATCTGGGCTCTTTCTTTCAGAGGCAGAGGCATTGCTGCTTCAAATGGCCATAGAAGAGGTATAAATTCATAAGAAATCTGCCAGTATGTGAATTTCCTCCTCTGTGTATCTTTGGGAGCTTCATTTCAGTTTTAGCATGCATGCTCAGGACAGGGCTAAGGGAGAGCCATGCAGACCTTTCCAAGTTTTAAATAGATTGTCTCTGGGGTGTCCAGGACTGTGATCTGTCACCTGGTTTTAAGCAGCAGGTTCATGCCTGGATGCAGAGAGTTGGCATTTGGTCCAAGCCAAGTGGCATTGGTCCCATCTGGGTCACTTTGCTCTGTGGAGAAGAGGAATGCACTTTGGAGAGCTGTGCTCTCTCTCTTCTAACTGGCAGTGATCCCTCATGGCCTAGGGTGACCTGCTGGACTAAATCATTGCTTGGGCACCCACAGACTATTTCTTGTCCCAACATGAGCCAGGGATGTGGGTCCCTCACCCTCAAAGGACGTGATTTTGGCCTTGGGCCCATGGACAGCACAGGATTCATCCGTGGGTACACACAGCGTTGAACACAACGTGGTGGGTGGAGCTCAGATCACGACACAGAGCAATATGCATTGCCCATCCACAGCAGGGCCTTGGAGATGAAGGAGCACATAGAGACAAACTGGGCATTTCAGGCAGGAGGCAAACAGCTCAACAGCACACCAGCAACAGCAGCCCAACAATCAGCATTGCATCAGCCTCCACACATCCTCAGTCTGTGATTGCTTACAGGTCTTGAAGGATTACCCCTATGCCTGAGACTGGATATTCAAGTTTTCCCCCTGGCCAGATGGGAAATCTGAGTCTCTTGGCCAACATTAGAGATTCAAAAGTCACTGTGGGGGGGTTAATCTCTCTTGGCCTTAAGAGGAAGCTGTATGAGGAGCAGGTGAGGTCACTTGGTCTGTTCAGCCTGGAGGAGACTGAAAAGAGACCTCATCGCAGTTATAACTTCTTTGTGAGAGGAGGGGCAGGCACTGATCTCTTCTCTCTGGTGACCAGTGACAGGACCCAAGGGAATGGCCTGAAGATGTGTCCAGGGAGGCTTAGGTTGGATATTAGGAAAGTAATATCACCCAGGAGTGGTTGGGCACTGGAACAGGCTCCTGAGGGAAGTGGTCACAGCACCAAGCATGGCAGAGTTCAAGAAGCACTTGGACAACTCTCTTGGGCATATGCCATGACTCTTGGGGATGGTCCTGTGCAGGGTCAGCAGCTGGATTCAATGATCCTTCTGGGTCCCTTCCAATTCAGGATATTCTGTGATTCTGTGATTCCAGATAAAAGCTGTAATTCAGCACATGACGATTCAAACCACCAGACACTGGCCATCACACTCTTCATGACACGTGGGCAAGTAAGCCATGGCTGAGTAGTGCCAACACCCAGCAATTAGCTATGTCCCAGTCAGGCTGGTTCTCCCATGGTTTGGCATAAATCTGAAATTATTTCTCTTCAGGCAAACAATGAGAAGCAAGCAATACTCTCTTTTTTTCACAGAAACCATCCAGCCCTGTTTGCTGTGTTTCAATGCCAAAGCAATTGTGAATTTGCAGGGAATAAGACTTAAATGAAAGGAGGTCTGGTGGAGAGTGTTAACAAATGCCTTGCAGGTTCACGTTGGAGGAAACAAGGATCACTCTCAGTGCCTGTTTGCATGGTTGTCAGCTCCAGTTTCCTCTGTCTCCCTAATGTTTTTCAATCTGCTGGCTAATTTCAACCAGAATTTGGCAGAAGGGAAAGATCACCTCAATTTTCAGGAAATTAGGAAGCAAAGAAAGGAGAAAGTCAAACAAGTGTTGGAGCCAAGGGAAGAGCTGGAATGTGAGTGCTCATTAAGGCAGGCAAGTGTCCACATGGGAAAAAGTTATAACAGGCATCTCAAGCAGGGCAAAGCATTCCCCCACCACTGCAAGCCACTGTGAGACATGAGACTGCAAGAAAGCAGGTGTCATTTAATCTGACACTCATAAAACTGCATGTTTTGTGTCTCCAAAGTCCCTTTTATGTCCACGGCATTGGAGGAGAAGGAATAATCCAGCTCTAGACTGGATTTGGCTATTTCCAACTGCAATTCCCCAGCAGGTGGATGTTTCACGCACTTGGTCCAGCCACCCTTATACCTGGAGGTTTATAGGAGACCTCAATGCCCAGGAATCAAGTGAGAGCAGAGATCTGATGCCCACACAAATGGGATCTTACCTGCCCTGAGAATAGCCTCATTTCTGCTTCGGGATAGAATGTCTCCCCCAGAATTAGCTCTCCTCTCACAGCCCAAGGGCCAGATGGGCATCAACTTTTTCCTTTCAGCAGCTGGATTAATTCCCTTTCTCTCCCTTTCTCTCTCTGTTCCCCCTCAGCAAACCCATCCTCCCCAGGCTGAACACGAGACACACGGAATAAGCTCTACCACGTATAGGGCAAGGTCAACATGCACAAAAACACCATATTTGGCCAGTTTGAGCCAGAGTTGAGTAAGAGCTTGCCAGAAGGAGAATCATACAATTTAAATTGAAAGAGAGTGAGTTTAACCCTTCATTTATAAATACGATGATAAATCACCCTGGGAACTTTAAACACGGGAAGGCTGCAAAGCTAAACACACACTGCTGCCACCCCAGGCAGCAGAATAACACCAGCAGGCAGGACAGGGTGAGGGGGACAGGGGGGCTGATAGAGGAGCCAGGTTGCTGGATCAGATGTTCCAGTTCAGGACAAGGAGATGAGAAAAGCTGAAGCTGTTTATACTAAATTACACTCGTGCTTGTTAACGTCCTTTTCAACTTTCCAGTCCCAGTGTGTGGCTCTGGTGTTCTCTCTGGGTCTGCACACAGAGATCCTTTCTGCACACCAATAAATAACTCTTTTGGCATGCAGTTAGGACAAAGCTCAGTTGTTTGACCTGCCTTTTCTTTTGTATCCCATTACTTGAGTTGCTGAGCCAGATTCAAAAGTCCCCTGGGCTAAGGAAGTGAACCCTGTTAAATTCAGCAAGTGCAGGGTGAGGCTTAAGGCTGACACCAAGCACAAGGTTGGGTGAAGTGGAATATGGGATGGTCAAGGATCTCTTCCTGGGGCAGACATAGCACTGAGCTGCCCAAGCTAAGTTGACAAGTGTGATGCCAAGCAGTGAGTGAGTGAATGAGTGAGGCAAGAGGCTGCAGGACCTGTTTTCAGCACAGCGACCATCTGTTTCCTATTTGGCCCAAGAATGATGGAATTGGTTGTGTCACACAACAATGAGAAAGTATTTCAGACCAAGTCCCCCTCTCCCAGTGCTGAGCAGAGACCTTTATCAGAATGAGGGAAAGCAGGTCAACCTCCAGTCTCTGTCCCTCCCTTTATCCCATTTCTACCCAGATGCCTGCTGTACTTTTAAGGAAATGCTACCCAGAGTCTCCCAGCCAGACAGACAAAATCCCTGAGAGGTATAATATAACAGCATAGGCCAACTGGCACGGTCAGACAGCACTCAGAAGGATGTGTGTTTACCCATCTTGGGCTTTGTAGACTGCCAGCTCCCAGAAACAGGGATTGCATGGAAATCTGGGGGGCTGAGAGCTCAGTTAGGTATGAAGTAGGCTGAGCTCCAAGCTCTTTGAAGATTTTAGGAAGGGAGTTAACCCAAAGTCTATTTGCTCTGTAAGTAAAGGTGGTTCTTGCAGCTCTGCATGAGCTCATGCCATAGTCACGAGTAATAAACAGTGCAAAACACAGCAAAATAAAGGTTTGCAGAGGCTGCAAAGCTTCTCGTTAATTTAGCCATGCCCCTCACTGACTTCCATATGCCACTACTTCATGGTGATGGGTAGCTGAACTGACTTTAACACCTGCATGAGTATTTCTGATTGCAGAGAAAGACACCTGGTTGAGATAATATTTGGACTCAGAAAGGGGAAGAATTGAAAATCTTTGGAAATGTTTAGCTTTGTTCAGACATGAGGTCAGGCTGCCTTTCTGTGCTGCAAAATGGGCAATGTACCTTTCTCATGGGTTTGGAGTCCCACAACGGAAAAATCCTTACCAGTGGTAAACCGGGGGTTTGGTCCAGCTCCATCTCATTAAAAGCACTCAGAGGAATTCTGTTGCTTTGCTAGTCCAGTTCTCCATCCTTTCTGCTTGTGAGCCATGAGATGAGGGCAGTCCCACAAAGAAAGGATGAGGCCATTCACCCAAACATCCATCAGTAACAATTTGATTAGAGGAAGATTTTTCCCACCACAGCCCAAGAGGCAGCTTTTCCGCAGACTGTCAGGGAGGAAATCTTCAGGATTAATTAAATTTGCCAGGACTTCTCTCATGTAGTTGTTTGGATTTTGAGTTCAGATAGGGCAGTGATGGACTGGGAAAAGACACAAACTCTAATGCAGCACTTCTTTGCATATTCAATTTGGCAAACACAATGTTACCTGCTGGTTTTTAGCAGTTTTCAACATCTGGAGTTTATTTCCTTGCACATAGGGCTCAGTGGAAAAGGTGACTATGAAAGCCAGGACCCTGTATATGCTGATTATTTCAATTTTCTATTTGTCTGTAACATGCCCTACATCCCTCAAAGGCATTGTGAGGATGAGGAACATTTGAATGTATTTGGAGGTGCTGATTTCACTGAGGCAAGAAAGGCAAAATAAGATAAATATCAAGTGTTTGTGATAAGGGATCTCAGACTAAAGAAGAACCTCCCAGAGGAGGCAAGTTACTAACAAGATGCAAAATCAGAGCAAACAGCCAGTGCCATGGAATTACAATGAGAAGACAAATGCATGTGCAATTCAATACAGCCTCATGCATGCTCAGGGATGGGAAGGGATGGGTGATTTTGTCTTCTCCCCTTGCTTAAGTATGTGTCTGAACACAGATATACAAGCTCACACTGCACTCCAGGGGCATCAAAGTCTTTATTCCTTGGCTTCCACAGTGCTTCTCTTGATAGCATCTGCAAAGAGAAAGCTGGGAGCTGATCCAGGCATCCGCTCATTTCAGTTTGTTTTTGTAATTAAAGAGTGAAACAAACAGAGAAAATGGTGAGAATTTTAGGAAATCAATAGAAAACAGGCCAGGATTCTGCATCATCCCCATGCATCTTTCTCAGGTGCCAGACTTTGCAACTCCACTACCTTCAGCCTATCTTGGGGCCAGTTTTTCCTGTTTTTCTCTGACAGTGTGCTTAGCACAAAATGTAAAGAGACAAGACTCTCCCTCAGGAGTCTGCAGGCTCAGACAGACCCAGAAAAAATGCCTTGAACATGTGTGCTACTTTGGCTGCCACCAGAGCTCTGTGCAGGGTGAGGTAATCTGGTCATTCCCAAAACAGATGATGTTCCAATGTCTGGTTTCTGCTGGAGATGACCTAGAGGTCATCAAAAGGGGACAGAAACTAGCATTGTTCCTCTTTGCCCAGTAGTTCTTTGGGACATTACAGGTGGCCCGACCCCAGCCTTCAGGATTTCAGTCTTGCAGTGTACTCTGGCACTGGGTTGGATCTCAGGTGGGCTTTATGTCTGAGCACCAGCCATTCCAATGGACAATTCAACTCCTTGGGCTTGAGTGGCTACCTAAATAAAAGAAATTGCCATTTGATTGCAAATATCCTTCTGAGCCCAAAGACATTAAAAACCAGCTTTTTCCTTCACACCACTTCCACAGACTGTGAGAGGCAAGAAGAATCTAGAGCAATCCGCAGACTCCAGGCCAACAAACCCAAGCTCCATTATAATGGCAAAGTCACTTCTCCAAGAATTTTCACACCCGGTCTTCTAAATTCTCAGTCCTAACCACTGATTTTTCTCAACAAACGTTCTGCTTCATGCTCACTTGGCTTGAATGAACCACGCAGAGTAATCACAACTAGGCTGTAGCATCCCATGAGGACTCTTGATCTTGAATGTTGACTATTGACCAAACACTGGTGAAACACATCAGGAGTGCTGCATGCAGAAAACGCAGAGAGAGTTGGTGGCCAGGCAAGGAGAAAGCTTTGGCACTCATCAGGCAGGCTCAGAGCTGCTATGATGTTCTCTGGACCCATTAGTACTGTCCCTGCAAAATATTTTCTTTTGGAATTCAGCAGGAACTCTTCTGAGGATCCGCTTTTCCCTTTTGTCAGTAGCTTCCTCCTCCACTTTGTACACAGCCACCAACAGCTTGGAGCATCTCACAGGTGATAGAGCACATTTGGTCCATCCTCCTGAAGCAAAAAGGATTAGTGCAGGAAAAAAGCCAGCTGTCAGAGGATGGGGCGTGCCTGGGGAAGCTGGACATCCAGACTCCCACAGCAATTCCAGCCTTCCACACTGAGACACCTAGCCCAGGCACACTACAGTTCTGTGAGCGCTGGGAGACGTGTTTGCAGCTCCTTGTCTCCCAGTCCTTCCGCATTTGGCTCTTTGGTAGCAAGGATTTCAAACCTTCATAAATCAAGTCTTTCAGCATCATTCTCTGCTGATCCAAGCTGATTTTTTTAACCTCAAAGCCCTGCCCAGCCACTTTGAGATATTCCAGACATTTTTCAACCATTTATTTTTATTGAAACCAGCCAAGTCTCTGTATATATTGGGCCTTTTTTTTTAATCTTTTTAGTATACAAATCAGTTTAAAATAGTGTATAAGTCAGGAATGATTTGCAAATTAAACTGTCAAACCCTGGCAGGACTAGTGGCTGACGCCCTTAGCTTGAAATCTCCCAGCTGCTGTTGCTGTGAGTGCAGATCTCTAGAAGATGCCATACAACCTGCTTCTGCTTTCTTAGAAAATTCAGCCATTCTTTGATTTCAGGGAAATCTTACAGCTCCTGCAAACACTGCTGCATGTAACTCTCTAATGGGATCACCTGCCCAAGGCAAGGGATATGATATTTTAGGAGTCAAATGCTGGGGTTATGGTTATGCAAAGGTCTTCTGGTCTTAAAACCATTTATGTACAAGGAAGAGGAAGAGAAACTTGAAGTGGGGAGTGTGAGTCTTCCCTAAAACATGCATTTGGAACCACTGGAAGACAGTACTTATAAACCCAGGTATTTTCCTTGCGATTACTGGTAATCCCGTATTGGCAGATAGGGATCTAGTACTCAGGATGTGCAAATATGTAAGTTAAAATGTTCTTAGGTGACAAGATTTTGAGCCCTAAGGAATGCTGACACACTTATCATTATACCTCTGTTTCTTTTCTTCCAGACTGCTGGAAGTCAGTAACCATGCCGACCTCCTCCACCCAACTGCCAGCCCCTGACTCTACTAACTCCACCTTCACCGAACAACCTAAGTCCAACATCAACTTGTTCTCCAAGTTCATCCACTCAGATGAACAACTGGCCACAGATTTTTATAGCCTGTGGATTGGCCTGATGGTAGTCAATGCCATCATTTTCCTGGTGGGTGTTGTGCTGAACAGCTTGGCGCTGTATGTCTTCTGCTTCCGCACCAAGACAAAAACCACCTCTGTTATTTACACCATCAACTTGATCATAACTGACCTCCTGGTGGGCTTTTCCTTGCCTGTCCGGATCATCATGTTCTACAGTGCAGGGGATTGCAAGAATTGTTCCTTGGTTCACATCTTTGGTTACTTTGTCAACATGTACTGCAGCATCCTCTTCTTGACGTGCATCTGTGTTGACCGCTACCTTGCAATCGTCCAGGTGGAAGCCTCACGTAAATGGAGGAACCCCACTTGTGCCAAGGGGATCTGCATCTTTATTTGGATCTTTGCCACTGTGGTGACTTTCTCCATCCTGATCATGGCAATAAAGTTTGCCGAGTGCTGCCTCTCCAAGATTCTGGTCCTGATGGTCTGCGAGTACTTCTTCCCCCTCATCATAATCATCTTCTTCACCACCAGGATTATGTGTGCCCTGTCCAAGCCCAGCCTCATGCACCAGAGTCGGGAGAGGAGAATGAGGGCTGTGCAGCTCCTTATCACCGTCCTCATCATCTTCATGATCTGCTTCACTCCTTTCCACGTGCTACAGGTCGC
Organism: Eulacestoma nigropectus; assembly: GCA_013397775.1. Taxonomy (NCBI): domain Eukaryota; kingdom Metazoa; phylum Chordata; class Aves; order Passeriformes; genus Eulacestoma; species Eulacestoma nigropectus. The sequence continues at coordinate 131,095 of VZTE01001422.1, read as the reverse complement.
AATCTCCATCAACCCAGACATTCCCCACAACGTCAGCCTCCTCGTCTACCATGTGACAGTGACTCTGAGTAGCCTCAATAGCTGCATGGACCCCATTGTCTATTGCTTTGTCACCAATAACTTCCAGTCAACCATGAAAAACATCTTCAGGAAAACCGAGCCAGAGCAAACTAATGCAGACATCCTGGGTATGAACAAGAATTCCAAGGGCTCCAACGCAATCATCGCCTTCTCAAACACAATAGGAAGCCCTCTGAGCTTGCCGTCACCAAGCAGTGTCCAGATATAACCCACATCTGATGGCACACACTGCAGTAAGCCAGTGCCATGATGCTGGAATATTGCTAGGATGCACAATACTATTGTGTTCGAACTCTTTGTGTTTTAGGCTGAGGTTCAGACTGACAGTGGCGGAATTTGTTCCTCAAGAACATTGTGGTCTGTTTGGAAATGGAACCTACAGTGCTGTTAGTACCATATAAAAGAGAGTCTATTAATTACTGTTCCCAGCAGGGAAGTTTTCTTTGTATTTTAATACAGACATTTTGCTAGCAACAAACTCTTTACTGTGGTCTTCTTCTCACGTTTGTCATCATAATGCAGCACTTCTAGGATGACTTAGAAAGCAGGATAGCTCTGGTTTGTAATGAAAGATTTTTGTGCCTTGGGCATGTGCTTAAGAATAAAGGACAAGAGGGATGTTTCCAGAGCTATCCACTACAAAGTTTTTAGATGCCAATGGAATGGGAAAGAAAATAGTCTAACCCATATGTCACTAGTGACTACTCATTTGTTCCTGAAAAAGTCTGAACCTTCTCAGGGAATAGATGAAGTCAAGCAGTGAAGTCTCCTCTTGACTATAAGAAAAAATACATGTTGATGTATATCTTTTCATACATATTGTCTGTGTTGGGGAGAGGTTAAGGATATGTTCCACCTGTATTTGTATCACTAAGTCTCCTGAATTGCAGATGAGAATACAAAAATCTGTGAAAATGAACATGCATCCCAGCAAACTCTGCTGTTCTGCTCTGTCTCCCTGAGGAACAGCCAAGATGAAAACCAGAACCAGACTATGATGCTATACTATTCTGGTTTGGTTTTTCTCCCTGTCATGTAACATCAGGGCTTGCTGTTCTAATTCCCCCATCAGTCCATCCACTCAGTCACTCAAACATTGATACTCTCAAGCACAGAAAAAAGAATCCATCTCAGGCATCTAGGTTGAAATTCACACCATACAAACTCACTAGGATGTTTTAAAGAGCCATGTTTAAAGGCTCTTAAAGGCTTAAAGAGGCTAAGGATGCTGCAAAATTTTAGCCATAATAGTGGGGGAATGTTTTAGATGACATTATATCAATGAAACAATGCAAATGCAAAAAAAAAAAAAAAAAAAAAAACAAAACTCATAGGAAAAGTGCAAAACCTGTGGCATGAACAGCAATAACTGTTGTTGTTGCTTCACATCTCACTCACATGTCTATGGCCACTCCAACTGGAAGGCTACTATGAATTTATCAAGTCTAGTGATCAGCTTTTCCTGGTACTCACTGGTGTAAACCAGTCAGAAGAGCAGGCATTGGTCCAAGCTAGAGCATCCTGGAGTACTCTGCTTCCCTGGGACCTGACTGTGGAACAGCCATCTCCATGCCACAGGAAGACAACATAAACAGTGCCTCAAACTGCCTCTGCAATAGAGTTTGCAAGAGTTTGCTTCTCGCAACACATGTAACCTGTTTCCCCCCTGACCAACCCAATGGGAATAAAATTTGAACCAGTATCACTGGTATCCAGGAGGAAATCAGTATCACTGCAATACAGGGAACTGGATGTTCTCGTACCTGTTCCAGACAGTGGAGTCTGTAATTGCCAGTAATTGCCATGGCCAGGCATGTGACCTCTTCCCCAAGCAATACAGCTGACTCAGTGCCCTTCTGCTGGGACCTCTATTCCTTTGTAGAGGATCTTCCTTCCAGGAGGTGGTGATGAGGGCCACCAATACTGTGGCACTATCCCATGGGAGGTAAGATTGTTGTCCTGGTCATTGTTTCCCTTCCCAGGGCCCAATGGTACTGTGGTTTCCTTCTGCCTCATCTATTTCCTTATTCATCTGTAAATCACTGATACAGGCACCTCACAGCCAACATCTGTCAAATGATGCACACACGGATCAGGCTCTGACTTCTCAGCCAGGCTGGCCACTTCACATTTCTACCACCATTTTCCACCAGTCCCTCCTTTGGAGAAAGTAATTTTGTGCCTCCGAGGTCTGCACTTCCCTGCAAACTCCCACAAACTCAAGCCCACCAACCCACCACAAACACTCAGACCTTTTCATGCCTCCCAAGCTGTTTGTAATGAAAACGTGTGTCATATATACAGAGCTGTTAACAACACTTTTTTGCCAAGGCTACTCAGAGAAAGAGGAGGAAATGTGCAAGCCCTGTCCATAGCTTATTTTAGCTTCTTTGTTCCAACAACCCACAGATTCACAACTCCCATTCTCTTGCTATCAACAGTATTTTTGCCATATACAGAAATGTCTTAACATCTTTCTCAGTGCAGTTGTTCATTTGAGGTCAGTATAAAATCTCTAAGATGATTTGCTTGGATTTTTTTAAGTTCCTAAACAGCATCTCAGTCAAAGCTCTGTCTGTCTGCTGTAAACTTCTCTTGTGGTAGTCTGAATTCTCCTTACTGTCAGCGTATTATTCACTCCCTATAAAAGCCTCCTGAGACTGGATAATTCTCTTTAATGCCTATTGCCTTATGCAGAGCTTTCAGTGGTCCTTCTTCATTTTATACCAGCTCCAAAACAGGGTCTGGTCCCTTACCAAGGACACAGTCTCCAAAAATTGAAAAGAGGTCAAATTTTTCACAAACTAACCGACTTTTTTGTGACTTTCTGAGCTCTCTGTTTAATCCATACTGTTCACACATCTTGCTTTTCCTCAGGGTGCAGTACTTGCTAAACTTCTGTCCTATTTAAAATCACCCATTTGTGCTCAGGGTACAAAGTTGAAAACCAGAACCAAAAACTCAGCTATCATCAGAAATATTTCCCCGAATGGCACGGCTTTGGGGGGCAACTTCCACCTGCCAGTTCCCACTGCTGCTGAAGCATCCCTCAGTTCTCTGTGTTTCTGGAGACTGGGGCAAGGCCTCTCACTCCTTGATCTGCACCATCCCTCTGCTCAGGGTATCTCCTTGGGTTGCCTCTTAGTGATCACCAACAGGTGATCACTAAGAATTGGAATGCTCCTGCTCCTACCCCAACCTGCCCTTTCTCTGACGAGAACAGTCACACATGACAAAATGCAGAAGCTTCCAAGGGCAATGTGAGTGATTCCATGCATCATTAAATACATGCAGAGACTGCAAAGGTAAAGAAGCACACACAAGTCAGCTTTTTCAAGGCAGTCTTTCATGCAGAGTATTTAAAGATTTAGATGCCAAATTCCCGATGATTTCAAATTAAATCCAGTACTTAGCAGTCTTTGAGGATCTGGATCATTCCCCAGAGGCTGAAATAGTAATCGGGATGGATGGGCATTGCATGTCATACTACCACCACCGAGTCTGTGGTAGACAGAATGCATTCCCTAAAGAGCTTAACAGCAATAAAGAGCTCTGTAAAAAGCCCCGACCTTTCAGGGAATTACAGCATTCATTCCTCTTTGATGTGCTGTACTTCTCTTGTGCATCTAAAATCCTATAAAGTGAATTAGAAATATCCTCTTCTAGCAGCTGCCCAGAGGCCAGCAGAGAAAGACAGTGAAAAATCTCTCATGTATTTCTTGGGATCTTGGTCATGCCTGGGACACAAAATCTCAGCTAACCATGAGCCTGAGTCCCAATACACAGATATTTGCAGTCTGTTGACATGCCAGGGGATGGGTACCCAGAAACAGTTGAGTCTCTTTCTCTCCCTGCTGTGTGTCTCACCTGCATTGCATCCAGCACAGCCCGTGATTCAAAGCACTTCTGTCTTTGCAAGGTTTTCCTGTTACAGCCCAGAAACCTGTAGCAAGAAAAAAGTGCAGAACAGCCAGCCCTCAGTCACACTGAAAACATATCAGGGCCCAGCAAAGCTGAAGATCTCCAATTCTGCACCAGAAAATGAGCCCCTGACTCCACACGTGGGGTTATCTGCAAGCCTAGCTTCCTCCTGGGCTCTGAGCAAGCTCTGCCCTGCCTCCACAATCATCTGATAACTGCCAAGAGGAAACAGCACAGCCATGTGCAAGGGCAATTTATTCCGTCCTTGTCCCTCTGGGGTTTGGTCTCTCTAAGATATGTGCACAGGAGTCTCATTAATCAGGTCAATCAGCATTAATAAGCACTTCTAGCAGGTGTGGCCTCTGTGGGCAGAAAAGCTGAGGAAAGTGGAATTGCCATGTTAGGGATATGAGCACAGGTCACTCTGCCTCTTCTGTACCTGTCTTCCAGGTGTAAGGGCAGGAGTGGCTCTGGGCAAGAATTTGGGAGAAGACAGGTCTGATCTCCACAGCTACTCTGGGACAGAGGAAGATGAGGAAGACATTGCAGAGGAACCCAAGCCACAAAGTAATAAAGGAGGAAGAGAAGGTTAAACAACAAGCTGAGTTCCATGAAGGGCAGGGCCAGTAAGAACAAGGATGAGGAAGGTAGGACAGGGGAAAACAGGGAACGCAGGGACATGATACCCAGCAAAGAATGACACAGGAAAAACAAGTGAGAGCTGGCTTGCTTTTCCCCTTCTGGACACAATTAGTCCCAAAACAGGAGCTCTGGGGAGGATGCCAGTGCTTGGATCAGAGCTGGAAGACTCCCATTTTAGGAAGAAAAAGCTTAAAAGCATAGCACTTTACCACCGTCCCATGGTGAGGCCCAGGAAAGGGATGAGGGTGATCTCCCCACATTCATCTGAGCTTTTGTTGTCTTGCAGTAGAATACAGGAAGGTCTCCTGTGTGCTGGGAAAGAGGAAGAGTGTCTTTATCCCTACACCTTTGGGAAGAGGGTGCTGAGGATGCAGGAGGGGATCTGGTGTGGTGTGGGTTCTCATGGACTCATATTAGCATCCACTGTAAATGTTGGCTACATGATGAACAGGATTGTCATGGGAAGTGCTGGGTGATGCTTATGATAGATGGTGCCACCTGAAATGTCACGTCACAGCATGTCCCATGCTCTGCAGGGCATCCCAGGCAGGGCAGACTGGGATTGCAGCAAGTCCCCAAGCACAAGAAATGATCAATCGCTTCACTGCAGTATTTCAGTGCTTTGTGGTGGGTCCTGTTCAGCTATTAGGACCTAATAGGGATGCAAGGGAGAGTATCCACTGCAACCATAGAATCATAGGATCATTTGGCTGGAAAGGACCTACAAGATCATCAAGTTCAACCGTTTCCCCAGCAATGTCAAGGCCACCACTATGTCTCTAAGTGTCACATCTACACGTCTTTCAAATACAGAGTGGGATGATGACTCATACACTTCCCATCCTTCTGATTCCTTCTTCTTCAAATACATCAAAAAGCACCCAAACTTCCCTGGCAGAGATATGAGTTTCTCTAAGTGTTCTTATAAGCAGCCAGTGTTGGCAGGATATCAAGGTCTTAGTTCATGAAACTGTCCTTCTTCATGATTCTTGACTATAGTGTGAGAGATGAGATTAATTTAGGTATAGAGGCATGGGTCTGAGTTCTAATACAAGTGATTTTGCTTTTCCTTCATGGCTGTATGCAGCGCTAACAGCCCAAATCAAGACTGAGGTTCTTCTTTCCAGCTGCTCTGTAACACAGAAGAGCCTGTCAGATGAAATAAAGCCGAGTTTACACGGAGGAGAAAGTCCTTGTTCACCTCACAGCAATCTCAGGGAAAGCTCACAGAGAGGAGCTTCTGCCATCACAATGAGAAAGTAGTAGAATAATGGAATCATAAAATATCCTGAGTTGGAAGTGACCCACAAGGATCATTGAGTCTCACTCCTGGGCCTGCACAGGACCATCCCCAAGAGCCACACACCATGTGCCAAGAACTCTGATCCAAACATGTCTCCTCCAAGCACATCACCTGTGCTCTTCTCAGTAGGAAAAGCCAAAGAGAAAGGATTAGTCTGAGCTCCAGTCCCAAAAGAAGCATTCTTGAAGGCCTTGCAGGAGGCCTCTTGGCTTCTCTTTGATCCCTCAGTAGACCTTAATAAGACTTTCCTGACATGTCCTTAAAGCAACCAAACAAATTTCCCTCTATGTGGTTCAAGTACCCAGGAGCAAAATAGCAGCAAAGGTTTTTGTTTAGAGCAGTTTTACTTCCATGTCCTCCAAAAGATGACTCTAAAACAGGCCTAGAAGTGCTTGTTTGTCTCTAGAGATGCAGAAAAGTGGAAATTGCTGCAGATCAGTTAAACAGATTCCCCCAAGGGACTTGCCCAGGGGAAGTCCATATGGGAGTAGGGCATGGCATGAAAGCCTTTGGCCAGAGCCCAGCCGTTGGCTCATCTGTCCTTTGATCCTACAGTCAGCATCTCTCCAGAGAAGGATCCTTATAAATTCATTCCTGAAGTTCATTAGACAGGAGCCTAGACCAAAGCCCAGTATCCAACCCCTTGATGTTTTGGATAGCTTGGAGACTGCCCAAATCCTGTCTTCCCAGGGAAGGTCTCTCTTGATTGATTGTATTTAGAGATGGAAATGCCGCGCTGCCCGCATCACTTGGAAAACACGGTGAGCTCAAGACGCCGGTTCAGACGGACTTCTCTGCACAGCTACCCATTTGCAGAGCATGTGGTGGGAATCTGTTGATAGGTTCTTGACAGAAGTTATGGCTTGTTTATCTGGTAGCTTTACTTTGTGCCTCCGACCCAACCCGGAAACCCTTCCTCTTCTAACCTCTTGGCCTGCTATTATACACAGAATCATCTACATGATAATTTTGGTAACCATGATTCATCTTACGACAAACACTGCATAAAGCAAACAGATTTATATTGTCATAATTAAAGCAAACGATTGGATGGTTTATCCATACAATCCTAACAATTCTGCCACTGCTAGCGCTGTACCTGACCTGCAGAGCTTTCAGTAAGTCATTATAGGGTGTATTAACCCATGGAATATCAAAACAGGCACGACCCTGCTGTTTCTCAATGCTGGAAGGAACTGGAAGCCAGCAGGACTTCTTTCTAAGGTTACTGCTTGCCTAATGGAGGTGAGAAAACCTCTCCCAGTCATCCCAGCATCAACCCATTTAAACTGGAGCCCCTTTTTCAGAAAGCCTGCAGTTCTGCTCTAATTTCTCTGAGGTTTAGAGAAGGTATATCTCCTTCTTTGTCTTTGCAGTGCTACGTTTCAAAGCCACAGATATTTGCTCTTTGCCTAACAGATAACTACACCCTGAAATGCCAGACCTTTTTTTTTCCAGCAAAGGTATTTGTAAACAACCCTCTATTCCTGCATTCCAAAAATAATTAAATTACTCTGTCTTTTCCTGTGAGGCATGTTTCCAGGGTCAGGCTTTCTGGTGGTTATTTGCCGAGCTTCTTCAGATGTTTCAGCTGCCTTTTCCACATCAAGGCACCAGAATAAAGATGGGGATGGGGAACAGAGGGGAGTTAGTCCATCAGTTGATTTAAAGTAGGTTAAATCCCTTCTTTGCACTGGGGCAGAAGCAGGGTGAAACAAACGGACTGAGGGACACAGTTATGCTCCAGGACACAGGACCATGGTGCTTCCACACCCACCACCCACAAATCCAGACCTGCCAACCAGTGAGCACCCTTAACATTTTTGGCTTCCTTTCAGCCACCACACTATCCGTCTAGATCTGCCCAGCAAAGCCCACATACTCTGCATTTGGGAGCCATGTGTGAAGCCCTCCAAACCCCACAAGGATTGGAGAAGTGGGTGGAAGGGCATTCTCTGTATGTTGTCTCTACAGCTGCCATGTCTAATACCAACAGCAGCAGCTACTAGTATAAGGGACATGGATGTGCCATTTGTAACTTAACTTTCCCAAACAACAGCGCAGCTGTTTGTCCTGCAAGACGCTGGGAGTCATGAAAAATCAATTGGTTCTGCCATGAGTATCCTGGAGGGTTATTTGTCAGCAATGCTGAGCGAGGGAGCAGCAGAATCCCAAGGGAGGGATGCACAGAGGAGGGCAGGACACCTGCACAGAACATAGGTGTGCAGGTAAGGGTGGCAAGCATGGAGTGTGTGTTTGCAGTAGTAACTGTGCAATGGAAAAACAGGGCAAGGATCTGGCAGAAGCAGCTGCAGGCAGGGAAGTCTCTTCCTCTGTGGCAGGCAGCAAGGGCCCATGGGTTGTTTAATACACCCTCAAATTCTGGCTATGTGATGCAAATAAGACATCACCCAGATCCCAATCCAGCACCCAGTAGCAGCCAGGGAGGATTTCAGAGGAGTGTCTGGTGTCTGTTCTGGGCTGTTCCTGGAAGTCTTTCTCACTTGCCATTCCAGTGGTGTGGTGCAGTTGGGGAGTTTGCAAGACCTCCTGCCTGTGGAGCCCAGCACGTGGCTGAACACCTGAGGACACAAGCACCTAAAAAGCAGGAAAACAAATTTGCCATAAATGCAAAAGGGACAAGTTTGTGCAACAATGTCTTTGCGTGTGCATGTGGTGAGAGAAAGAAATGATTCAGTGTGACTGGGGAGAGGACTCACAGACCCTCACCATGAAGGCACAAACCCTGAAGAGACCAGGGAGATGAGAGGCAGGACACAGGCACAGTGAGGAGGTGTAGGGTGAAAGCCAGAAGGAAATTAAAGCACAGGCTCTGCAGTCAGGTTCCAGTGAAAGATGTCAGGAGTTTATCTACGCCACATCCAAGGGTGTCCTTAAGGGGTCTGGGAAGTTTCCCTCTTGCCAAGAGTGTTTGTGGTCAGAGAGCAGACAGCAGCATGGGCACCAGCAGATGACATGAGCAGATCAAAACCACAAGATAACTTTTGTGGGGGAGGGAGCTTTTTAATGCAATCTCAGGGGGGAGGAGAGCCCTTCATTGTCTTTCCAGTTCCCCTCAAGGACAAAATTTCTTTCCCGTACATGGAAAGGTACATTTTTTTCCCTGCCATCAGCAAAAATCTTTCACAGATTAAATATGTTCTAATAGCTCTCCAGGGGAGCCTCTTTGTCCAGCTCACAGCGCATAAAATCACAGGAAACAGCCTGCCTGAGGGCTTTTCTCAGCAACTGGAGAAAAGATAAAGCTGCTGGGACACAGGCGTAAATATCCCATTGGTTTTAGATTTGGGCTTCATCCTGTGAAGTCGCATCCCTTTTGCCTGCAGCAGGACCAGAGGATGCTCAGGACCAGGCAGAATTGGTGTTACACCTGTCCTGGGCACTGCACCAGAGCAGATTTCACAATTGGCCCAGGTCTTTTCATCTTTCCATGCTTTCACAGGCCTTCTCAGCTGGAACCTATAGAACATATTGATTTTGATTAACAGGTACAGTTAATTTTTCCTGAGCAGTATTTTGACCCAAGTGTCACTTCTAAAACCCCCATATACCTGTGTGGGGAAGGGCACAGGACTATGGCAGGCACAGAGTGTGATAAAGGGCTCCAGGTGGGCAGGCAAATCACGGCCAAGTGCTTGATTTTATTTTTGAACTTCACTTTCAGTCCTCCCAGTGTCCGAGTCCTCACATGCTTTGCTCTGCCACTTATACCTGTGTTACAGTCATCCCCGCCTCTCCTCTCACCCATCCTTACTCAAACCAGTGCATCCAGTGAAATGGAATCTAGCTTTTCCTGCACAGAGGTGGGATCCTAAAACTGGGCAACCCTAAGGCTGCTCTGCACCAGCAAGTTCGATGTTATGTCAGCTGCCACAAGCCCTGTACCCCACAACTTGCCAGGAATCTCCAGCTTTGACTTCCCTCCCACAGCAGCATCTGCCACGCCAGCATCCACAGGGAGAGCATCACAGGAGTTGTTCCCCAGAATCCCCTTCCCAGGCTTTCTGGAGCAGCTCAGAGCAGCTCCACACCAATTTTGCTGTGTTTAAGCAACTTTCCCAGGACCACTTAGGATACATTGCTCAGTCCAGGTGGCTGGTATCCCTGTGTTGAAGGAATCTTTCCTTTTTCCTGCATCTCTTCCCTTCCCACGGGAACAGGATGCCCCAACGACAAGACACTGCATTGTATCCTTCACTCATATGAACAGTACTGGTTACAATTACTGTTTAGGGAAATTTTATAAACACATACAGCAGGTTTAAGCTTTCTTTTTATTTATTTTAATTAAATACTTGTGGATAACAAATGGCCAAAGTTCTCAAAAAAAAAATCAGTAAATCTGAAGATTTAAACAAGGTCAAGGAATCATAATCCTTTTCCTTGGAAACTCTCTTTAGATACATAAACTCATACAGGATGGGAAGAGGGAAGTTTGCTGAATTTCCCCAAGAGACTTCAGTGACCCACCATTACCTCTGCATTACACTGATGCAAGGCAGGGAGGATCTGTTTGCACCATCCTTTTCTGCAGCTTTTTTGGATATTCTGCAGCAGAATGATTTCAGCAAATAGCAAAGTTCATGGTCTGACACTGCCAGCCAAGTAGTGACCACACCAACCACTGCCCTCTGCTGAACACAGCCTGGAATCCCCACGGAGCTCCCAGATGTCCAGAAAATTATGGTTGAAATCCTGTTTTCCTGGGAGGATGGGGAAAAATCAAATTACTCTCTTAGATCATGAATGTTCCCTTCAAGTCAGTTGCCAAAATCCTATATTTCATGGCTTCCATGTTGTATTCCTGCAGTACTGTTGCACCTTTACAGCATATTTAAGCATCTCCTTCAACCTCAGAATATTAATCACTCTTAACTAACACAATTTGGGTTCAGTTTCCCTCACTACAAGAGCTCAAGGAGCCCTGGGTGTTTCCTCATGCACACCTTGGTGTGCTGGACCCCACAGAAATCCTTGTTGAGGTCTCCTGTCCCTGAGCTCCAGCTCCCTGCTGGCAATAGACAGCATTGTTTGTTCATGGCCCTTGGCAGTAAGCACTGGGGAGGCTGTACCCCAAATTCTGTGCTCAGTTTTGGGCCCCTCATGACATGAAAGGCATTGAGGTGCTGGAGCAAGTCCAAAGAAGGGCAATGGAGCTGAGGAAGGGACTGGAGCACAAGTCTTGTGAGGAGTGGCTGAGGGAGCTGGGGGGGGCTCAGCCTGGAGAAATGGAGGGTCAGAGGGGACCTTGTTGCTCTCTACAACTCTCTGACAGCAGGTTGTAGCCAGGTAGGGGTCAATATCTTCTCCCAAGTAACGAGACTGAACGAGAAGAAATGGGCTCAAGTTGTGCCAGCATAGGTTTAGGTTGGATATTAGGAAAACTGTCTTCATTAAAACAATGGCCAAGCATTGGAACCGACTGTCTAGGAAGGTAATGGAGTCATAATCCTTGGAGACGTTTAAAAGACATGCAGATGTGACATTTAGGGACATGGTTTAGTGGTGGACTTGACAGTGCTGGGTTAAGAGTTGGGACTTAATGATCTTAAAGGTCATTTTCCACCTAAACGATTCTATGATTCTATTATTTTTAGTCCCCCTCAGAGCTTGTTGTACACCTGTCCACATATCCCGGAGGGTCAGTCACCACTATCCCCAAGGCAGTCCCTGCTTCAGGACTTCCGGCATGGCTGGAAATGGTTTCCAGAGCTACGTTTAGCTGAAGGCAAAGGGTGGGGAGGCCCTGGCACAGACTGCCCAGAGAAGCTGTGGCTGCCCAATCTGTGGAAGTGTTCCAGGCCAAGCTGGACAGAGCTTGGAGCAACCTGATTTTGGACAACGCGTATTTCAGGCACAGCAGTGGGAGGGGGTTGATGCTCAGCCTTGTCAGGGAGGGGGCCAGCTGCAGGGCATGTCCACCCTGGGGCTCTTCAGCACTCTGACAGGGTCCCGCACACGGGCTGGGCCGTCTCCGCTCCTCGTTCTCCTGCCCCTGCCCAGGCCGGAGCTCGGTGCTGGTTCCCGGCTGCACTCGGGGCCTCGCCGGGCCCAGGGGAGCGGAGCGGGAACGGCACCGCGGCTGCCGCGAGATGGCGCTGAGGGAGAGGCCGAGGCCGGAGCGCCGCGGCCCCTCGAGGGCGGGTCAGACCTCGTCCCCCAGAGACAGGATCTCCTCTGTCCTGGGGCTCGGACCTCGTCCCCTCAGTAATAGGACGGCCAGTCCCTTGATGAGGGGCTCAGCGTCCCCTCAGTGACCGGAACCCCAGTCCCTCAGTGGTGGGGCTCAGACATCGTCCCCTCAGTGATCCGACATCAGTCCCCTCCGTGGCAAGACTCCCCTTCTCTGCAGTGGGGGCTCAGAGTACGTCCTGTGAGGCAGAACCCTCACTCTGGCCCTTGGCTAGGGGGACTCGGATCGTGTTCAGAGGCAGGATCCCCCTGCTGTTCAATGGGACTCAGACACACATGAGGCAGGACCTCTATGGTGGGGCTCTGACCTTGACCCTCAAAGCCAGAACCTGCAGACCCTCGGTAGAGTGCTCAGTGTCCCCTAAGAGGCAGGAGCCCCCTGCCCAATGGTGGAGCTCAGACCACGTCCCCTCAGGGGCAGGACCCCTACTCCATCCCTTGGTGGAGTGCTCAGACCTTTTCTCCCTAGAGGCAGGACCCCTACTCTGCCCCCTCGATGACCAGACCCAGGGTGTTGGAGCTCTCAGGACTCCTCCAGCTGCCTGCGGTCAGGAGCAGGACCCAGGCCAGGTATTGATGGCTGTGGCCAAGGCAAAAACCATTGAGACCATGGCCATAGTAAGAAGCCCAGGCTCAGCAGCAGAGGGAGGCCAAAAATGCTCTGGGCAACCTTGCTTCCCTCAGCCTGTGACACAGGAAAGGAGACACACTCCTCTCTTTGCCCACCCCCACACATAACATAGCTGAGTTGTGGCCCCATCGCTCAGCTGCTCTGAGCCTTGAACAGTCTAAGTGCTCCCAAAACCAGCACCAGCCAGGCATGGGACATGGTCAGGGCTGGGAATTGTCTTTGGGCACGGTCACAGCTGAGAGTTGTCTTTGGGGGATGCTGTGCAGGAGTAGCTCCTCTAGCCAGGCACTGGAAGGGGTGTCATCCTGCTACAGACCCTTCTCCTGTATGGGTGGCACTGGCAACTTCACAAGAAGGGTTCCCCTGTTCTTGCCTTGGCAAACGCTTGCATAAATGCCCATGGGATAGCCCTGGGATAACCTCTCCCACTACAACTCCTTCCTCTGTTCTTGCTGAAGCCCTGGTTTGGTCTAAATGACCCCTTTCATCCTGTAGCCATGTGAGGAGGTCACTATCTGTGTCTTGAGTTGTTTGCTGAGCCATGTTCAGTGCCCGAGAAACATCTGGCTAGAGCTGCTGTCATGGTCTAGAATGCATCCACTCCAGGGACAACTGGTCCAAGCCCAGGCCCCCAAGAAGACGGTGGTTATGGGTGCACTGCTGGATCCATGACTGGGAAATGCTCTGGGTCAGTCACATGGAGCCTGTATGGGAATGTTTTCAGCTCCAATACAAACCTGCACAATTACACACTGCATTAGACTCTGACAGTTTCCTGTCTGAAACTGTTTCATTTGTCATCTTCTTGAGTTGCTAGTAAATCAGAGGGGGGAAAATGCTATGACTTATCCCTTCCACTCTCAAACACAAAGTGCTCCTGGTTAGGCAATGCCTGCATCAGGAATTTCCTTTGGGTTACCAAGTCACTACGGAAGGAAAAGGTTCTGATGGAAATAAGTCACCACACACCAGTTCTGGGAACCACTTACCTTGGAGCACAGAGCTCCAAAACAGATCACCATGGTCACCTTATGCATTGTCCCCAGGCAGTAGCTGCATGTCTGGAAAAGCCCCCAAAAAGCTCTGTTCAGGGTCTTGCTCAACTATAACCCTTCATAGGCATCCCCAGCAGTTCACAGTCAAGAAAAGACTTGAAATGTAAAGGACTTAAAAGCCTCCAAGTACAATGTGCCGTAGCAAAAAGGCAAGAGACAGCAAGTATGTTGCCAAGGTCATGGATCCATGTCAAATGATGTCACCCACCCTCTGCATTACAGAGAAGGAAGGACCCAGCCCAGTTCCTCTCTGACGTTAGGTCTGACTCTGGGACAATTTTTGGGTGTGAGAATGAGCTGGGCACTCGAAACATTTCTTTCTTCTTCTAAAAGCACAAATGGAGTGCTCAATGTTGTCTCAAGCTAACTTTGACTTGGGTCAGTCAAATGCTAACTGGGAAAGGAGAGAAAAAAATCCCAGGAACAAACTGAACCTGAAGCTAAGTTCTGCATTCCTCCTGGCAGAAACCCTGAAACATGGGAATAACTAAACACAGTCAAAATGGCATGTAACAAACTGAGAACAGCAATGATCATCTTCCAACGCCTTCCTCAGAATACTGATAAATTCCACACCCTCACTCTGGCAGTCCCTGTGCAGTCCTTTCCTCAACTTTACCTCTTGCACACTGAAAGAGGCTTGATGCCTTTCTTTGGAAAGGTTTCCTGAAAAGTCTCAGAGGCTTAGAAACACTGTTCTCCTTTGCAAGCTGAAGATGTCCATGTTCAAATTATTCCCACTTGATCCTTCAGTGGTACTACTTTTTAACAAAAATACCTGTTTTACCGCAATATATTTAATATAAATACTTCTTTTTCACCCAGACTTCTTTTGCTTTGCTTACAAACAGCATATTTCAGCTTTGGTTGACTAAGTGATTTGTATGCTCTTAATAAAAAATACATCTTGCTTTCCCTGATCCAAGCATAGTCTGAATTCCTTGAGACTGTGCTGCACTCTGTGGACCTGCTTGTAACCCTCGGTGCTTAATTCCTCCTTGGTTTTCCTTAGGAACGGAAACTTCCATGGTTCAAAATGCAGCTAGAGAGACAATATTTCTCTTCTCCCACTTCTGTCCCTCATTGCACGTATGTCTCTCTGTGACACACAGCCTGCTGCAAAGCCACGAGGCATCCATATGCTGGGAATATTTTTTGATGTTCCTTTCCTAATCCATTTGAACCCTAACAATTTGACAGGTCAGGCAGACCTAACAGGTTTTGCTCCTAGCTGGCAGAGCAGAACAGAAGAGCTCATCCGCCTTTAAGCAGGACCCAAAGGACCAGGAGGCCACATCAGTCTCCAGCCCTGTGAAATGCATCATTTGGTGGGGTGCTCAGGGAGACAATCACCACTAATCCCAGAGCCTTTCCCTCTAATACGCATTCACGAGGACAGGGCTTGTAACCTGCCTGTGACTCATCTCGTTCTTAGGCAACGTGCCACAAAGGAAGAACACTCAAAACGGCCCAAGACAACTCTCTGCTGCTCTGCTCCAAAACAGGAGAAGGAGAGGCAGCTGCAGAGTTGTTTCCAAACAGATCCACAGTGAAATGGTGACACAGCAATTCACACAAGTCCAAAACAGAGCACAGCTCTGTCATAAACAGCCTCTTTTACAACCCAGCCTAAGGAGGGCGGCAGCTCACCTGGCTGGGGATTTGATCTGTTTCTGAGTGACAAGTGAACGCAGAAAAACATGGTGATGCGTGAGTCAGAAAGAGTTGTGTGCAGCAGCCAGGCAACTCCAAAACCTGCCCCTTCCCCTCTTTCTTGCAGAGTTGTGTCCCATAGGCCAACATAGGTTGTTATTTCAGAGGCAGAGAAGTCCCCAGCCTTGCAGATGAAATGTAGATTCCATGGAGAAAGTTCAGTGAGTGGGCTACATCTGGCTAAATATCCATGTGGAGAAATGGTATCATTACCGCCTTGGCACTGTTGTCCATCAGGGCTCTGGGGTTCCCTATATCCTCTACCCTAAAACATGAACCTACTCTGGTAGATATTATGGTTTTCTCAGTATACTGACACCTTGCTTAGACCACATTAAGTTTCTATGTTGGCACTGTGAGAACTAAAGTAACTTTATTTCTAAGCAGTTTCATTCACTTTGTCCTGGTTTAATGCGCGTGCTTTCAATTCACCCCTTGGGTAGTCAATTTAAAATGCAAAGATGTCTCTGCAGAGATGAGCTCCCACCTAACTGCTCTGTGTTACTGCCTTGGCACACATCACAGGCTTATTTCTCTGTGCTTTAGTTTAGTCTGGTTATGAAAGCGCTGGAAACTCCAGCAGGAAGGACTAACCTGGCTAGTGTTTGTAGGGTGCTATCTACATCCTATCTGAGATGATTTCAACATAAATGTTGGCTGTATTTATTCTCCCCTGCATTTGCTCACACAGGACCCACACAGGACCCCTAATCCTCTTCCCACTCACATCCATCTGGTGAGCTGAGCCCAACCCCTTAGATCTGAGTTGATACCAAAGCTGTAGTGTGGGAGGGCAGAGAGACGTGGGAAGCAGGGCAAATACAGCTACAGCCATCTGGGGAGAGGAGCTGGCATAAGCCAGCAGGAGCAGAATGAATGGGGCAGGGGTGTTGGGTAGAGCAGGTGTCCCTCTGAGACTATGGGGCAAGTCTTGCTGGCAAGTCTGAGGCCATGGTGGTTGAAGGCAAGAGGAGAGTGCTAACAGCTCAGAGAGCAATAGATAGGGTGCTCTGGTCAGACTCATTCAAAACTCTGAGTCCATCCTTTGTACGTCTGGAAATGTGGTGGGAGGGGTTCCTCCTTCCCTCCCTGACGAGATAACATCTAAGTCAACCTCATCACTAGAGGGTGGCCCCAGCCAAAGACAAGGAAGAAGAAGAGGCATCAGTGACTTTCATGAAGAGGCCCTGCTGCATCCCAAATAATCTTCCCTGCTGAAAGTACAGGAGCCAGCAAAGCTTAGAATCACAGAACCATAGAATATCCTGACTTGGCTTCATGTCATTCCCTTGGGTCCTGTCACTGTCATCAGAAGAAAGAGACTGGTGCTGTCCCTCTGCTTCCCCTTGTGAAGAAGCTGTAGTTTGTGATGAGGACTCTTCTCAGTCTCCTCTTCTCCAAGCTGACTAAGCCAAGTGACCTCAGCCACTCCCATATGACTTCCCCTCCAGATCCTTCACCATCCTCTGGATGCTTTCTAACAGCTTAATATCTTTCTTGAATTGCGGTGCCCAAAAGTGCACACAATATTCAAGGTGAGCCCACCCCAGTGCAGAGCAGAGTGGGACAATCCCCTCCCTTGCCCGCCTGGTGATGCTGTGCCTGATGGCCCCAGGATAGGATTGGCCCTCCTGGCTGCCAGGCCACTGCTGACTCACATTCAACTTTCCATTGACCAGGACACGCAGATTCCTTTCTGTAGCACTGGTCCCAGGCTGTCCATACATCCAGGGTTCTCCCATCCCATGTACAGAACCCATCACTTGCCATTGCATGAACTTCATATGGTTGGTGTTTGTCCAGCCCTCTATTTCATCAAAAGCTCTCTGCCTTCGAGGGAATCAACAGCTCCTCCTAATTTAGTTACCAGGGTCATTCCTCTTGCTCTTCTTGAAAACTGGGAAAACATTTGCCAGCTTTCATCCTGTGTTGCACATAGATCCTACCAAGACAGAGAACAAAATGGATGTCTTCAGGAGGCTATTAAGCATGCAAAGGGAAGCTCACAGTGAGATGGAATGAGGTACTGTATTTCTTAAAGTGTAAATTATGCCTCTACTTTTACATATTTCCCACAGATTGGAAACGGCATTCTCAGGAATGTCCAAGCTGATCTCCATAAAAGCTTAGTCTTCATTAAACCTAGGGAAATGCATCATTTGAAGGAAGCCTTTGTGCACTCCAGACACAAACTGCTCCAAAATCCCCCCCCCACCTAAGACAAACTGCTCTGAGACTTTACCCTTCTGCTGCAGTATAGGCAGCCAAAGTGTTTCAGCTGACATTCTGGTTCTGGGAGAAGGTTCAAGTCTGCCCAAGGTTATAACCAATAAGTGAAATTAGCAGTGGCTTCTTCTCAGTTAACCTCAAATTGCCTCTGTCTACACAGACATGCCTTGAAGCAATTGAACTCAAGCTTTCCCTTGGCACTGGATCAAGCACCATGGATTTGCATTTGATTTTTAGCCTGTACTTCACATAACATTTATGCAGACAACAGGCATATATGAGCACTTACCATCAGCTTCCCCTCCTTCTTCCTATTTCCACAGCAAATTGGCGAGGAGTGTTTCTGACAGGCTTTTAAAGCCCAAATGGTCAAAATAAATAGGTAGGGTATTTATAGACTACTACAGCTATAGGAATAAAAATAAGAGCCTGGTTACTGAGCTGTAAAACTCAGATGCAGCCTGCATTAAATCATGACCTTTAGAGGTCCCTTCTGACCCAAACTATTCTATGATTCTATGCAAGCCCCTCCACATACAGCACAAGACTTTACTGTGCATAGAGATTGTATTCACATGTGGCACATGGTCACTATAGGTGAAGAGTTAGAATGCTTGCAAATTGTTCCCTTCACCCTCATCATTCCCACCATTCTGTGGCACAGAGGTCACTGGGGCTGCCTTCAGAGATTTGGTTTCACCCACTGAGTTCCACTGCCTTCCTATTGGGAGATACGGACAGTTGGAAGTCAGTGGTGCTCTGGAGAGCCTGTGAGTTTGGTTCATTGCAACCAGGTGCAGGAGCTGGTGGTGCAGTTTGTTTATAGCAATGTCAATATCTCTTCATTCTTGCAAAATAAAGCTACAGTTCTATCATGGCCACATCTCTATGGCAGAGCCCTAAAACTGTCAGCAATACCTTGCTGAGATGTGCAGATGTAAGAAAGCACACAGAGAAAATGACTTAATGCAGACAAGGACAGAGTCATGCCCTGTGCCTTCCCAGATCTCCAGGATGTTGGTCAGGACAACACCCTGTGCTTCACCACAGCAATCACCAGTGATGTGCTACAAAACTTCAGCAAGTGACAAGGCTCCTTGGGATCTGGCTAAAGGAATTCAGACACAGGCCAAAAGTGGAAGGTGGCCTACATGGAGAACAAGTTCTGCTGAGAGATAACAGCCTTCATTCTCCTCTTTTGGGGATAACACCCACTCGGCAAATTTCAGCAGTCCATAAAAGTCATACAAATTGAATGATGGCTGGAGGAGGTGGCAGAAATCTCTCTCAGAGGAGAGCACAGGCTGAGCTACAGCAGATGTCTGCTTAGACACCAGTTAGACAAAATCCTCTTTTGTCTCTTTTCTTACAAAACCACAATCAGATAAACATCAAGATCTTTTGGTGTTCCTGAAATATTGTGGGGTCTTGGCAAAAGAGACAGTGAGATGCTTGAGACTTGTTTACCTGGTCCATGCATGTGATAGTTCAACAGCATTTCTCAGATCAAAAGGAGAGGTTAGGCCTTTTTTATTCCAAGTGCACAAGGTCTGAAATCCCCAGACCCCTTCATTTCTGTTTGTTTAGCACTTCCTTTGTGCTGATTTTTCATTTCCATCTGAAAGTCTTCACTTTTGGATTCAGGTGCTGCAATGTGAGTCACATGCTGTCAAGGAATACCAATCTGTCCTCTTAAAATGACAATGTGTCCCTTGCTTTTAAAACAAGAATCATTGGCACTGATATATTTAACAGTTACGATATTACTGCCTGCTGGTCCCATTCCCATTCAGTCTGTCCCCTTTCCCACTGTCCTTCTGGACACATGGACTCTTGCAGATTATAATCCCGTTTTCCTATCTTCTGATAAATCCTACCAGAGATAGTCAGGTACCCACCTCTATCTTTTCAGGGAGTGTTTTCTACCTCTTCTTTCCCTTCAATCCATTATGCCCTGGAAAAATGTCTACATCCATCACTGCTGCTAAATTTCAGACCATCTTTCTCAGTTCTCCCTAGGGACTGCAGGCTTCCACCAGCCCTTAGCCTGCCCTATGGCTCCACAGCCATAAGGGTGGCAGCTCTTGTTGTTTCAAAGATGATTTCACAGCAGAGGCAAAACAGAAGGAAGGAAGATGCTCACAGAAACTTTCAGAGGCTCCTTTCCCTAACGGCTTCCAAGATCATAGCCCATAGGACCAAGCAGAGGCATCTGGAAGACACCTGTGCCTCCAAGCCCTTCAGAAACCCTGTGGAACATCTCTGCCTGGCTGATCATTCTCACCACACTGTGGGCCTTGAGGGACTGAACGGACGTACTGCTCCTGTAGCAGACATAAAGCACACGTTGCACAGCTCCAGATCTTTTTCCCTCAGCCTGTTTATAAGAAAGGATGTTGGTGTCAGACACTCCTCGCTCACTTGGTTGGGCTGCTCGGCACAGGGAATGCACTGGATCAGAGGCTGCCTGTTTTTCCCCTCCTAAACCCCTAGTGCGACACCTCGTGGAAACTTTGGCCCAGACTCTGAGCTGGTGCAAATGGCTATAGCACCATCAAAGATATTTTAGCTGCTGTAAATCAGGAAGGATCTGGATCCTTTGCCTCTGGTGCATCCCTGCATGTGCCGTGACTTTATAAGCAATAACTAAGAATAACATTTAGCCTCCCAGCCTGAATGCTGTGCAGAATATCAAAGTAATTCACCGAGAGTGCAATAACATGACTTTCTTCTGTCCTTCATGATCATGAAAATGTCCTTGCCTCCCACATCCAGGGAAATAGTGAAGTCACTTATCCCCTCAATTATACTGAAATCAACAGAAGCGGCAGAGTCCTTGTTTTACCTGATGTTCCACTTGAGAAGGAGCAATGTGAGAGGTTCTGTCATGGCAACTGCTCGTCCCTTGCAGACGAGCTGTCTCCAGGCCTCTCCGATTACATCTTTGCTGTTATAATCCACATCCTGCACTTATTAGTGATAAGGTCAATGGGAGCAATTACAATGGGAGCCGCTGAAAACTGTTGTTGCACATGCTCCCAACGACACTCACTGTGCTACAGAAACCAAAAATAACTTCCTGGTCTCCCAGAGCGGCAAGGAAAATATTTCTCTGTATTTTCTAGGTTATGGATAACTTCCCTTCTTTAGGTTTGCAGTGGCTATTTCTCCAGGAGAGCCAAATACAAATCTCCCTTGGGGCATGGACCGTTTCCTCTGCTTTCACCCTGGAGATCTCCATGTCCCTCTTATGAGGGCAAGAAGTCACTCTCCCTCACTTCTCTGACTCCTATTTACATGTACACAGCTTTAACTCAATATTTTTCCCTTTCTTTTTTCCAACATCCTCAGACTTATCCTCTTACTTTAGGGCTTTTAATACCTATATGAAGGCGTGAGCTCTCAGTGCACACCCACGGCAGAGAGCTGTGACATTGCTTGCATCCTGTGGTGTTCTTCTAAATGAAACACATGAAACCCCTGAAGGGCCCAGAGGCTCTTTTCTACTTTCCTAGTAAAGAGAAGGAAGTTCCAGGAGCTGCATTTCTTCCCTAAGAGAAACCACATCTGCACTGCCTAGACAGCATGACAGCAATAGGCAAGGAAAATTACTTCTGCTCGAGATCTAATTTTTTTGCTTCTTCCTGCCACTTTCTCATTTCTTCCCATGCTGTCTGTCACTGCCTTCACCTGGTTCTGGCTCTGAGTGGCAAATGCAGAGACTGCCTCTCTGCACTGGCTTAAAAGCCCATGAATTATTTCTGATGGTCTATAAACGTTATTTGTTTTTGACAAACAGTTGTAAATTACAGAACCACGGTGAGTGCTAGAGGAGACAGGAATGGGATATGAGAATCCAGCTGGGTTGAGAGTAAGAAAGAAGTGTATCCAGGGACCTTTGTGAAGGTTGAATCCTGCAGATAAGTCACCGTATCATAAAAGCCATTAGCACAAATTGTTTTTCTAGGGAGAATCTGAGTCCCTTTCCCCCATGTGTTTGAAAATACAACTCACACACACGTGGGGTGACCCTAGAACTGCCATTGCAGTGACACCTGAAGACCTCAGATGCCAGCAAGGCCCTGCTGTACTGCCCTATGGAGATGAGGCAAATCCCTGACACCAAGTATGATAAACAGGCAGTGCTGGGCAGGGGAAGAAGGGATTCAAAGCCCCTTCACTCCAAATTTATTATTGCACTAGTCACAGAGAGAGATTCCTTTGCTGGGAGTGATCTGTCTACCTGATCCCAGACTCCCAAAAAAGCACATGAACTTCTCTGGTTTGAAGTGTGCTAAAGGCTTTAACTTTCCCTGATCTAGATGCAAAAAGCACCAGCTTTCTTGACAGCTACAGCTGTGGTAATGTCTCGTCGTCAGAGCAAACATCTGTGTCTCATCGAACATACGGAGCAGCACAAAAAGGGAAGAAGTTATTCTGATAATCAGGCCAAGACAAACAAGGCTTTAAGCTGGTCTGCACTGCTCTGCAGTCTCCAGAACACTATTAAATGTATAAGGATGTGCAAGACCTGGAATGGGGATCACATGCCCTTTCCTGACCTCACATGCTGCATCCAGTGATACTGAGCATCACCATTTGTAAGCGGCCAGCTTCTCAGGAAGGAAGCCTGGATTCTGTAGGAAGGATTGAATCCTGCAGGAGTTGGCTCTCCTCTGAATCGTAAAATTCCCAGCAATCACTCAGATACCTTCCAAGCCTATGGCCTCCCACCTTCTTCTTCTTCTTACTCACCTGAAATCAAGACCCAAACACTTAGACTCTACTCTCCATCTCCTTGACCCTGCTCTCCCTGATTCCTGGTCCTTTTCAAGAGCAGCCTTTCTTACATCCATCCCATAAACTTCACCAGACTTCTTTTTCTCTCCCATGCCTTCTACATCCTCCATGGCCCAAATCTTGGGTGTTTAAGAGTCAACCCATCCCAACATAGGGAACCATTTGGGTTACTCCTGCTGTTTTATGGGATCAGATGTGACAGCAGTGAACACAACAGAAAAGCTCGTCACTGAAGGAAATACAAGGAGACTGGAGTTCAGATCTAATGACTGGGAACCATTTCAAGTGTTAATCATTCTTTGTTGTTCTTTATCCAAGTTGAAGCTAAATCTTAATCTCCTTAATCCCACTATTTCCATGTGAAAGGTCTGCAGGCAATGTGGGAGATAAACTCATTTATTTCTCTTAGAAGTTATGTCAAGGAGCACGATGGGAAGATCTGAATAGACAGGAATTTTTAGGTACAGTCCCCCAGGGTGCGAGAGCCGTGTTCTTTTTTCAAACCTGATTAATTCTGCATCAGCTGGGCACATTACAGACACCATTTTGCTGAAGTCTACAGTGTATTCCCTGGGCCACAGCTGCTGCTTCTGCCACAACTTGCTATTTGTGGAGTGATTGCATCTGACAAATAGCAATGGGGAGACATTTCAGGAATGACTTAGAGGCAAAGGCAATTTCACATCCAATTTTATATCCAAGGACAGCTTTTCACTGGTTACAGAAATATGAATGGATGAGGCTTACTCCCACTGCAGCACCCTCTTAGGATCTTATCACATCCTAAGCCATGAGTATCCATCACCCTTCAGCATTTCTCTGCTCCAGACACTGGGGGCAATGACTATCAAGCCCTCAGCATATTTGTTGGGTTTCTCCCAGGCTGGTGACAGTGTGCTCGGTTTGGATGTACCTATTTATCCCTGAAGGAGCTGCCAGTGATTGGTCTCTCCTACCTGAAATACCTTTGTGATTCACCAGGATTTACCAACTGGCTTTTCTTTCCCAATCTGGGTGTCCTGAGACATTCCACATAGCTGTGCTAGGATCTTGCTGATTTGCTCATCTAGTGGCCATATACACCTGCCATTTTTGCAGCCCTCTGCTGTTTGTCCCTTCTGGTGCTTCTACACCAATCCTCATCCAAGTTCCATTCTTTCCAGTCCCAACATTTCCATTATTACTCCCCAACACACACAAAATCCCTTCTCCTGTTGACAGCACAACACCACCTTCACGACGGGACAAGATGCTGCCACGCAGGAATCTGCCCACACAGACCTCATCATCTGAGACATTTCAAACACAGTCCCAAGTTCCTGTGGGAAATACTGCAGGATCAACAAATTCAGGCTACTGCTCTTCAAATCCCTTTGCTAGAAACAACTGTAAACTTTTAGCCACTCTGGTGTAATCAACTAAGAAACACCTGAGCCAAGGGTTACATGTTCACACCGAGCTATCCCTAGGGGAACATTTCTCTTTGCTGGCAGCAATTGGTGTGAATTTATCCCAGGGAGGGCTAAGACGACAGTAACGCTGCCTTCCTCCCCTCCAGCACCATTCCACAGAGCAGAAGCTTTCTCTGCCCCATCCTGGGGAGGTCTGTAACATGCTCCATGTCCACCAGTTTCGCAGCACATGGCACTGCTGGGCAATTTGTGGAGTGGGAGCATGGTTAAGGGCATCCTTACACTGTAGTGATGAATTATCCATAGTGAGCAACCAGCCTGGCAGTACTGAGTGCACAAGTTCCATCAGGGAGATGCAAATTGAGGCTATTTCCCTTCACATCCACTCCTTTCTGCAGCACTATCCAAAGCCCATTCAGGAAATGAAGCAGCAAGCGGCAGATGTCAGTAGTGCAGCTCGCAAGCTGCAACGCTGCAGAGCTTCAGATACAATCCCAGACCTGGCATAATCCCTAAACAATTAAAAATGGATCTTCAGTGCTCGGTTTGCAAAGCACCCAGGATATGAATTACTGGTGACAGAACATCAGTCAGGGTGGGATATGGCCACAGTAGTGACTCTCCTGCACCAGCAGGACCCACTTGCTAGTGGGAACTGAGAGAACCCTTGTCCTCCACTGTGGGTAAAGTTGCCCCTGTTGCCACATCCCTGCTACCCCTGCACAGAGAATCATTGAATCACAGAATCATTTACAGCCATTAAGCCAGCACTGCCAAGTCCATCACTAAACCATGTCCCTAAGCGCCACGTCTACACATCTTTTAAATACTTCCAGGTATGATAACTCCAACTAGGGGCAGCCTGTTCCGATACCCGACCACATTGCTCAAAACTCCATCCAGCCCAGCCTTGAACACTTCCAGGAATAGGGCAGCCACATCTCTGGGCAATCTGTGCCCGGGCCTCACCACCCTCACAGTAAAGAATTTCTACCTAATATCTAATCTGTCATCTTAAAGCCATTCCCTCTTGTTCTATCACTGCCTTTGTCAAAAATCCCTCTCCAGCTCTCCTGTAGCGCCTTTAGGTACTGGCAGGCTGCTGCAAGGTTACCCCAGAGCTTTCTCTTCTCTAGGCTGAAAAACCCCAACTCTCTCAGTCTGTCTTCACATGAGAGGTTCTCCAGTCTTTTGAGCATCTTCATGGCCTCCTCTGGATTCACTCCAACAGGTCCACATCCTTCTAATGTTGGGGACTCCAGAGCTGGATGCAGCACTCCAGGTGGAATCGCACCAGAGCAGAGCAAAGGGGCGGAATCCCCTCCCTCACCTGCTGCCCTCACTGCTTTTGTAGCAGCCCAGGACACAGGGGGTTTCTGGGCTACCAGTGCACATTGACAGCTCATGTCCAGCCTCTCATCCACCAGCACACCAAGTCCTTCTCCTCAGGGCTGCTCTGAATCCATTCTATGCCCAGACTGTATTTGTGTTTGTGAATGCCCCAAAACACATGCAGGACTGTGCACTTGGCCTTGCTGAACTTCATGAGGTCCGCACAGCAATGGTAATTAATAGTAGATACTAACACCTCTTTTTACTTCCACTGTTATGAATATTAATGATAGTAGTTGTTGTTATTCTTCTGTCAATTAGAAGAATAATAGAGTTTTTGCTGATATTATATGCTGTTGTCATTGACCCGTAACCCTGAAGCACCTCAGAGTGCTCATGGACAAGGACACCCCTGTTCTAGGCTTTCTCTGAGCCGAGCCAGTCATGGTGGCCTGAGCCTCAGAGCACAAGCCAAGAGGCTGCTTGAGGAGATGCTGAAGAGGCGGGGACATGAGACATGTCAGCACCCTGTCATGGTGAAAGCAAGCAAGTTGAGGAGTCGGCAGATCCAGAAGTGTTCCCCATCTCCATCACAACCTTCCTGCATGACCCCCAAGGAGGTATGTGGAAAGCTGCTGGAGATAGGAGGCAGATGCAGCTTACAATGCTTAATTGCAGGTGTCTCCTTGTGTGTTAATGCCTGATCTCACATTACAGCCACCAAGGAGCTCATCAGCACTGTCAGCGCAGACTAATTAGCAGTTTAACTGAGTGAATGTACAGCTAACCCATTTGCCTAAACATAAGCGCCACACATTATTTGAGATGCTTGGATGTATCTCTGACTGAAACCCACTGAATCTCTTCATGGTGCAGCTCCCCACCAGCTATATGGAGATGTTACAGCTCGCTCCTCTGCAGCCGAGTGTTCTGACATGCCAACCCCCACGATAAGAGGAGCCCAGAGCTCTGTGCTCGACTGAGAGACATCAGTTATATCAGTCACAACGTAAGAGTTTTGCTTTGTGGCAAGGCCACAATGCTCAGCACCTGATTAATTCAGTTCTGGGCTTCTATATGAATCTCACAACTGGATGGAAATCTCAAGATGAGCCAAACACTACATCTATATTTTGGATATATTTATATACTTCAACCCATCCTGGAAGCTTATAAGATATGTGAATGAGAAGACAGCCCAGCTACATATGCTGACCACATCTCTAACAGTTATTCACTGTTCCAGTCAGGAATGTTGCAGAAACCAGTGTTGGTCCTGCTGGCCACCCTCTGCTCCCCAGGAGTGACACATGATAAATGAGACTCCTTGTCCTTCCCCCAGGTCTGCCGCAGGTTGTACTAGAGATCTTCCAGTGTCCACTCCAACCTGAATTATCCTGCAATCGTAGACTCCTGAAACAAAGCATGGATGCACTATGGGAACATTGTGCCCACCAGTGTGGCCTCATGTCAGGAAGGGTTCTTTCGGGGCAGTTTTCTGTTGATTCTGGAATAACATCAGTTGTGCTATTTCTCCTTCTCTCATATGTCCTCTGTGCCAGAAGGCCTGGAGGGCTCTGCCTTGACAGCAGACCTGAGGTTGCCCTGGCCAGACCTGGCTGTGGAACCCCTGCCAAGGCAGCGTGGCTGGGGCACACCACTGCCTCCATCCAGCTCCGAGCAACAGCATAGCAGGGCCAGAGCATTGTCTTTGGCCCCCCTCCAGCAGGTGATTGACCTTCCTGCTTCTGAACAGGGGTTTTGGCAACAAGACCCACGATCAGTGTTTATTTGTGAGTCAGATGGATAAACAGCAGTTAACCCACATCCAGAAAAGGGCAACAGAACTGGAGCATAAATCAGGTGAGGAACAGCTGAGGGAGCTGGCAGGGCTCAGACTGAAGAAAAGGAGGTTCAGGGGTGATCTTCTTGGTCTCTACAACTCCCTGAAAGGTGGATGTAGCCAGGTGGGGGTAGTTCTCTTCTCCCAAGCAGTATGTGACAGAACAAGAGGAAATGGCCTCAAGATGCACCAAGGGAGATTTCAGTTGGATATTATGCAAAATTTCTTCACGGAAGGGGTAGTCAGGCATTGGAATAGGCTGCTCAGGGAAGAGGTGGAGTCACCATCCCTGAAGGGATTCAAAGGACATGTAGATGTGGCACCTGGGGAGATGATTTAGTCGTGGAGTTCGCAGTGCTGGGTTAATGGTTGGACTCAATCATTTTAGAGGTATTTTCCAACCTATATGACTCCTATCGATTCTCTTTCAGCTGCCTTTCCTTGTGTGCTTCATTAAGCTGGTGACTTCGAGCCCTGGGCTATGGCTACATAACCAGCCTGGATCCCCATCCCAGGAATTAACACTGGTGATAGTTGTTGGATGGATGTTGTGATTTCCTTCTCCCGGCCCAGGGCCATGGGAAGGAGGACTCTTTGTTACTCAGCGCTGTGTTTAATCATTTACAGCTGGGAAAAGGTGGGGCAGACACGGTGTCCTCGTGCTCTCAGTGCCTGGGGAGGTGTCACACTGGAGGGTCTCCCAGCCTGCCCATACTGCTCCTGCAACCCCACACGAGGCTGACCCGGGGACTCCTGCCCTGCTGAGGCAGAGCTCTCCGGGAAGGCTGAGGGGGTTATTTCAAGGGAGTTTCAAAACACTGTTTACTCCACGTCCAGCCACAGATCTCTCAGGTAATGCCATTCCTTTGCTTCACACTATGTGCCTACTTGACCCACACCCAGTTCTTTGCCCTCCCCACCCAAGGAGAAATTAACTCCTTCCCACCCACAGGAAGACTCCCTTCCACACCCAGAGAGCCCTGGCCATTCCCTGGTGATACAGTCTCTGTCCACAATGCTGACACTCACTCTGAGCCCCAAAATGTGCCTGTGGGCATCCTAGTCCCTCCCTTGGGGTCAGGACCACCTCTGCAGTTCCCTTCCCCCCTGCCATGCATTAGGGGCATTCACATTCCTGGTGGGTGAGCGCCTTGCTGGAGGATCTCTGTGTATATCATTCCCTGAATCCTCCACTCACAGCCTCAGAGCCCCAAGCACTGCAAACACTGCGGGAACAAGAGCATCGGTAAGACACAAACAAGAAGACTGTAAGAAACCTGTGTGTCACTGGTGGGAGGGCCTTGTTTCCAAAGTAACTGGGTGGATCTTCAAACCACTGAGAGCAGGATTGGGAAGGACATGAAGAGGGGACCGTGTCCTTCCCTCTGCCCCAAGGCAAGATCTAGCGTGCCTGAACCAGTCCTGAAAGCTCTCAGTTTAACCTGCCCTTGGAACATCCAGGCCCACATTTGTTGCCTCCAACTCTGCCAAGTCCCTGCTTCAGTTTCCCTACCTATAAAAGGAGGAATGGCCAGAACCAGAGGATCCATTGCTGTATTACTGGAGAGGAAAGAAGTGGGGAGGGAAACCTTTGGCTGGTGATTGATGATTCACAAACATCTGGTGAAAAGCAGTAAATAAGCCTGGAGTATCGTGTACCTATGGGCAGGGATTGTGACCAGATTTCCGAAGGATACCAGGTATCTCCTTTTAACTTGTAGCAAGCCTTGCTTTTTTATTTTATTGGGCATAGAGAAGTGTGGGAATCACAGAGCTCAACTTCCTAAGAAAGGTCAACATTTGGTAGATTAGGCCAGCATCCTGCTGCAGTCAGGAGAGTGGCAAGAGGATCATTATTTGTGTCCAACACTGCACGTATCTGACACCCGTGTGAGCACGAGTCCAAGTACACTCAAAAGGGTGTTTTTAAAAGGGCAGCATTTTATGACACTCACAACCTTAAGATTTGAACTCTACTGCCTTGAAAGACGTCTTGAGCCTCCAAAACTGGTTATTGTGGGTCCAGGTCTCTGGTCAAGAAGAGTCTGTTTGGAGACGGGGGGTGGCAAAGACTCCAACATGGGCTGTGGTTACCAAAGTACTTCGGGTGCTGGGGCTCATGCAGAGGCATGAACCTATTTCATCTGTCTGAAACCATGGATGGACTGCCCCTCTGCTGGAAAACATGAGGAGCCATGAACAAAAGGAGGCTGAAAACCAGGCTTTTAACCCCAGATGCTCTCCTGCACCATAACAGCATTACAACATACATCTCAGAAACCTCCAATTTGCCACAGGAGCAGGGAGAAAAGAATAAAACCAAAAAGTATTTTTTCTCAAATTTGAACAATAGTTTTGGCACCTGCCAGAGAAAACTTAGCTGAAGTTGATTTGGTGTCCTGTATCTTATTATGTTCCTAATTTAGCTCTGAAGTCACTGCTTCAGCCAGTGACTTGATACACTCAACCTGTGTCATTAAATCATCTCGCAGCTCTCCAGGGAACAGATAAGATTCAGGATGTCCTCTCAGCATTACTGTGCAATTTAGGTCTGTTTAATTCCCTTTAGCTGAGAAATATGATGAAAATGCATCTAGGAGACCAGTAATCAGCCATACAGCTTCTATTCTTGACAGATGCACAAGCCCAGCTTTCCGCTGATAGTAATTGCTGAGAACTAGGACCTCATGATTTATCCAAGGCTCTTAAGAGCTTGATATCTGCTATTCTTCCAGCAGGGAAATGCAAAGTTTAAATATAAAACCTGCCTTGAAAAGTTCTGTGCAATCCAATCAGGCAGTAAATTTCTTACAGATGATAGCACACTGATCCTGGCGTAATCCAATGTTTCATAAACGTCTTAGAAGATTAAGGCATCATTTTCTGCACAAATGACAGAGGAGATTCACATGTCTGCAGAGTAAACACTGGCAACACTCTTGCATAAGAGCCAGCAATATTGTTAAAATTCTCCTCTGTGCTTCCTTACAAGGGCAATTACATAACCAGAAGCCTTCATCTTTCAAAATAAATCCTTTCCATTAAATAAGATGCTGTGGTGTAAGTGCACAAACACACATCCATGGGATGGAAGGGAAGGTGGCTAGATTGCATTGCCTGACTGACCTGGGAAGAGGATTTTAACCCTGCAGTGACTCACCCCTGCTGGCTATTCTCTTTGGTTGATTTCTAGCTCTGACTCATGAATCATAGACCCCAGCATGCCAGACACTGTGCTTACAGTCACACATGTCGCATCCTTTATAACAGGCAAAGGTTGTGCCTGCAAAGAAGAACGGGTCAGAGCAAGACTCTGGCTGAAAGACCTGCAGATGCAGAACTGCCAAAGAAACCTCACCAGATGCTTGCCAAAATTTATCCTGCTCAGCCAAGCTCCCTTAGGGACTAGTAGTTCTGCTGCCCCCTCTGCCAGAGGGTCCCTTAGTTCCCAGTTTATCCTAAGCTGCAGTGAGATCTGCGAGTTAGGGCAATTTCTGTCTGAATCCTAAGGTGACAGTACACAGGAGCAGGTGTCTGCACGTGACCTTTAATCCAGATTCTGTAGCATCCATGGGGAGACCTTCCCTAGGATGAGATGTCCTAGGCAAGCCTGTTTCCCTCTGACTATGGCAGGTGAATCTGTCACAATCTGCAACAACTCTGCATCAGTTCTAAAACAGATAAAGCAATGGGCACCTTTGTCACCACCTCCTGGTACTACACATAGCAGCTGTCCCAGGAAAAATCACATCAAGAGCCATATACGTGTCCTGAAGAACCATGTCCAGTTATAAAACCAGGAAATGTGCCAACTCACCTGGAATAAAAGATCCCTGCTGTCTGCTCCCTAACAAGAGACCCTGGGAGAGCCTGGGCTTGCTCCCTCACAGGAAAGCTGTGAGATCTCTTACCTTCACTGCGGCTTTCTCTTGAGTTGGTAGCTCAGATTAGGACAAATACATTGTCCTCAAGGGAGATAAGGACAAATTGTGCAGGGGCTCTGAGGATGCCCATCAGGAGCTGGGGTGAGCCTTGTGTCTCTGGTCTTCTTATAGTCATCCATGGTGCAGCTACAAGGGGAAAATTAGGGACAGAAAGGACCGGATTTAACATACATGATCTCCTCTGAGGCAGCTGAGGAGGGATGTAATTCACTGAAGTGCCTTCCCTCCGCAGGAGAAACTTTCCTGACTGCTGATAATGAAATAGCAGGAAACAGTATTTTCCTGCTCAGAGCTGGCAAGCACACAGCACAGAGGGAGGATTTCTGGCAGAGTTCCTGTCAGAGAGTAGAAGGTAACATGATAATTGGATGAAGGCAAATGAGATGCAAGAAGAAAGAGGCCATGATGGCAAGGTCAGAGTCTGCAAGACAGCTCAGGACAGTTGTGAGCTGGAAAGGGAAGGGAAGCAAGCACAAGGAAAAAGAGATGGAACAAGGAATAACTGGGACAGGGAACTAGGGGCAGGACATGGGTAGCCCCAGAGAGTGCTCATCAGGGGCAGACATACAACAGACATACAGCACAGCTGTGACTTGCTGGTGTGTCTGGGGCTCCTAAAGGGACCATCTTCCCTACAGAGCAAAAACATGAAACAAGCTGAGTTTATTTCTGAAAAGATCCCACCACATATTTAGGCCCATCCACTTGTGATCTAAAAGTCCATGTTATCTTTCACTGCCATTTCTCTGGCTTCAATTTAGGCCCCTTGGGTTTCAAGGCTAAAACAATGCATTGTCATAAAACCACAGAATGGTTTGGGTTGGAAGGGACCTTCAAGATCACCTCATTTCGAACCCCCTGCCATGAGCAGGGACCCTTTCCACTAGACCAGGTTGCTCCAAGCCCCATCCAACCTGGCCTTGAACACATCCAGGGATGGGGCAGCCACAACTTCTCTGGGCAACCTGTGCCAAAGCCTCACCACCCTCACAGTAATAAATTTCTTTCTAATATCTAATCTAAACCGGCCCTCTTTCAGTTTAAAGTCATTCTCTCTCCCCAGGTCCCCCCAGCACAACCCATCGAACTTCAATACTTTCCTTGAGAAGATAAATCCCTGCTTCTGAGGCTGCAGCTGGATCTCATGAGTGACAAAAGGAGTTGATTTAATCAGCACAGAGACCAAGGCTGGAGGACACTGCTGTGGTCTTCCCTCCCATCACCAGCATGACCCAGGCCACAAAGCCACAAAGCCATCCTCCTGCAGTGGCAGCTTTTGAGGTCTCTCAGCTCATCCAGTCCAAGACTCACAGACTGGGGAACTACAAGGGCAACAAGGTATGGGAGAGGACCTAACAAACCCCCTGCAAATCATTCACTGCAATGAACGAGTTGTCCTTGGAGAAGTGGATCAATGAAACCTGCTTTAAAGAGATTGGAAGGATTTTTACAGAGAGATTTCGGAGATTTTTAGAAACTTCTGCTCTGGGGTAATATGTAGTGTCCTCACAGCACTGTATTTCCATTAGTGGAGGCACTGAAAGAGACTTTTCCTTTATCCAGTGATTAAATTTGCAAAAGTGGTAGGAATTTTGATATCTACAATCTTTGGTGCTTCACCAGACTTGGCTGAAATGGGAAAGGATTCAAAGGTATGGAAGAGTGAGGGGGAAAAAGCAAATCAAGAGAAAGCCAGGCAGTATTAGCTTCTTATCTCCAGTACATAAGAAATCAACATCCTTAGCTATTAACTGTGGCATCCTGCTATTGCAGAAACTGGCCCTTGAAAGGTATGAAAAGATGGCTCAGTCATTTCAGAGGTTCAGGATGATTTTGCCACTTCCCGTTAGCATTTTCAGGAAAAGCTGGGCACCCAGTGGGAGGAGGAGAGCAAACACAAGGCGATTGTCTGAGTAACTTTCACATACGTTCTCAGAGGCGGCTGTGCAGTGAATAGACCCATTGAAAGTGTTTCAAAGCCAGGCAAGAGATTGGTCGCAGAAAACAAAGTTTTTGTTGGAAAGTATTAGCACTGGAACTAAATACCTGTTGTGCTCTGCCCATGGCAAGGCGGCAGCTTATCTCCTCAGCAGCGAGAAAACAACACAACCCCGCCAGCAAAACAGCAAACAGCAGCAGGATTAATTAATAACACCCAAAAAGGAGATAGTGCAGGAAAAAGCTGTTACTACTGTACTCGAAGCCAGACCTGCTCTATGAAGCCACTTTCAAGCACTTTAGGATGAGACAAAAAAAGGCTTTTAAGATCAATTACTCTTTGCAAAAGATCCCCTGTGATGGAGTTTCCATGGGTGCAGGGAAGGTAACACACAGGTTGTGTTGGGAACTGGGAGCACCATTCATCCTCTTGAGTCCCAGCAGGGTTAACATGATGCTTGGAACAGTAGGAATGTCAGAGCCTGCACTAGGTAGAAGAAAAAAATACAAGGAACTGCTGATGCTGCAGCTGAGGGGATTGAAAAGCTAAACTGACTTAGAGCAGGTCACTTCCACAGTGTTTGGAACTGCCTTCAAATTATCTGGTCAAATGAGCGTTAGATAAGCAGAGTCCTTCTAGGCCTTCGGGGAAATTCATACAAGAGGGTTATTCAGCAGCTGGGCAATGACTAAAACTTTCTGAGGCAGGTGGGGGATAAAACCCTGCTGTGACCCGAGACTCAGCTGGTGCTGGAGGGCAGGCTGGGAGGGTGCCTGAGGGAACTGGGGTGGCTGAGCTGGGGCAAGGTCAGGGGCTGTTTCTGTGTCTGTCCTGCCCAGCCACCACATCCCCGAGCTCTTTGAGGAACCTGATTTCAAGAAAGGGTTTTTTTGCTCGGGTTTGTATTTCTGTGAGGTTTCCTAAGTGGCCAGGAAATCCCTTTATGCAATCGCTGTGCATGACTCTAACTCTGCTCCTGTCCAACAATTTTTAGCTTGCCAGTGCAGGACTTTCAGAAGGCCAAAGAAAGGTTTTTTCAACACGTGATGTGAAAATGGGTGGGTGAGGAGAGTGAGGCGTTGGGGATCAAAGGGTTTAAGCAAATCATGGGATCACAGTCTCTCTGTCCCCTCCATAACACCAGAGGAGAGGACAAGTCCCTGTGGAAAAGCTGGAGGCTGCCCACCCTCAAACACACCTCAGATTGTGCAGAAGGACAGGAGATGGAGAGCATTCCCATCTGGTGGGGACCATTTCTGCCTGCCTGCAGCCAGGGCCAGGCCTGCTATGGAACCCTGGCGAGCACTCTGAGGCCTTGTGCAGAGGAGGGACCTGGAGAGAACCACATCTGCAGTCTGGCACAGGGCTGTCCTTGGAGATAGCCTGGCTGGAGATGGAGAGGGCTGGGAGACAGGAGACTGGTTGCTGCCAGTGCGTCACTGCAGAGCTGGACAAGCTGCCTGTTCCCTAATGCTTCCACTCCTGGCAGAAACTGGGATACAGGTCTGTCCCCACACTGGGCTCTGAAATCAACTGAAGGAGTCAGGGGTTGTTCATTAGCCATCCCAAGCCTGTCCCTGTGACCCTTGAGAAGGGAAAGGGCACAGTTTCTCCTGCAGCCAGCAAGCAGCAGTGCCACATACACAGCTGCTGATGATTCAAAGTGTATCAGTAAGGTCAATGAAGGACACTGAAGTCATTACTCCCCCTTCTCTTTCCTTTCCTCTTCTTGTCAAAACAAAGACCTTCTCTTTTGTGTGCTATCTGAGGACAATGGAATAATTTAGGCCAGAAAGGTCCTCTGGGCATCTCCAGTCCAATCTCCTTCAAACTTTGATCAGGATCTTACCCAGGTGACTTCTGGTTATTTCCAGGTGTGGAGATAGTACAGTGTCCTGTGTACCTGTCCCAGTGCTTACCCCTCTCCAAGTGAAAAATGCATCCTTTGCTGTGCAGGGCTCCATAACAGAAACGTTCAGACTGGAGGGAATGTGGATGTTCTGTGTGGATGCACCAGAAGGAACAAATGGCAGGGAAGGGCTACACAAGCAGCACGTTCTGGTGGCACCTGGCAGAAGAAGCCAGCAAGATCCCAGCACATCTCAGGACACTCAAGATGGGCCACAAAGGCCAATGACTAAATCCTGGTGACTGTCAGACATAGGACAGGATGGAGAGGTTCAACTGGTGACATCCCTTGTCCTCCATGTCTTTGCAGGGAACCCTTGACAGATGATTTGGACACAAGTGTTTTGGTGCCAAACTGGTGCGTACAGGCTGCTGCTTCTGGGCATGAAGGTCTAGATGCAATGAGTGACACCTTTTTTTTTGGTTTGGGTTTAAAATTTAATCAACTCCCAACAAATACCTCCTTTTATTTGTCAAATATCTGCATGAGCAGCAAGAACAAGCTCCTGCACCTTTGGCAGCAAATCTTTAAGTATTTGCTGATGAGAACTAACTTTCTCCACTCCATTTCATGTGTCTCCTCTGCTCTGTCTGATAAATTGGCTCCCACATCTCCATCTCTGCTGAGCAAAAACTGATTAGGAGCAAACCTAAGAGAAACAAACAATAGAAGGTTCCTGCTGGTTTGGAGATGAAAGGGTGCTTTTAAATCATTAAGAAAATAAGTGAGGGGAGTTTTCTTTCTCCAAAGCAGGAGCCCAGATCAGCTTTTAATTATTTCCTCACCCCTACAGCCCCCTTGGGAAGTTATTGCCCCGGCTGGTTGAGCTCATTGTGGCCCAGAAGCGAGAGCAGGAGGCTGCAAGACAGGATGTCTGGGCTCCCCTCTGGTTCTGTCCCTGGCGTGCTGTGGGAAACAGAGCTCAGCCCTGCTCCTGATGGGCCGAGCCTGCCTGAGGGGTGGGTTTTATGCAGCATATGTCACTGCAGCTGTGTCTTTCACTGACTGACCACTATGGCACTGTAATGCTTCCTTGTCTTCTGGAAGTGTCAGGAAGATTAGTTGGTGTTTGCTGAGTGCTGGACAGATGCAAGGGGAGGGGGAAGGTTCTCTGCCAGCTCTTCCTTCTCACTGAGCAGATGCAATTCTCTCTCATTTTCAAGGCCTGCCAGGATCCTTGTGCTTGCCTTTGCCTCCTCCCCTCCTGTGGCCCTTGCAGACCAAGGTGCCAGAGCACAGCCTCTCCACCCAGCACAACAGGAACCTTCTATGGGAAAAATCAAAGTTTTTTAAAAGCCCTTCTCTTTCACATCTTGTTTTTGTATCATCTTAGAAACATAGAATGGTTTGGGTTGGAAGGGACCTTAAAGATTATCTTGCTCTAAATGCCCTGCCATAGGCAAGGGCACCTTCCACTAGACCAGGTTGCTCAGGGCCCCATCCAGCCTGGCCTTGAACACTTCCAGGGATGGGGAAACCACAGCTTCTCTGAGCAACCTGTGCCAGGGCCTCACCACCCTCACAGTAAAGAATTTCTACCTAACATCTAACCTAAATCTGCCCTCTGTCAGTTTGAAGCCATTCCCCCTTGTCCTGTCACTGAGGACCCTTGTCAAAACTCCCTCTCCAGCTCTCCTGTAGCCCTTTTAGGTCCTGGCAGGAGCTCTTAGGTTTCCCCAGAGCACCAGAGACCCAGTTTCTCCTCTCCAGGCTGAACAACCCTAGCTCTAACAGCCTGTCTCCACAGCAGAGGTTCTCCATCCCTCAGAGCATCTTTTTGGCCTAAGCTCCACTCTGGATAAGCTGAGAAACATCCGCAAAGCTGACTTGGCCATCAGGTCTGGGGTATAAAAAGTTCCCCTGCCAGCTCTCCGTGCCTTCCTCAGCTCTCCATGTTAATGCAAGCAGCACAATTCCTTTTGTCTGAGACACTGTAGGCAGGAACTGAAAGTGGTGACACAGCACCACAGGTGATACACACCCCAGTGCCACTGCACCAGGGTGCAGAGCAGCCTGGCTGCCTTGCTGTGAGTGCACTCTGCAATGCAGGTTCCTTTCTCCCAGGGGTGACCAGCCAAGAGCTGCACCAGCTCAACAGCATGAAGCCAAGGCATGACCTGCCTTTGGCAGGGACATCTCATTTGTCTCATCTATAGTCCTGCTGGCTTGTCATTCCCCATGCTGAGCACTGCCTGCATTCGTTGAGCATCTCCTGATGCCTCCAGGTCTGGTCTGACCTGGCAGAGAGTCTGCAGCAGGGCTGCTGTGTCCCACAGATCCCTTCTGCTGTGTGGGCACAGGTCAGGGTATAACACAGGCACAGCTTGTAGGAAGCATAGACAGACCATGTGTGGCCAAGCTGGTCAATCCCACAGCCCCACGGGGTATGTCAGGAGCTCTGGTTTTGCGGCCATGGCCCATGCTTGGCAGACCTTCCCCTCCCACCATGTCCTGATCTTCCCAGCTGACACCCTTTCATGTTTTCCTTTGCTCCACCCTTTCTCCAGCCACAGAACTAAAGTGAGCACATGTGCTCTGCTCCACTCTGCAGAGTTGTGGCCATTTCTCCAAGCCAACACTGCCATGGGGACAAACACTGTGCTTTTAATGAACCCCCTGGGCAATAACCACGGTGAGTGCAGACAAACAGCAGTGAAGCAGCACCACAGCTCTGCACAACTGAACTACTGTTTGAGGAATGAAGAAATGCCATTTTCTGTGACCCTGCATTTGCCCTGCTCTGTCTTTGCTGCCTGAAGCTTAGACATTGCCGTGATTCATCTCCAGGAACAAGAGGCAGGTTAGCACTGAGTTACCTCTGATCCCTCACACAGCCCAATGCCTGCAAAATTCCACATTGCCACCAGCTGAGCCAGCTGCTGCTGAGTGCTGAGCCAGATTCTGAGGCTTCTCTGTGTTGCAGACCAGCAGGGCTGTGGGGCAGGGATACAAAACCAGCAGCATTGCTTCAGGAGAGCAACACATACCTGGCTGCAGTGGGGAAAAGGGGATGAATAACTGGACTTGCTTCCAGCTAAAGGCTGACTTCAGTGAAGAGCGTTTGATTTCATGCCAACCCCAGAGCCAGCAGATCTTAAGGGGAAAAAAAGCAACCCAGCAACAAAAGTTCAAAATGAAGCATTCCTGTACTTGGAGGGAGGTTTCATGAGGCCTTGACTCACGGGATTTTTTTAAACCTTATGTTCGGCATAACCAAAAGGAGGGCAGGAATCTCAGCAGTTGAGGGGACCTTCATCTGGCCAAACAGTTCTGAAACCTTTCTGACGAGGAGGATTCTCAGGTGACCTAGCCCTGAGCAATCTCTTCTCATGCTGGAGCTTCTGCTGGGGCAAGGCTCCTGCTGCTGCCAAACTTCCCACCTTGGACAGAGGACAGCAGTATGAGGCATCAAGGAGAATTTATCCATCCATCTCCCTACCCTCCACCTTCTGGTCATGCTTCTGATTAAGCATTCTCTCTTCCAAGCCCAGGTTTCCCTCACCAAGCACGTCTCTGGTGCTCTGCTCTGCTTTGCGTGTGCA
The DNA here is from genome assembly GCA_013397775.1 of Eulacestoma nigropectus. Classification (NCBI taxonomy): domain Eukaryota; kingdom Metazoa; phylum Chordata; class Aves; order Passeriformes; genus Eulacestoma; species Eulacestoma nigropectus. The sequence continues at coordinate 92,586 of VZTE01001422.1, read as the reverse complement.
CATCCCAATGCCAAGGGAGCAGCTCAGGAAGGGGACCAGGAAATATGGGGGTGCGCAGGACCCCTGCAAGCTTTTCTTGCAGGGGAAACAGGTGTGTTGCAGGCAGAGACATTGCACATCTACAGGTCTCCCTCATTTGAGGCACCTCTTTCACTCCGCAGTTTGTGGTTAGAGAAGAGTCAAGGCATGAGTCTGGCTCTCTCGAAGTCAAAGTCTCCCCAAATTTATGTGCACAGGAAGCAGAGATTTTGTAAGCAATGCTGCAGAGCACCTCCTGGCCATGTAACAGACCCACAAAGCTTCTCATGACTCTGGCAAAGAGGGACCAGTGACCAGCTGCTGGTTCAGAGTCACAGGGTTTAAGGCACATGGGGTGAACAGTGCTCAGCAATCTGCCTTCTTGCAAAACCCAGCACTGACCACTTCTGCCAAGCCCACAATTTCCTTTTGAGCAATAATTTTGCTGTGTTGATTTGGAGATTTCCAGCAATGGAGAACCTACTGTGCACCAGCTACCCCAGGTGGCTGGTCACAGTGGTCTGCAACTTCCACCAGTTAAAGCCAGGAGGGTATCAGACTGACTGAACACATTGGGCCTCTGCTCCACATCACTGGACATGGTTTGGTTTTCTCAGTGGGGCTGAAGTGTTGTTCACCCCTTGGAAAGTCTTTGCATCCGCCTCATCCGGGTCAGCTCCTTAATTTCGGAACTTCATTGCTGCTTTGGGCACAGCTGTGTCTCATCATCCACAGTGGCCAAAACAGCCATGCTCTGTTCCCTGCTCTGATCCCCTTGATTCCCCTCCAGGCCATGTTACACAAGATCTTCTCAGATGTTCAAAAACCAAGAGCCACCTCAGGGCCAGGAAAGGCCAAATCAACATCTGCTGGGCAAAATCACACTGAGGGTGCAGGACAGACACACAGGACCTGTGGATGTTATTGTCTGGGTATACTTTTATTAGGACTCAACATCATGTGCTCTCATAGTCTCCACTGACCCCCAGCACACATATTTTTGGTCCTCCTGGTAGTGCCAGCAGCCTGGGATCTCAGTTCCAGTCATCCTGCCCTCTTGCAGGCCCACAGGTAGAGGCAGGTAATCTGTCCCCAGAACACCTCATCCTTTCAGCCAGAGGCTGCTTTCAGCCTGAGGACAGCCACTTTCATGGCATTCGGGTCCAGTGTGCAACTTGTTCTCCCAAGAGCGTCAGATCCCTGGAGACACTCTGGGCAACTGAGGTGCCCTGCAATGGAGGTGCAGGGGGTGTGGAAAGCCTGGATATGCCTTGTCCTCGAGTCAATCCCCAGGCAAGCAGGTTGTTGAGTCCCTGTGAAAACCCACCACCAAGCTCTGATAAATCCAAAGCCCTTAGGAGCCTTTTGCATGACCTCAGTGACCAACAAACTGCTGACCTCACCCCCATTTCCACCTCAGACATCCCCGTGGCCACTCCATCACTGCTCTGGTTATCTCCCCAGGGTTTTCTGACTGAAGTCAAACCTCCTTCCCAGAATTCTGTGCCGTCAGAGGAGCCACTTTGCCTTTCAGCTGCCAATTTCACACGAATCTTTGTTATGCCAGCACCTGCCAGGTGGGACACAGCAGGATCCCTGAGCAGTACAAGAGCCACGGGGATGATCCACGCAATGCCTGAGCTGCAACCGGATCTGGAGAGGGAATGCTAGCCTGTGAGATCTGACAGGCTCATAACAAACCCAGCTGGCTGGCTCGCACACCAAGCCCAAAACACCCCAGGCCACCCCCCTCCCACCCTTCTGATACCATCACACCCCTCAGCAGTTAATTAAAAAAGGATTAAAGCAAGACTGTAAGGACGTGGGCGATGCTGAGGTCAAGAGGTGCCTTGCAAACCTATGCCAAGCCCCACAGCTGGTGCTGGGACTGGGGGCTGCCTGCTGGTGACTCCAGCTTCTCCAAGAAAAAGACAGGTCTAATCCAAAACTTAGGCAACCTATCCGGGCTGCTTGCCTATGGCAGTGTTGCTCTGTATGGAGAACTGCAGGGCAAGGATTGGGATGTGGGACATGGGAGCCTGCAGGGTAAGAGAGCAAGCAGTTATGGCTTGTTTGCCAATGCTTCCATGCTGTTCTGCTGGCCCTTCCTGGGGCTTGTGTTTAGCTGTTTCCTTCCAGAGCTCACACCTTTATCCCATATGAGCCACGTGCAGCCATCCCAACTCTGGCAGTGAGGTTCATCTCGTGCAAGCAGCTCTGTCACAACAGTACAGGCTGTTCCTGCCCGCTCCCTGTTTCCGAAAATATGAATGTTTCACCAGGGCAGCCCTCACAGGCTTTTTCCAGCCAGAGTGATGCCAGGTAGATAGGTCCTTCCCACATCCAGCCTCACAGAAAGCCCTGAGAATATGTGTGTGGATGAGGCACAATGCCAAGGAGTCCCTCATCTTACCTGGACAAGGTGCCATGATCATGGATGGCTGGAAGTCACCTCTGCAAGGGGACTGACCCTGGGATTAAAGCCTCAGTATCAGTGAGTTACACCTTCAAGGGGGGACATTTTTCTCAAGGAGGTGGAAAACACCCTGGGCTGACTCTGAGGACACTCCAACCCTGTTCAAGGTCTTTGGAAGCAGACTCCATGACATAGCTGGGAAGCTCCCACATGGAAAGAAGCAGAGGGCAAAGCTCAGCAGGAAGGGTAGGGGCAAATGGCGAGACTGTGGAAGATGCAATTTGCTGGCACAGAAACAAAGCGACAGGTCTGGGTCTGAAACTCACCCCTGAGTGACAGGACATGTTGTACGGTGGCAGAAGAGATGCCTCAGGCTGGCGATGGACTGCACCAACATTCCTGTAGGGAACCCTCTCAGCTTGTAATCACTGCATGGAGAACGGATCTGCAGGACACAAGTTGGCTCCTCAGCAGCAGCTTCATGTCCCACCCAAGCCTATAACATGGGGCCTGTCCCAGGGAGGACAGGTGAGTCCATGGCACATTAAGTGCTCCCCACTTCACCCAAAACACTCTCACATCCCCTAGTGCATTTTGGTTCAGCCCAAAATCCACCTCTTTCAGAGTGGCTTGGCCATAACAAGCCTGAAGACCTCAATGAAGCTCTTCGTGGTCTTTTTACCTCTTTCTCCTATGAAATCATTGCCTTTCCCTCCATCGCCTAAGGGACTCCTGGTCCTAGAGCTGACTGCTCCATGCAAGACCTGACCTCTTTTTTAGGTCCTAAGTGCTCCCAGTCATAGAATCACAGAATGGTTTGAGTTGGAAGGGACCTTCAAGATCATCTTATGCCAACCCTCTGCCATGGGCAGAGGCACCTTCCACCAGACCAGGTTGCTCAGGGCTCCATCCAGCCTGGCCTGGAACACTTCCAGGGATGGGGCATCCACAGCTTCTCTGGGCAACCTGTGTCAGTCCCAGTGACCTCAGTAATTGCTGCTGTCCCCTAACCAACCCATCCTGCTGTCACTCAGCCTTGGAAAGTTTTCTCCCTCATTACCTTGCACTTGCCAGAGAACAGCTGATTCACCCACTCTGCCTCAGGCATCCCACGCAGCCACTGATGATTGAGTTACTTAACAATTAAGCAGAGCCTTAAATCTTTGCAGCACTTAACATGTATTGACTAATTAATCCAAGCCTTATCTGAGGTAGGTTAGTTCAGTCTTGTGTGTAGCTTCCAAACATGCCCACAGCCGCCTCGCGGGTCAAAGGCAGAGGCAGCTCTGCAGAGGTGATGGGAGGTCCACCATCCCCACTGCCCACCCTTCCAAGAGGGACCCATGCAGCACTGCCCTTCCATGCTGTGACTTCAGAGGTCACTGGGCCCAGGGGACCACGTCCCCAGCCCAGGACTCTTGCCAAGCTTGCTCTCAAATGGCCTTTTCTCCTACATCTTCTCTGGCCCTCGTTCTCTGGCTCTCCCACCCAGTGGGGCTCTGGGCACTCTGAAGCAAACTTGCTTGGACAAACAACAAGTTGCCCGAGGCTCTGCCAGACCTCGAGTGTAGGTGGGATAAACCTTCCCCTGGGGTCTGGCTGGCAGCCATCCATGAGTCCTGCTGATGCAGGAGAGCAAATCTGGCCTTAGGACGGTGACAGGTGAGCACAGCACACTGCCCTGCTGCATCCTGCTGAAGTGACACGCGGGGGAGCCAGGCTTCCCCCATAGCCTATTCACAGGGACTGTCTCAGCCACATCAAACCCCACGTTCCAGTCTCGCTGTCAGCAGGGAATGAGGCCAGGTGCAGGAGGCAGGGAACCCGTTCTCTGCGTGGATGAGCTGCACAGGAGCTTTGTGCAGATGAGTGGGATGGGGACGTGCAAGGACACACCCAAGGTTTTGCAGAGAGTCTGTGGCAGAGGTCAATGCCTCAGTGACTCCTAGCCCCAGGCTTTGGGATAGGGAAAGGGAGGGGGTTTGCAGTAGCTAAAGCCAGGGACCTGGGGAGCTGAGCTGAGTTCCCAGCCACACAAGCCTTGGGACCTGATCCTGAGGAAATAATCTCATTCTCCTCCAGTGCAGTCACTCTAGTTCCAAGACTAAAGGAAAATGACATGTTCCTTGTGCCCCACAGATTCCCAACCATTGGCTAAGGCCAAGGCAGACATCAAAACTCTTGCCATGCCATGGGCCTCTTGCACTGGAGGACAGGATCCCCCCAGCACAACAATAGAGACACAAAGGTACAAGATGCTCTTTGACATAACACTGACACCAAAATGTTTCGGCCCACCTGAGTCCTCTGAGCACCTCATGCCCTTTCCCTGCCTCCCTGTCAACCCAGGGAGCCCAGTGACACCCGCACCCTGACAGGCAGGTGATGAGCCTTGAGAGATGCTTGATATGAAGGTTTTGGCAGCAGAAAGGGACTTTGTCAATTTGGGGAGTCACGGAGCAGCCAGGTGGAAGGGAGTTTAATCCAAACAACCGCACTCAGGAAAGCCAGGACCGGTGTAGTACAGATCTGCACAACCCATGTGGAGCCTGTAACAGCAAGGTGCTGGTTTTAGTCAAAAGGCATCAGCCTGCAGGTTATAAAGGCATCTCTGATGCTTGTAAGGGTGCCCTTCACATGCCCTCCACCTCATGCGGGTCAGGATGGGTTCCTGCCTACCCCATGGATATCACCACTATTTTCTTGCTTTTTAACACATCTAACAACACCAAATGCAGAGGAGAAACTCCTCTCCCTATGAAATTCACCCCAGAAAATCCTGAGTTGTAAAGCAGAGCAACTTGTGGACCAACACTCTTCCGCTGGGTCCTAAACCATCACATATATTTTTTTTTTTTTTTTCCTTGACTGAATATGTGCTGATCTCATTCATCCTGGGAAAAGCACGGGGTGTTCTCATCCAGGCTATACCTGGCAAGCTGCACACACTGTGACAGAGGGAGCGAACTTCTGAGCAGGCTCTGCAGTGGCTGCTGCCGGGCTTCTTGTGGCTCTCTTCTGGAGCGAGAGGCCGGCTTCTTCACCTGGCATTCCTGGGAGAGATGAAGGGTAAGTCAGCAAATCAGCTTCATGCACTGCAGACATCCTCTGCTTTCAGCCAAAGCAGAATTAGCTCAGGTCGGGATTTGCTGGTAGCTGGGCAGAAAAACATCTATAGGGCTTTTTCCCCCTCTCTGCACCTCCTTTAGAGGGAGAAGGCAAGAAAATGTTTTTAACATGCTGCGTGGAGGCAGGTTGCGGGAGCCGTGGTCCCCGGCATGGCTCAGCAAGCACTGCCGGGGAAATCAACAGGGAACGTTCCTGATGCTATTTTAGACACCGGCAGAAAACGCCAGATAGCAACACCGAATTCGACGGGGCTGCACAAACCCCGGAGCAGCGACAGCGGCACGGAATGCAGGGACCCGCTCCCACCGATGTGTGGGTTGTCAGTCGATTTGTTGATGTGTTTGTTAACCACGACGTTGCTTTGACATGTCAGCTGGCGAGCCGGCGTCTGGTGCCTCGGTGTCATGCAGGCAGCTTCGTCTGAGCCCTGGGGAGAGCAGCTTAAATCCGCTGGCCGGCTAAGCTGTTGAAAGGGATCCGCGCTGCCGCCAACGTGAGTGCTCCGCGCCTGCCAGCGCAGGTGGAAGTTGCATGTCTGTCTCCAAAGGGGGGATGCAGCTCTCGCCAGGTGACTGCCGGCTCCATCGGGAGCCTCTTGGCTTGCTTGCCTGGGAGAGGATGGGAAGAGGGCATCTTGCGGGACTGCTGCAGCCGGTGGTGTTGCTGAAGGCAGCGTGTGAGATTAAAGGCAGTATCTGAGCATAAAGATACTGCAGCAACCCCTGATTTAGGAATAATGAGTATTGCAGGGCTGGCTGCTGCAGGAAATGTCCCCTTCGTAAGTCGGGCTGTTTGGAGCAAAAAAGAGCAATTATGTGGATTCTGCTGCAGCTCATTGTGGTCAGGTTAATTTGGGAAGAGGATGCTTGCTGACAGCTAAAGGAGGCAGCCTGGCAGAGGGGTTAAAAAGCAGAATTACCAGACCAGGCTGGTGTTTTGAAATGGTACAATAATCCCAAGGCAGGAGAACATGGTTTGGTATGATTTATCTTCTGAGATAGTCAGGAGCAGGGAGATCTTTTCTTAGCAGGCTACTGTTAATAAAATTTTAAAAAGAAAATATTTTCAAAGACAGACCCTGTTTTGCAAAGCCCCAACACCACGATGACGGGCACTGCTGATAGCAGCTGTCCTGCCTGCCATCTGAATGCCAGGCCTTCCCAGAAACGCTGCTTGTGAAAGCTCCGTCACAGGGAAGTTTTTAATGCCCTGGTTTTGCGTGGGGGTGCAAACGCACATCTGTGTTTGGAGGGAAGAGGTATGAACTGCTCGTTGTACCCCAAACCTGGCCGTGCAGCCAAGGAATTACTGTAGCTGTGATGAGGGGTGTTAGGCAGGGCTGTGCTTTTAAAAGGAGAGCCAGCTGGGTTTAACATGGTGATCCCTCCTGGAGCTTTCAGCACTTGTGGTCTTGGGCATTTCACAGCTGAAGCTGGTGCCTGTTCCTCAAAATCTGCTGTCAAATGCCCGGTGCTTCCATGGGACCTCCTGCATGGACACAGCAAGGACATGAGGTCCGAGTTGATTTGCAGCTCCAGCTGGGGTGGCATAGTGAAAATGCCATGGAGGGCGACTTGGCAGGGTTGATTTGGACGGGATGGGGATTGGAAAAATGGGCAATTAGCAGTGAATCTTGCTGGAGAGAAGGTGACCAGGGATCAAAAGGGAGAGATGGCATTGGTGTGTGCCAGGACATGTCTGGGATGTGGAGAGGATAAGGGTATGTGGTGGCAGGGAGTGCTCCCTGTACTAACCCGTTGCTATCCGTGCTTGTCAGCACACACAAAGCCACTAATGAGAGATATTGTGTGTTTGCAAGAAAAGGGGAATTTGCTCCTTCCTCATTTCTCTATTAAACTTTACACTGCAAACTCTGTCTCAGCTCTCCTTCCAGAGGGAAAAGAGCAGTTACTGTGAAGGGTTATTTTTTTTAAAGCAGTAGCACAAGGAACCTAAAGCAAAACCTTCCTCTGGCATATAACCTTACTCTGGTCTCATTTCCAGTGGCTGCTTCATGACTGACCAGAACCAAACTGTTCAGCAGTGCAAGAGCACATCCTCTGCAGAAGCAGCAGCAGCAGCCTGCCTTGGAGGGCTACTTCATTTTCTTTCATTAAATTTACTGTTTGTATTATTTTGTTTAATGCTGTTGAGGAAAAAAGGCCCTCTCTACTGAGCAACCCTATTAAAACATGCCTATTAAACCTCACCCCATGAAACCACAGGGGCTGGCTCATACTAGTGGCAGTCCTGCTGATGGTTCTAGTCTTGAAAGTTACAGGAACTAAGCATAGACCAATGTTGCTGTTGTCAAAGGCTAGGGGTCTGCTGGTAAGACAGCAAGAACAGTGTGTGAGGGAGGGCTTACAGCTCTCTAGCTTGCAGGAGACCTTCTAGATGTCTTTTTCCTTCACCCTTCACCTAAGGTGAAAAAGGAGATGGAGTGAAGGCTGTCCCTTCATGGCTTGTTGACAGCTTGTCAAGGAGAGGTTGGGAGGAGGCTCCAGTTAACACCTGGGCATTCCTGTAATTTAGTTCTTTCAGCAACTAATGCTGGTTCATGATCTGTGTTTTCAGAAACATCTTCATCCACCTGTGAAGCACGGTCACTGCTTTGCTGGGCAGGGATCAAAATCCTGGTTATCACTTGCTATTGACATGGGCATAGCATTTTATCCCTCCCACCTTCCCACCATGAAGGGATGAAGCCCCACCAGTAAACTGATCCAGACTGCCCTGTTCTCCTGGGCTGACATCCACAGGGTGCCTCTCTCTGCCATGGAGCCCTGCATCAGTGCAAGCTGCTCTCACGGATCCAGACCCAAAACTGGGTGAGGGCAGGGACTTCCAACACCCCAGAGCAAGGGGCATTGGATCACACGCACAGTAAACACTTTGCCAGGGGCTGCACCATATACTGAAGCAACCACACAGCCTGCAGCCCTGATACAAAACCACTGACCTGAACAGCAGCCAGATCATTTTTCTTATGAGAATGCACCATTCTTGAGCAATTTTTCCAGCACATCCCACGCAAACACGTTTTCTCTGAATACCGCATGGCAGCATTTACCATCTCATGCCAGCTCTTGTTTTTTCCTAATCGCAGGGGTTGGGAGGGCTCTCACGTATCACTGGTGTGTCTGTGCTGGTGGGCACAGAGTCTAAGAGGTGTATCCACATGGAAACCCCAGCACTAAACCATTTCATGTCACCAGTTCTGCCGAAGTCATAGAATCACAAGATGGTTTGGGTTGGAAGGGTTCTTAAAGATCGTCTATTTCCAACCTTAAGTCAGACAAGGTCCCACCTTTCTGCAGAAATCTGAAGCCTTGGACCTGGCACATACATATTGGTCTACTAACACATCATTCTTCTTCTCATCACTGCAACAGCCTTCCCAGGAAGGGCATGTTGACTCTTCCCAGCTGGCATGCAGGGGGTTGCAGAAGCAGCGTTGATCGTTCAATACTGGCATAAACTATTGTTGTTTGTGATATTATGCTAAATTAGCTGAATTCTTGGTGGTAAAAAGGGGGATGTGGACAGAAATGGATGGTGTCTGTAAAGTCTCATTTCTGTCCCAGTGTATTTTGTGCCCACTCTGACCTGAAGTTTGAGCTACTGTGGAAGCAGGGAGATTTTAAGGCATTTTTTTGGCCCAGTTTATCAACTTCCATTGCACAATAGCACCTCAGGGCAGCCAGGGTGTATCACCAGATACATTAACTGGGCTTCTTAGTTAGTGGTGAGTGATGGCCTTGTGCTATTTGTTCATAAATAAGAGAAAGAAATGGCCAAAGTCCCTCTCTTCCCACATGGCAGAGATGTAGGGATGTTTCTACAGGAGCAGCTCTGCTCCTTGGCAGACACTCCTTTTTGATCCAAGCTTGCAATCTTGTCAGGTGCCTCATTTCTGTAGGCAGGAGGGAGGGGGAAGCAAAAGCACTGGTGCTTCTCCCGCTTGTCTGGCCCTAGTACCCCATACACTGATCTGATGGGAAGAGCAGGGGAAAAAAGGTATTTATCCAAGATGATCTAATTAACATTTCCATTCTTGTCTCATTTGGTAAGAGACTGATACTCTATTTCTCCCTTGATCACCCTGAAAAGTCTATTGATTTTAACCTGCCAAAGAAGGATCGGGGGATATAAAATTTGAACCTTAAACAAACAAAACAAAGAGCAGAAATGGAGTATTTTCCTTTATTTGTAATGCAATGCACTAAATAATGTTCAGGAGTGGCAAATACCCAAGGAAAACCATTTCATCATATAATTTTACAAGGGAGAAGAAGCAAACCAAATAATCATGGACTCAGTGGATACAGTGGATTGAGCCCTGTCCCTGTGCAATGCTGGAGACAATTTGACCAACCTCCCATGTCTCCTGCACTTGTCCTGTCAGACCTATCTGAGGGTATTTGAGGTAATTCTTAACTAATTGTCAGGCACAGGAGCAACTTCTGGCTGGGATCATGACTGTGCCATTAGTTGGGAACTCCTGGGGTTGATTCCCGTGTTCACAAACTTCAAGCAAGTACCTGTTGTGAGAGGGAGAGGACGAGCTGGGTGGTAAGCAAGGTTTTTCTCGCCACTGTCAGAGGATTCAGTGTGCTTTGGAAAAGAGGCAAGAGAGCTTAGGAAAACAATTCTCACATACACAAGTCTACAGAAAAAGCAATGATCAGCACACGAAGAAAAACACAGCTTAACTTTAGCAACCTACAAATTTTACAGCAGTGGTGCTGCACAGGGAGGTTTGGAATGGTATGTCAAAAAATTAGGTGGCCCCAAGAGCAAAAAGACGTGGACAACTGCCAATATATTATGCAGTTCTCATCTGAGCACCCAAATTCCCCCTCAGTGAGTTGTGTTAGCCTGCAGAGCAGTCTGTAACTGGGAAGTTTGGCAGTGATGACAGAGATGCTCCTGGCATGCATTCTGAGCAGCCTATTGTGCAGCTGGGTCTGCAGAGCCTCTCTGGGTACCAGAGAGAACAGAGGCCTCTCCTGTAACTGGGCAAGAGCTGTGGCTCTCCACACGTTGAACAGGAACCACTTCAGCCTCCGGCACAAAGCCCTGGGAGCAACCGAGCCAGGACCACGTTGCCTCTTTGTACGGAGTCTGGGCAGACACATCCAGGTCACTCACTCCAGACAGCATTCATGACCTGTGTCTTTGCTGTTTTCCAGTCACCCAGAGGGGAGCTCAGAGCCTTGGCAGCAGCCCTGTCACAGTCCCCAGGGTCCCTGGGCTGTCCTGCCTGCTGAAGCATGGCTGGAGCGTGTGGCAGCTCAGGAACTTGGGAAGAGGCCACCACATCCAGCTTGGATGTGATGTGCCTCACCCCACGGTGCCTTTTGGGTTCATTTAGGCTCTCAGCTCATTCTTCAGTGGCTGAAGGGAGATCCAAGAACAGGATTTAACTGTGGCTCACCCTCCCCTTCTCCTCCTCAATCCCCTAGAAAGAATAAATGCTAAAGAGAATGAAGGTCATCCACGGCCAAGGCAAGTCCATGCTAATCTCTCTCTGGAGTCTTGGCTGAGTCCAGCATTCAAGCCCTGGGAAGTATTAGGAAATGGATAATAGAACAGGAAATGCCAGATTTTGGTAGCTGTGAAAAGGAGAGACACACATTACCCTTGCCACAGAGATAAAGGGGAAGGTTTCCCTCTCCTCCCAGGCTATGGATGTTAGAACTGAATGGACACGGTGTCCAAACTGCGTGAAAAAAAGACTGTGCCACTCTTCTTGTGAGGCTTACAGGGAGGGGCCACACTGGGAGAAAGCCAATGTCTTGAGGATGACTTTCACACACATGGGGCAGCTCACTTTGGTGCCTACCCCTCCTGTGCTTGATCCAGTGGCATTTTCAGTAGGCACCCTTGTATGCATTTGAGAGGGAAAGAAAACCTTTCTGACAGCCCATTGCTCTAGCAGATATTCCCTTTCATTTCTGAGCCCAGCTCAAAAAAGACTTTTCTCTGCCACCCTGGAGAAAGAACCGAAAGTGCAGGATCAGCTGAAAAAGATGAACTTGCTGCAAGCAAACCCGACACCTTCTGCAACATCCAAGAGATGGAAACTTTGTTCGCTTTGTTTCTACACAACTGGTCAATTGAAACCAATCAATGAAACACTGGGGGTTGGCATGTTCCTGCCTCCACCCCGCGGGCTCTGCCTGATCCAAACAGCAGCCCGGAGCTGGCTCCCACACTAATGCACATGCAAGCACAGATCCTCCAGTGACATCTGATCCTCCAGGATATCGCATGGATGTCTAACTATTATCTAAAGCTCAGCCTGGATTCAATAGAGTTTCTGACATCCCTTTCCTTCCAAACCTGCTCCCTAAATCTTCTCAAAACACAGTGGCAACTGTTTATCTGGCATCATGGTTTATCTGCCATGAAGGCACTGCTCCTGATGCCACTTCCTACTACTCCTTCAAAGCCCATGAATTTAGGCTCCAGTTAAATTTTGCAGAATTTTTCAAGCCCAGCTTCTCCAGCCCTGCAGATAAATCTCTTGCATATCTCTTCCTTCCTCTGTTACTAAAGCATTTCTCATGGGCTCTGATCACACTTCACTCTTACTCATTCACGATACCACCATGGAGATTTTTCTCCTAACCTTTCCCTTTTGTCTTGTTTCTCAGGCTGTATCCCTTCACTGGTTCATCCCTTCCCATAACACCAAACTCAGGTCTTCACTCTCAAAGCCCTGTGTCCACTTCTCTGTCCATAGCCCTTCCCACCAACAACCAGCCCATAACAGTGGCCAACCTCCTTTCTATCATGTCTTTGGAAGTGCTCCTCAAAAGCCACCCAAAAATCAGTCTCTGGTAGAAAACCATCTTTGCTCCCAGTATCTGCATACTGGTCATGTTGCCACACAACATGTTGGCAAACATCACTTTTCTTCTCCATGTTCCCATTTGTCTGAGCCACCCATTTTCCTATGTCTTAATCTTGGAATAGCAAGCGTGAGGGTTTGTTGCGTAGCACAGCTCAGCCCAGCTGCAGCTTCTTGTCCTATGGCAAGTGGAACCAGGAATAATAACAGCAAGGTGGTGACTCATTAAAACCAATAACCTCAATAATTAGATTTACTTAACTTTTCCAATTGTATAAACAGCTGAGAAAAAAACCAGAATCTTATGCTTTTCCAATATTTTTCCTTCTTCCAGTTTCTCACACAGAAATTGTCAGTATTGGGCACTTATCACAGTCAAATTTCCTCTCTCTCTACACAAAAGTAAATTCATGGAGTGAAGTGAAATGTTTGTTTTGTCCCTATTCTGAGTGCTGAAGACTGTCCAGCATCTCTTTGCTCTGAGCAAGGAGGAAACCAGCTGCAGCCCTGCCTTGGTGCCAACATTGTTCCAGCTGCTGTTGCTATAGGAAAAAAAAACAAAGGAAGAACTGTCCAAGTTTTGAGTTCCTGAAAAAATCTGTTTAAATCAGGAGGGATAGAGTCTGGATGCAAATTTCTCTCTAGATCTGATGCTCAGTGGGTGCCATCCACCACTTCATTTAGCTGCTGCTGGTTGAAGCTGTATCCTGGTACAGCCTCTTCTCTGTTCCCTTGTGACCTGCCCCTCTCTAAATAACACTTCCCTGCCTCTTGTCAGAGGCAGAGAAAGAGGCTTGGACCAAGGAAAAAGCTGCCCATGGGATTAACAGAGGGTGTCTGTGAGACAAGGAGCCATCACAAGTAGGACAGCACTCAGAGGGCACTGGAGGGACAGGTAGCCTGGGGGAAAAACACTGGGACAAGCTGGCTGATGAAATAAGGAACAATCAGGATGGCAGAGGGTGGGAGAGAGGAGGCAAGGAGCCAGGGAGGAAGACCTGAGAGGACTGGGATGAAAAGGATATGAAGGGACCAAACTGCTAAGAGAGGTGGGCATCAGACCCCTGAGCAGAGCCTCACGCTCCACTCCTCTTTCTCAGTCATTGTCCCTACATTTTGGGCACACCAGGATGTTGTGTTTAACTGTGTCCTTCTTTAATTGCAAAGGATCTCAGTCCCCTGCAGCTGGAGTGGCTGCGGAACCAGAGCTGCCCTGGAAACGGCTACTCTGACCCCAGCAGGGCAACTGCCCTGGTGCCAGCATTGAGGGAACCTTAGTATAGATCAGACCTCAAAAACCTGACTGTCAAACCTGCCCTACAGACCTCACCCCCCTCCCAAAAGAAGCACACCAGGGAGTATAATAATATGGTGTTAAAAATGGAAAGTGCTTATGGAGACAGATCAGCTGCTTTGTGAGGCAGCTGTATGTTCTGGAGCTCCTTTTGATGTAAATGTGTGAAATTACACATTTATTGCAGGATTCAAATGTAGCCATGGCAACATGATTATCAAACAGTTGCATATGGAAGTGTAAATCCATACAGGTTTCTGGCTGGCGAGATTAAACTGCCCAGAGACAGAGCTCAATGTATTCCAAGCCCAGGCCCTCCGTGCCCAAAAGGATTCATATCCGGCTTCTGTGCCTGGGAAAAATTCCATTTCTTTGCATCCAAATTGGCTCCACTCAAGTGGGCTGACCACCAAACAGATGGAGAAGAGCACTAAACAGGCCAGTACCCTCAGCAGAAAGGCAGCACCACGTACCTCCATGCATGCTGCTGCACGGGGTGACCCTGTCCTCAAGGCTGGTTTGAACAAACTCCTCTGCTCAGCCTTGCAAGGGGCAGGGACAATTCAGCCAGGAGCTGTGTCTGCAGAGCAGGTTTCAGTTACACCTCGAGCATCGTCAGGCTGTATTCATAGAGTCCCTGGGCATGAAAACAGGCTGGGCAGCCAATGGCACCCCCTCACCCACGCTCTCCTCATGTGACAGCGATCTGGTGACATCCGAAGAGGGGACAGCAAAGCTGGCATGTGTACTGGCTGCAAGTAGGAAAGGGCTGTGCCCTTATAGCCTCAAAACCGTGACCTTGATGGCCATTCCTTGGAAACAGGGCCCATCCATTAATTTTCCACAGCTGTCAGTTCCAGGCTGAGCCACAGTTTCACAACCAAGGAAAGTCAGGCAGTCTCCTCCCCTGGATACGCAGCAGGCTCTGACACCTCATGTAACAGTGTCTGCACATAGACTGGGCTCAGCTCAGGATCCTGGTATGTCTGGAGTGATGAGTGATGAGTATCATCAGGTGGACTGTGAAAAAACAGGGAAAAAGGGAAAGAGAAAGAGAAAGAAAAAGAAAAAAAAAGAAAAAGAAAANAGGGAAAAAGGGAAAGAGAAAGAAAAATAAAAAAAAAAGAAAAAGAAAAAGAAAAAAAAGAAAAATAAAAAGAAAAAAAAAAGAAAAAGAAAAAGAAAAAAAATAGAAGAAGAAAAAAAAAAAAAAAGGAACATGCACCCCAGCACGGAAACAGACTGGTGGGAAGGAAATAGAAGTTTTAAATAGAAACTCAAAGATTGGCAGAATTTGGCGGTAAATGAAAACAGAGTAGTGGAAGGGCAGAACTTTGTCCCTGTTTTGCTTTTTTTTTCCAGAGACTTGATGTGGCTCTTTCACTGAGAAACACAAAAGTAGGGCACAGTCCTGCAGCGGGCACCCGGGGGTATCCACAGTCCTGAGGACTGGGGACATGCAGCGGGAGCCCTGGCATCCCTCTAGAACCAGTGGAAAAGCAGGTTATCTCCACAACAGCGTGGTGAGCAGCTTAGTGGGACACCTAAAGCATCTGATGGCAATGCCCCCAAGCCATCATATAGGAATTCACAGGATGGCTTCTCAGTAGGAGGTTCCTTCAATTAATTAACCTCTGGTCCTGATTTCCAGCAAGAACATCTCGTTTCCACCTTCAGCAAATGGCTCTAATAGATTAGACAGCCTGCTTTCACCGGGCACCTTCTACTGCCGCAGGTATTTCTGGGCAAAATCCCTTCTCACCTTCCCTACTGCAGCGTGAACATCCCAGAGCTCCACCACACTTCTGTTTCCAAACTTGTGAAGTCCCACATCAACCATCCTCCTCTGTTTCTTTCTCTGCATCGTGAGGCTTTCTAGCAGAACCTCTTTACCTTTTCTCAGGGACTTTTTAAATAGTGCTGTTTCACAGAGAATTTTTGGGTTGGAAAAAAAAATATAGGCTCCTGTCACTAAAGAAAGACCTTTCTCAGTAAACATGAGGCTTTTGATTTTAAAAGTGACAAACATTGTTTCTTAATTTAAAAAAATATTAATTTTCCCAAGCCTATTTAGAAAATAAAGAAAAACTATTGTTGTGCTAATTGCTATTACCCAAATGACTTTCACATCATCTCCTGCCTGTGGCCACACAGATACGTGTCATGCAAATGGACGTGGCATTCCAGGCTGCAGCAGACCAAGTATCAGATTTCTGGTTAACTATGAATTATCACTAAAATAAAGGCACCCCAGCCCTGCCGTTAACGCTGCCTGAGTCCCATGACTTGGGAGTGCCGCTGTGCTGTGCTGCCACAGCATCTGCTCCTCAAATTTTGCCTTTACTCCTTGAGGGAATGAACCAAACCTCCCTAAGAGGGGAGGTGAAGCTGTTGCCCACATCTCATTCCCCTTGCTGCAGTCCTTTCATCTCTATGCTATATTAGCATTCTGGAGAGCACTAATGGGTCTGAAGTGGCTTAAAGCCGTTTTTTTTATTGCTGGATTAGTGCTGGAAGGGTCCGAATCTGCCGGCGCTCGGCTCAAGCACGTCGAGAGCTTTCTGCTCCGAGCAGACAGCACTCAGAGCCCCGGCCCGCCTTGCACAGCCCAGATCGCCGCTTTTATGAATGGAGTTAAAAACAACACACACCGTGAAGCTGTTGCTTAGAAGCTTTTTTTTCCCTCGTGTCCTGACTGCTCCGGCCAATGCAAGCCCCAGTGCTCCGGAGCAGCACACAGCCCTGAAAGAAGGAAGTGGGCAGGAAAAGCGAAGCACAGGTTCCCTATCTGTTCCCTGCCTGCCTTTAGTTGAGCAATTATACAACTCCAGATCTGTGATTATTCCTGGCAAGGTTTGTTCATCTCATGGGAGACTTTTGAAACAACACGGTGCTTTTGTAGGGAGTGTCAACCACCAGGCGAACGTGCCTTCCAGATCTGATTTTTTTTTTTTTTAGTAAGTAATTGTTTCTTTACAGCTTGGTCTTTGCCTTTTAATGACTCACATTTCTACCTTGTCAGCTTTCAGCACGGGCCCTGCCCTCCCTCCCAGTGCTACAATCCTCCCAGATCTCACCCACAGTGCCAGGTCACACCGGGTGAAGTCCTGAAGGATGAGAATCCATTTTGTCGGCACCCTGTCCAGACGTTCTGTTTACAGGGGCTGCTTTTTGAGGGCTGCAGAAACTACAGGCACAGCAGTCAGAAGGCATAAAACCAAGGTACAAACCTGCCTCTAAAACATTGAAATAGGGGTTTGTCTGTGATTTATTTTTTTGGACAAACCCAGATGCATTTTCACGATGATGGTGACAGATTCTCATCCCCAGCACTGCTGCTGTGCCAAGTGTTTCATTCCCATTCCAGCCTCCCATGGTGCAAACGTGCTCTTCAAAATGAAGAGGGAGAATGCTTAAACACCCCTAAAACTAATTCATTAGCTTTAAAGTCAGTGCAATATAACTGTACCTTTTCAAGACGGATTTTTTTTCTGAGGCTTTTCGCCCTTCACTGCTCTCTGAAAAATGTATTCAACATGAGGCAGGGAGCAATTATGGAAATTTTCAGGCTGGATGGTTAAAGCATGGCCAACTTGTAAAGTAGTTGGAAACGTAGAAGGGAAATTTTTGGCAACACGGGATAAAAGGTGCTGTGTAAGTGGAGCATTTTTTCTTATTGCAAACTCTCCTCTCTGATATGTTAATTGTTTGGCCTGATCCCTTGACAGTCCATTAATTTTTTGTCCAATTGCAGGCTGCTGAGGGCAGATAAATTTCAGGCTATTATGGGAACACCCTAGAAGTTTGTATAGAAAGGAAACTCTCTGTTTCCTGTATCATCCTTCTGGGGATCTTGAAAGAGTTCACAAAAGCCACTTAAGCAAACTTTCTTTGCTGGATAACGGAAGGAAAGGAAGCTGTGAACAAGCAAACACTCAATTCCATGAGACAAGAGATACTCATAGGTCATTCGAGAGAAAGTAAAGTCCGTGAATGAAATGAGAGCGCGCACACAGAGAAGGTATTTTTTACTCTGAAAATAATGGGTATTTCTGCACCCCTGCACTATTTCTGATTTATAACAAGGTAAATCCTGCAAATCACCAGTGACAGAGGTGGTGGAACATCCGTCCCTGCAAGGCATGAAATGTGTGGACGGTTTTTGCGGTTCAAATATAATACATCTCGGGATGAGTTGAAGATGGTCATGGATCAGCTGAACAGCTTCTCTTTCTTTCTTCCTGTCATTAACAGTGCAGCTGCCTGAGCTTTGCCACAACCAGCTCTGTGTTTTTTGTCACCCAGAGATAGAAAGCAAAGGTCTGAAGTTTTCCTAGGGCTGGCTTCAAGTGCAAAATTCAGATGGAGCTCAGGGAGGTGGGGCAAAACTCAGTATCAGGTGTGCAAATGCCTTCAAGCCCTGGAAATATTGGGGGACTCCAATTTATAGGTTTGTCCCTGTCTCTGAATTTTACACCAGTTTTCTAAGGAGGCAAGGTTGGTCCAACCCTGTGTCCCCTTTCCTGAGAAGTTTTAAATGTCTTGGCTTCAGTTGCATTTCAGAGGGAGATCAAAACCACAAAGAGGATGAAACACTGCAAGTTTGTTAAAATATGCTCTTAGAGGAGGAGATTTGTAGCTCATCTGAAATATGGGGTTTGTGGTATTTGATGTGAGTAAATCCGTGTGGTAGAGAGACCTTGTCTCTGTTCAAACTACAGGAAAATGGATTCAAGTTTGCATTCAACAACAAGGCATGGTGTTTAAGAATAGTTAAGAAGAAACTATTCCCCATGGTTTGGGGGAATAGTTGGTTAGCAGAAAACTAGCTGGGCTCTGACTGAAAAATTTTTAAAGGCATTTAGGAAAATATCAATTGTGAAAACATTTTTTTCTAGCAGACTTTGCAACATATGCTTATGGGCTGACCAAAACTGCTAATGGGGGAAAAAAAAGGAGCAAGGAAAATATATGAAATTTTTGCCAGCTGGAAAAAAGGAAAAGGTTTTGTTCAAATTTGGAGCAATCCACTCAGGCCAGTTCTTGTTTAATTGGGACTGGGGAAGGCCTTTTTTGACAGAAATATAGCTGGTTACTTGACAGGAAAAATCTAAACTCTTCAAAAACATTTCTCCTGGTCTCTTCTCAAAGTTATCCACAGGAACAGTGCTTCCCCGGGGAGCTTGTTAAACCTCCCAAATAACCTCATTGCTAGGAACTTTCTCTCAGTTTTACAAACTTCTTTATCTTCAGCTGTAACCTCTTGAATCTGCTCTCCAGGTTGCAAATGATCGCCATTCAAATCATCTGTTGTCCTTCTGTGCTCTGGCCCAGGTGAGGACTAATACATCCCTGTGGAGAGCATCCGTCTGCCCAGTGTAAATGCATCGCCAGTACAGAGAAATGGGCTGGAACCCATTCAAGGAGAAAGGTTCTTTATTCCTATTCTGACAGTAATACAAAACTTTTGGTCCTACCAAAGCAGGCTTGAGTCTTTGAGGTGCTTAAGTCAGGAGCTTAGTTGCCAGGCTCCTGATATAAATAAGGAAAGAAGCTGCTGAACCAATAGGATTGTCCAAGGAAGAAGAGCAGCAGGAAAGCACAACTCCATTATAATCTTCCTCTGCTGTTGGCACAGTGTCCATGCACACAGGCCACCCCCAGGTCCCCCTCCAGCAGGTTGTGTTGTAGCCCTCAGAAGGTCTGGGAAGTGTTTGAGGAAATGGATGAAATTGCTTGAGGAGGAACTGGAAAATGAAGCTGTTTTTATAGGGGTCAGAAGTGAGAACTGGAGAGTGATTTATTCTGTGAAGGGGCCTGACCATGACCTGCCAGCCTTGGCAAGCTCACACAAGGTGTAGGACTGTGGCATGAGTCAATGTGCGCGGTTTCTTCAACAGAAAGCTACACTTTTTTTTGTAGGGTTTCCCAACGAATGTTGATTTGTTATTGTAGATGAACTGACTCATGCCAGGCCTAAACCCTTAAAATTCCTTAGGCAGAGTTCTGGGGTTCCACAGTGCATTGCCATGCATTTATCCCCACAAAAATGTCTGCAAATTGCATTAACTATCCTGCATTCCAAAAGGCTTCTGTCTAGTGCAGTCATTTATGGAGAGCACTGTATTTGTGGGGGTCTTCATAAGGGCCTCTACGGAGTTTAAGCAGGGCCTGGACAATGTCATATGGTTTAGTTTTATGTCCTGCGAGGGACAGGGAGTTGAAGTAAATGACCCTTATGGGTCCCTTACAACTTAAGATATCCTATGATTCTATAGAGTATGAGGAGATGAAAAGGAAAGGAAAAGTCGCTCCTTTTCAGAGTAAGCAGTTTTACAATCATTCAAGCTGAAAAGCGAAACTAGAGCCCAAAATCAGCAGTGTGAAGTATCTACACTGTGCTTCAGGTAGAGGGACTTTCACAAGTCCAACACTGCATGAAAATCAATGACTGGGGTGATACTCAGTTCTAGGAAAAGGGAAAAATTGCTGAATACAATTAACTCAAAACAACTGTTTTGAGTTAATTCCAAAAACTGTTAATATTTCAGTTTACACTCAGCTTTTAGGGGCAGTGGGGGGAACGATTACGAGATTCCTAAAAAAATCCCAGTATTTTGTAGGGGATTTCCACTCCAATCAACGTTGGCATTTCATTTTTTCCTCAAAGTTTAAAATTACTTTCATATTAAACACTTCAGGGTCTGCAGCTGTTTGGTTCTTTGGTTGTGTTTGGAAATTCAAGCAATTAGAATAAAAAGTATTCACCCAATTTGGTTTCTCAGTCACAACTAAAACAGCCTGCTTGGGGTTATTCTTGAAACTTGGGTTGCTTAAGTCATTTAAATAGATTTCTATTTCAGAAACAACACAAGAGCCAACAATTTCACAACTAAAAGCTCGAGGGCTACAAAACTTGGCTTCACCTAAGACTATTAACATTGTTTTTCATTATCTTAATCACTAGGTTCTTTACATACTAATTTTCCATCCTGCTGCCAACCAGTGCCAATCCAACTTGCATTTCCATCACCCAGGTGAGTGTTACTCATGTTTTCATGGAAAAGTGAAAAAACTCTGAATACAGTCAACACAACAGTGTCTATTTTTGTGACTGCTCGTGGACTTCTGCTAACAATGAGTCATATCTGCAGAAGTCACTAACGCAGGTGTAGCTTCTGAGTTCTTTCCTAGGATTTTCCAAAAACATGGAGAACACTGATGGTTGTCGAGATGCAGTTTTGATGACACAGGGCTTAACAATTTGTTTATGCTGGGACCCAGAATATTGCAAACACCAATTAGGTATGTGACTGATTAGGCAAGGGGAGAGATGAGATAAATCACAGCACGTGGTTATAACAGGCCTTAGCAGAGCAAAGAGTAAAGTGAGTCCTCCAGGAAGGCTACAGAGGCTTCAGGTCCCACCTGGTGATCAAAGCAGACGTGCCCAGTAACACCTGCACAGTTTGGATCCAGCTGGAGCCACAAGGCTGCAAAACAAGCAGGCAGTGTGAACAGGGATAAATGCTCAGTTAACTAGAGGTCATCACTTAGTGTCTAGAGCTATAAGTTAAGCATTTGTGTGGTGATCAGATAAAAAAGGGTATTTTCTTCTCTCTGGGTTAGACCAACTGGCTATCATCTATTAATTAATCCCTGAAACATTGTGTTGTTATAAGAAAGAATTAAGTAACCAAGAACTATAGAATGGTTTGTGTTGGAAGGGACCTTGAAGCCCATCTCATTCCAACCACCCTGCCATGGGCAGAGACACCTTCCCCTAGATCAGGTTACTCCAATCCCCATCCAACCTGGTCTTGAACACTTCCAGGGATGGGGCATCCACAGCTTCTCTGGGTAACCCATGCCAGTGGTTCACGACCCTCTGAGTAAAAAATTCCTTCTTAATATCTAACCTCAACTCTCCCCTCCTTTAGTTTCAAACTGTTCCCCCTTGTTTTATCACATTCTGGCTGTATAAAAAGTCCCTCTCCATCTTTTTTACAAGCTCCCATTAAGTACTGAAAGGCCACCAGATCTCTCAGGTGAAACGTGGGTAAATTTGGCTTTATGGCATGCAGCAGGAGTCTGTGCAAGCAGAAGACTAACTGGTCTTTTTTCAGACATTCACCAGTGTAAACTGAAAATATTACCAGTCAGCTTTCACCAGGGTAAGGCTAACATGAATGAAAATCATCTTGGGCTTAAACAGCCTCCTGTACTTCAGGCTTTGGTTCAGGATTTTGGTTCTCTGTACATCCAATATGATGGAAATGTATCTGTTTTCCAATAAAAATAGAGCGATGAGAATACAAATACCCCTGTGCAGCAATGGAAACCTCATAAACATCACAGTCATGGTTTCATAAGAGGCAGCTCAGAAGGAAAACTGACTAATCTCAGCTCATTGCTCAAGTGCAGAGAAACAGAAGAGTAAACAGCACTAAAAAAAAAATTTTAAAAAGAGGTTCTGGTCTCTCCATGACAAGGGAAGCAGTCACCAAACTAAACAAGCCTTGCAGTTCCTAAGTGCTGTCTAGCAGCATCTTAACTGCACTTGGCACTTGAGGAGTGAGAGCCACAGTTCTTGAAGGACTGTCAAGTCACCCTTTGTTACCTATATACTGCTCTGAAGCTTAATTCCTTACAGTTTTATTGTGAAGATAATTATAGACCACATAAACTCCAGAGGCAGGATAATTGCCACAGCCATTAATACCAGGTTTCAGCTGTGCAAACCAGGAAGATAATGACAGGGAATTCTCAATCTTCAAGGCATGAACTCATGATGAGACCTCACAAGTGGCAGAAGCAGCAAACCCCATCTTACAGCCTGTATGAACACCTTGTAACATAACTGCTATTGTGAGCCATTTATTTTCCATGAGGGTGATGTGAGAAGTTGTAGCTACTGCTTTTAGAGTCATACAGTCATTTCAGTTGGAAAAGACCTTCAAGAAAATAAAATCCAACCATTAACCCAGTACTGCCAAGTCCACCACTAAACTATCTCCCCAAGAGTGACAGAGATCACTGCTATCATCTCTCTTGTAGAGAGCAATAAGGTCACCTCTCAGCCTCCTTTTCTCCAGGCTGAGCACCCCCTGTTCCCTCAGTCACTCCTCATCCAGACCCTTCCCCAGCTCCACTGCCCTTCTTTGGACATGCTCCAGCACCTCGATATCTTTGTTGTGAGGGGTCCAAAACTGAACAAAGGATTTGAGGTGGGACCTCATCAATGCCCAGCACAGGGGGCTCCAGGTTTCAGCGTAGGATGAGGGCAAAGGGACCCTACACCTGCACCACCCTGTTTGCTCAGGATTGTTGACATTGCTCTGGGGTGGCATGAACCAATTGGCTCCAGATGGGTGGACTTTGGGCTAGTGACAGGGCAAAGGGCTGAGTCACACTCTATACCTGTGGGTTCTGTCAGAAGCCCTTTGGCTCTCAGAATTAAAAGTCAATTTTGGCTAACATGGGCAACCTGAATGTACTTGAAAATCTGCCTGTCTGGGTGCCAGTCACAAATTCCCACAATCTCCTGCTCTTCTTCATAAAACCTTCTTGAGACTTGTCTGCGTCCAGACAAAATATCTTTGGTTTACTGGCCACAAGTCCACATCTGAAAAAACCAGAAGCATCCCAATGCTTTTGGGGAAAAAAAAGTATCAAGGGACATGAGCCATTTTACACAGCCATTAAAGTTCCATTATAATGACAGCATGTGTTGGGGGAGGGTGGGAAAAAGGACAAACAGCAGTTTCAAGTCCAGAGCCTGGGTCTCCCATCAGATAGACCACCCTTTGTGAGACATACCCCGGGGCTGAGTTACAGGCCAAATGTGTAAAAGTTGAGACTCATTTTTCATGTCCTGTTTATAAATGTCCTGGCTAGGAGACCTCACCTGTGTTTCTGGGTGCTCAGATTTGCTTCAAGCATAGCCTCAGGCTTCCCAAACCCATGGCCACTCCCAGTCAGGAGACACCTCAGAGAGTCAGCTGTGTCAAATATCATTAAGTCTGAAAGCAAGTCAAAACAATCCCAAGGGCTTCTGTCCATCCAGAGGAAGAATTACCTTTTTTTTTTTTTTTTTAAAATTGCAGCTTTGAAAGGATTTAGGAGCAGCATCAGTCTCAGGAGGTTTGTCTAATCTAGGAATCCCCTCGTTTCATATAAAGCAATTCACACTAGATCTGAACACTGGCAAACAGTCAGCTAAATCCATTATCGCATGATAATGCTCAAACATTTCATTAATTCCTAACCAGCTGTCCTCTGCTCCCTTACCCCTTTCATCATACAAACATTTCTTTAACTGTCTGAGGGAGGGGAGAAGGGAGGATCAGACACAGCCTCGTAAAATTCCTTCACCCGCTTGGCCTGCGGCAAGTTATTTCTTTTGACACGCGTGTAAAATAATATTGGGGGTGGTGTTTGTTTGGCTTGGCTGGATGGTGAGTTTTCATAACAATATGGTAAGCCAAGTACCTGTGAAATGGAGTACAGAGAACTCACTGGCAGCTTGTTGATGAGCCTACCGTCTGGTTAATCAACATATCTCATTAAATACAGAAGACCCCTTGCTCCAGCGTCTATGCCAAGACACAAGGCAAGGTGTTTGGAGCAGGATGTTGCTTTCCAGTGTTTTGAGGTCCCGTAGGTTATTTCTCTTTTAAGGTCCTTGGGTGCCAAACAAACCAGTGGAAACGAGGGTAAGCAAGGGATCAGTACCTTGGGGGGTTCTCCAACTACGTGACTCAACAAAGTGGATACATGCACACCAAGAGCCAGAGAGCGATTTTAAGGTGACTTCTGGATGCTTTCTGTAGAGAAAGCTCTCCCTGAAGTGCCTCAAATCCCTACACATTGCCTAGGGACTCTCCAAGGAACAGGATTTGCCACCCTGCTGAGGAGGGACCTGAGGGGAGCACTCAGAGGTTGTCTCCAACTCCACTCTTAACCACAGTCCAGGGGCTTTTCTCCCAGTCCCTCTCCCGGGCAAACGTAGCACACGTCTGGACAGCACATCAGGCTCCTGACTGACACTCATTTCTCCCCTGCCAAGACATGAGAGTGCGTTTATTATGGGTTAAATATTTGGAGTTGAGTAAGAACCTCAGAGGGAAAAGGTGGGTCTGTTTCCTTGGATTTTTTTTTCCACCCCCTCACTTGGTATGAAAAATCAGATTTTTTTAAACTAAAATGTTTGGTTCATGGGAAATTCCCCTTTCTGACTTTAGGCTCAGCTAAAGGCTGAAAATTAACAACTCTTGAGTGAAAATAACATGAGGAAATACAATGGAGAAATATCTGGACACGTCTGGACATGTCTGGACATTGCCAGAACGGGTCTAAAATGTCAGGCTGAGGTAAGGCTCACACTTTACCACAACAGCAGGCAACAAAAGGGCTAAAAAAGAAGTACATTTAAATTTTTTTCACTTATTTTAAAATGAGGTGTCAAAACATGAGGTAGCTTGGGCTGCCACAAACCCATGGGTAACAAGAAGCCCATCTTAGAAGTTGTAATGATATCTTGAGATCCTTTCTTGGTGTTTTTAGGTGCGTTAGGGTCTCAGAATTTCCACTAAAGTCATTCAAGTCTCTTTTTTTACAGAACCATCAGACATTTCTATAAGTATAGGTATATTTTGTTTCTTCTATGGAAGAAACTTCAATGTTTTATTAAGGTGTATCACAGTTGTGATACAATGGATATTGTTTTGCTGTCAAGACTAGGTGTTGCACTGGGCTGTCACAGGTGTGGAACCTTCACCATTTGGCTACTTAAGATAATTATTTTGCCACTTTTTGTGTTTATAAACATCAGTAGTATGTCTTAAAAACTATCACTCTTTGAATGGACTTTGGACATCCTCACCAGAGGATAGTTAATTTAGTGAGTTGTGTATGACTGTGGTCACGCATGCTTTTCAGCCCTTGGTCTGAATTAGCCTAAAACCAAAAACATAGTGGTATCAGCATTGTAGAACAAAATATTGCTGTCTTTTTTTTTCTTTAGGACTTGTAATAGTGTCTCTCTGTTACACTCAAGATTCATCTTGCTTTTTAATAGATATGTACAGTTCTTCCATTTTGCATTCTGTGGTTTTCCTTTTCTGAAGTCTGGTATGCTTCGCGGTTTATTTATTCATGAGTTGTAGAGAAAGAAGTTCACCATAAAAAAAAAATTTGTTTTGGAATATATACTTAACAGCGTGTCAAGAAACAGAAAACAATTACACTTACGCAACGTAACGTGCATTTTTACATGCCACTTGCACGCTGCTTTATGCATCCCCAGTTCTGTAAGTTGAAAATTAAATATCAAGCTAGCCTGCACAATGCAGTCAGCACAATTAGGGCTAGGAGACCTTAACTGGGAATTAAAAAAACACATATCAGCGCTAAAAAAACACATTTTTTTATGGCAAGTTTGCAGAGGGTGTTTCCAATGGGGCAAGGCTATGGCTGCCATGGGGAATGAAGTATTTTAATGTCCTAAGGGTCACTGGGTGCTGTGTGTTGAGGGTTGTGTTCTGCACATGTGACAAATACATGACAAATGCCACATGTCACCCTCTCCATGGTGGCCTGGCACACACCCCGTCGCAGCACTGGGCTGGACATGAGGAGAGGCAGCTCATTGCCTCTGGTGGGCAGAGCAGCAAGGGCAAGGTGGGGAGGCAGGATGGGACCATGACTGTAGCCAAACATGAGCAAAAGGTGTTATTTTCCTTCATGATGAATGACAATTTCAGCAGTTTGGGGCCAGCATGTCTGCAGTATCTCAGGCAGAGAATGGCACCCACTCCTGCACTTTCCAAGCTGTTCGTTTGGAGCTGTACTTGGCACAATTTTGCCTGAGAGGTGCAAGGGGCTCCATGCTCTGTTTCTGTGCAAACACCCACTATGTTGGCAGGGACAGTGCAGGTGGAGTCTCCATCTGCCTTCAGGTTGCCACTCATGTTCCCTTTCCAACCAAGAGACCCTCTTCAACCCAGGAGTGGTGCCGACAGGCTCATCCTTTGTCCTTGGGCAGAGGGAAAAACTCCCGCTACACAAACTGGGGAATGAGATGCTGGAAAGAAGTATTGCAGAAAGGGACCAGTGGGTCCTGGTTGACGGCAAGTTGAATATGAGTCAGCAGTGTCCTGGTAGCCAGGAGGGCCAACCCTGTCCTGGGGCCATCAGGCACAGCATCAACAGCTGGGCAAGGGAGGGGATTGTTCTGCTCTGCTCTGCACTGCTCTGCACTGCTCTGCACTGGGGTGGTCTCACCTTGAATATAGTGTGTAGTTTTGGGTACCACAATATAAGATAGGAAGCTATTAGAGAGCATCCAAAGGAGGGTAGTGAAGATGGTGAAGGCCTTGAGGAGAAGCCACAGGAGGAGTGGCTGAGGACACTTGGTCTGTTCAACCTGGAGGAGACTGAGAGGAGACCTCACTGCAGTTACAACTTCCTCGTGAGAGGAAGAGGAAGGGCAGACACTGATCTCTTCTCTGCGGTGACTAGTGACACAACTCGAGGGAATGGCCTGAAGTTGTGTCGGAGAGGTTTAGGCTGGATATTACAAAAAGGTAATAACCACCCAGAGGGTGCTTGGGCACTAGAACAATTTCTTAGGGAAGTGGTCACAGCACCAAGCGTGGCAGAGCTCAGGCTGTGTTTGGACAACTCTCTGGCACATGGTGGGATTGCTGGGGCTGTCCTGTGCAGGGCCAGGACTCGGACTCGACGTTCCTTGTGGATATTCTGTGTCACTCTGTGACGCTGTCACTCTCTATCACCTGCCCCGCCATCTCCGCCTCGCCTCCCCTCAGGTGGGCGCCCCTGTGGCGGATGCCTGGACGCCCCCGTAGCCCTCCTGCCGTCACCCAGCAACGCCCCCCGCCCACCCCCCGTGCCCCAAGGCCACGCCCCTCGTTGCATAT
>VZTE01001422.1:0-64581 GCA_013397775.1 Eulacestoma nigropectus | reverse complement strand
AGGTCCCGGGTGCTGGGGGAGACCCGGGGGCAGGTAAGGGGCGCGGCGGGAGCTTGGGCTGTGAGGGGTGTCTGGAGTGAGGAGGAGGTGTGGAGGCGAGGGGCGGCTGAGGAGCTGTGGGGTGACGGGGATGAGGGGCTGGTGAAGGCGAGGAAGGGTTTCGGGTGAGGGGGCTGAGGGGCTGGTAAGGGCGAGGAAGGGCTTGGGGTGAGAAGGTCGTGAGGAAGGTGAGAGGCTAGCGAAGGTGGGAAAGAGTTGGGGTGAAGATGAGAAAGGTTTGGGGTTAGGGGCTGAGAAGGTTTTTGGGTGAAGGAGTTACGGGGCTGGAAAGGTGAGAGGGTTGAGGAGCTTTGGAGTGAGGGTATATGAAGTCATGAAAATGGGAAGATAATGAGGATCTTGGAGGTGAGGGAGATGTGAGGCTGCAGAGGTGGAAATCGGAAATGCCATGTGCTGTGGCAAGAAATCGGGTCAAAGGAGATGTTGGGCTACAGAGGTTGGGAAGGGATGAGGAATGGATGGAGGACTGAGTAAGGTGATGTTGGGGAGGCTTGTTTGGGGTGTCTCTTTCTCATCAGAATTCATTAAGTGCCCCTTTGGGATTGTGTTGGGTGGAGACTACTCGAAGAGGACTTGACAAAGGGATCAAAGATGGAAATTAGTGTAGCTTTTCAGACTATTAAACTTCAGTAGTCTGCCATTTGAATAATTCCACACTTAAGCTGTAACCTGATCTCAGAGCTTTATCACAAACCAATTGAGTCTCTCTTTGCCTGAGATGATGGTGGGAGGGTGCTGGGGGAAGAAATTACTTCCAACTTTGCTCTTAAATTTGCCATGAATGCAGCAGTTTTCCTTAAGATCATGTTATCAGTGATCTGCCACTCTTAACATGCCTTAATTTAGCAGCTTTAGCAGGTGCCGAAACTCTGCTTGACCTTGGAAAATACTCTCTCCATGGGGCAGTTTTCTGTTGGAGTGCTTTGCCTTCAATATTCTCTGTGTATAGAGGGGAAAAAAGGAGGGGAGGAAAAGGCTTAGCCAAGGCTGTGCCTTGGCACTGGGTGCGGTGAGTGAATCAATGTTGCTGGAGCCTGGCTAATTCAGGGACTTACAAATGGGAAAGGATAGGAAAGATATTGCAGGATATTGAATGTTAGACAGAGGAGATGTTTTCTCCTTCAGGAAAGGAGATGTTACAAGAATTGGATCTACAAGGAAAGGCAGCACTAGATACAGAGCACAGCCGAATAACTGCAGCATTATGAGGATCCGTGGGAAGGAATTGCACTGTTACAGCATGTATCTTTTCTGCTCTGCAAAAAATGCTCCAGTGTGAGCTGTGTCATGTTCCACTGCTGTGATCAGGCAGTGCTACTAAAATATTTAATGAAATATGGCTTGAGCAGGTGCTTGAGCTCAAAGAGCGAGCTGGTGAATACTTCCTGCTTCCCTCCCCAAGTCAGGCTTTTTTGTAAATATCTGGCAGAGGGGGTTGCTGATGTGATTGCATTGACATGGCTTGTGTGACTTCTTCCCTCCCACCAGTATTGCAATAGATAAGGTCTTCCTCGCTTGGTTTGTTTAGTGATTATGCTGATGAAATGTTCAACATGCCTGATTTTCCCCTTCCTAAATAAGGGAAGAGGTTTCAGACGAGAGATTAAGCTATTTACTTGACACTTGGGCTATAAATGCTTACAGAAGTGCATTTTACTATAAGTTTGAAAAGCTGACACTACCTTAAACTCCTAAAACTGCATCCAGTAGTCTCTGAAGCATCCAAAACCAGCTGTGAGTTCCTGTGTATGCCAGAGGTAGTGGCAGCTGCTGTCTTGGAAGTGAGAGTTTCATTCCTCTATTAATGAGACAAAATTGGATACTTAATGGAGTTTTCATGACAAAATAACAATTTCCATGATGTAAAGGGTGGGATCAGTGGAACAACTTCTATTTTAGTTAGCTGTTTATAATGTCAGAGGCTGGTTTACATGGGTTGGCCCGTGCCTCTCTTAGCAAGTAAATGATAGCAGTTCTGGTGTTCAATTATGTATGACTGAGGCATCTTCAGCAAAAGGAAAATGTGTGGTTCTGCAGATAAACCCTCTGTATAACTGTGGGTTAACTCCTGCAGGAGCCTGCTGCTCTCTGGAGTCTGTCGCTGAGAAAGGAATGAGCAGTATCTGCTGATGTGATCTTGCTTGGATGCTGTGGGGATTGCATGCGATCGAGGGCAATCCTCTCCCTCCAAGCTGAAATGTGCCTTAAAAATTCAGTTTGTTTTAAATACAGTTGTATTGTGCTGACAAGGGAGGTTGTCTTCTGCTGGAGGTGTCCTTAGTTAGTCATGAGAAGGTGGTAGGAACATTGACTGACAGCTGGTGAACCTGCTGCTCCTTCTGTATCATGTTACAACAAAACTCATGAAGTGCAACTTTGTTCATGTGCCTTTTCAGTGGGGCAACACAAGTAGAATATTTTCGTGGCTTCCAGTGAAGCGTGGTGTTACTCTGAGTGAAACAATGCACGTGCTTGTATGTCTAAGTGCGTGTGACCTTAGGTTTTCACACTGAAGCAAGTGTGGAGCCTATCTGAGGTGCTTTCTGAAGTAACTGCCTTGATTCCTCCAGGTGGAAATACAGGCTCTGAGAGAGCAGGCTGAAGTTGGACCTGTCTCACAGGGCTGTGACCTCCAAGGTTAATTACCTTTAAACTCACTCCAGTCCTGGATTCTTTGGCAGCTGGGAAGTTAAGACTTGGTAATACAATGTTGCTCTGCTTGTGTGCTGAGGCAGGAATGCATGGACTCTGCCTCTATCCCTGTATAAACTTAAATGGATCATTTATAAAAGCAGTGAGAATATTAACATTGGATGGTACCTGCAGAGTAATTCACCAGTGAGCCTGCATCTAATGTTTGAAAAACTTTCTTGCAGTTAAAATATGTTGCCAGCTGAGTAGCTTAGAAAAGATGTTGAATCTTTAAGAGTCATGAATTTCTGAGTGGGAAGATGATGGCTGGAATGACCTACTAGGTAGTGCCTGCAGTTGTGAACATAGATGCATGTAACTCTTCAGGACTCTGAGCAGACAATGATTTAAGCTATAAACAGTTCCTTTACACAGGAGCATTTGATCTTGTCTAGCTTAGTCTGTAAACTGCCTGTGATGCACTGCTGTCATCTTTAGCTGAGCACCTAATGACTTCCAGCATCAATTCCTAGAGTAGGAATTGTACTGCTGCTTGCATGTTAGGCAAAACCAGTGAAATCCTTCATGTTGCCCATCACAAGAAGCTGGAGCTGGTAGTTGCTTTTGAGCTTAACTTGTGGTCTCAGCCTCCTCTGGTGGAACCTCCTCTGCTCCTCTAACACCATAAGCCACCCTAAAATACTTGCATCAAATGATCAAGCAGTGTGTTGAGCAACAGTGCACATATGCTGGTGTCATGTTTGACATAAAAACAAGCTTCATTTGCCCTTCAAACTGGCTGCAATGCTATGGGCTACTTTTAATAGTGTAAAAGCATGTTGAAGAGAGGCAAAGCTATTGGAGTTAAAATGCAGCTTTCCAGGTGATCTGCCAGGAGAGCCCTGTGGAAGTGACATGGCTGTTGTGATGGAGGAGGAAGCTTTAGCAGCTTGCAGAGTAATGAGTAACATGAAGAACTGTTTGTGCTGTGTTTCGGTTTTGCAAGGGTCACTCCCGTGACCTTTATATCTGTAATATTTGCAAGATCCCAGGCTGTGACCTATTCCAGCTATAGGCATAGGATTCATCAAAACTCCAATGGAACAGCCTTCTGTGCAGTTGTTCCCCTTACAGATAGGTTAACTGATCTGATACCTCTTCTGTTGGAGCTCCTGGTCCTTCAACATAGTGTCAGCCTTACTGAACACTCATTCAACAGTAGGCCATTGACCTGGGGATTACAGACTGCAGCAGGCACTGCTTTGCTTAATATACCAGCACTAAACTGGCATGAGTGAAACAATACTTTTCCTAAGCAGAGCATTACACCTGCCCAGTTATGGCTGTAACAAGTCCAATAAACTTTCTAGCAGTTGTGTGTTTAAGGCTCCATGCAAAAACAGAAAGCAATCCAGTTATCAAAGTTGAAGCAGAATGCTGTCAGGATGACTGATGTTTCGTGTGTAGCTTGACAGCTGATGTTTCAGCCTGAGAGTCACCTTTCAGACAGGAGATTCTGGGCAGCCCAGAAACCAAGCATGGAAGCAGACACTGTTAAGCTGTGGAGTGTTGTGAACTAAGGACTGCATGCTTTCCATAAGCTGCTGCTGTCAGGTGACTTTTACGGTCAGCAGCTTATCAGTTACCCACACATCTTGCATTTGGGTCACAGCCCTGCCCAGAGAAACTACCCAAAGCTTCCACTGGTAAACAGATACTATATCCTGCATCTGGGACTGTGAGGGGCTCTTGAATTCAAACACTGAATAATTATTGCTGTTCTGAATAAACTGATTACTCTTTAGTGTGGTACAGAAGCATAATATTCCTCCAAGTGAAACAAGATACTCTGCATGAAAAAGAGCTGATTTCTTACTATTAAATCTAGACCTCCAGTAGAGCTGCCCAAGACTGAATTTGCCTCAAGTTAAAAACTGGACTTTGGGCATCCCAGTGATGGGTTCAGAGCACTGCAGTGTCTGAGCCATGGAGTGGTTTGTGCTGTGACCTAACTGGCACACGGTGGCTATTAACTAAAGCCCCTTCTTGCTGGTACTTCCAACAAGTGCTGTGCAGTCATTTAGACTGCAGCTGGCATACGGCTTTGTAACAACTCGGGACAAGCAGCCAGGTTTCCTCATCAAACTTGCTCTTGGCAAGTGACTCTGGCAAGCATCAGGACACAAGGCTTTTGTTGGGTAATGATTGAGTTTGGCTTAAGAGCTGTTCTTGACCTTGGTTTGGCTCTTGCTGGCATGTATTCTGCTCAAAACATGAATCTCAATCTATAGATGATGGGAAGTTGGTCTCCACGATGTGGACCACTAATAAAACTTAAAACCCAGTTAAAGCTGGGGAACACTTGATTTCCAGGACTCCCATTTATGGAGGATAAAGGCTATTAAACTTCAGCTTTAGGAGACCTGGCTGGCCTGACACTTTAGGCTTGACTCAGTCTCTTTTGCGGTGTTATATGAAGAGTGACTAATCTGGTGGCCTGAGGTATTCTGGGAGGGGACTGAGACATACTTTCCTTGCACGACTGAAATTGTCAGTCAATAGCTGCTGCTCATGTAGCAAGGCATAAAAGGGTAGAAGATAAAGCTTAGTCCTAAGAGTGAGCCAAAGATGCTTTTAAGAAAATTCCAGTGTGTAAATGGCAGCAGCAAGGTGTTACCTTGACTTACTTTGCTGAACTATATTTGAAGTGGATTTTGTCGGTGTTCTGGGGAGAGCAAGGTTGGTTCTCTCAGCAGAGTGGAGAGAGGACCTAGTTTCCTCATCTTGTTTTAAATGAGAGCTCTAATGTTTTTGTAACTGAAATTGAAACCAGTGTTATGCTGACCCTGCATATTTTCTATCCTCTGCTGGCTGGCCTGG
The DNA here is from genome assembly GCA_013397775.1 of Eulacestoma nigropectus. NCBI lineage: Eukaryota > Metazoa > Chordata > Aves > Passeriformes > Eulacestoma > Eulacestoma nigropectus. The sequence continues at coordinate 59,010 of VZTE01001422.1, read as the reverse complement.
ACTACTTCTGCATGCAGTATAGTTCATTTATTTTGGAGACTTGAAAACAAGCCATTATCACCCTTCAGTGCCAGATAAATAAATGATCTAACTGAGGGCTGAACCCAGTGTTCTCTTACAAAAGCACAACTGCATGTCACTCTTATCTTCTGCATTCTGTCTTTGAATATATGATCAATCTTTCTGGACCACATCCAGAAACCAGTGGCTTAGCCCAGCAAGCAATGACTGCAGAGCAGTCAGATTTCTGTGCCACTTAATTTCCTATCATCACTTACACACAGCAAACAGTCTTCCAGAATACATTTAATGTGAGCACTGTTTAACCTATAACTTTCTTACCAATCATATGAAAGTACAAATAACAGGAACAGGAGTCACCTCTTAAATAGTCTCGATGCTGGATCTGTGCTTCCAGGTAACAAGAGTTTCAGGGGGTTGATTTTTTGGGGTTTTTTTTGGTTTTTTTTGTGGTTTTTTTTTTTTTTTTTTTTTTTTTTTTTTTTTGTGGAGAGGAAGAAGGCACACATGCAGGGTAAAAAATACTCCTCTCATTTTACGAGGGGAATATCTGAGTAAGTACACTGTCCTGAGCAGTCTGGCTCTGGGTACTCCCAGAGGAGTGATTTGACAGTCTGAACTATTGCTCCTTAGAGTAGTGTGGCTGGCCAGCTAACTCCCAAGAGTTCAAAAAATAACCCAAAACAAATGCACAGCTTGCTTTAACACCAGCACTTCTAGTGCACATGTCCCATTTGCTGTCTGATATGTATCTGGGGGAATCAGCTTGTGATGCAGGCTGGTTCTTTTTCTTGACTCTTGTTCTGCTTCTAACATTGGTGTAGAGAGGGAAAAAGCTTAGACTTCTCAGTGCACAGGTACCCTGATTGTTTCCAACATCACAGCACTTCCACCTCTCTAAAAGTCAAAAAATTTCCTTCAGTGGGCTGAAAAGAGAGAGTGAACGGGCGGTTATCTGTTCTCTTTATGCTCTTGCAATCATTACTGGCCTTACAGTTGGAGCTTTTTCTGCTGCTTTATTTTCAAATCACCTTTCCAATTTGTTATCTTCCAGGTACAGGTCTGTTCAAAACTCTCATTATGCACTGCATAGTAGATCTGTCAGTCTACTGAAGAAATGGAATTGAATCAGATAAGGTGTGTCCTCTTCCAGACAACTGCTCTGGAATAGTTTGCGTGACAATTCAGGGTGCCATTTGAAAATAAGCCTTTTGACCCCATAGTACTAGCTGGATCTCTAATCTTCTTTGTATGCATATGACCTGGACACTGCCATTGCCTTTCACTTTTACAGTAGCCCCCAATTAAGCTGTATATAAAAGGGTTTGGGTTCCCATACAGTGAATTTTGTGCTAACATCAGATGCCTGTGTGTCTAGTGAGTTTGGTGTTGTACTGTTAGTAAGTCTTTTACTGCTTAGGAACAGCAGGATGTATTTGTGAGCAAGTATTAGTCTTGGTGTGATGACTTAAGATAAAGCCTCACTGCTTTGTCTTAGGGTATTCTTAGCCTGTTCATGGCTAGATGTCTGTAATATCATTTTGTCAATGTAAAACCTAATGAGTGTCAGGGATGTTCAGTATGAACTTGACTCTGCACTCCTTGAAGAGATTTCACTGCATCATACTACCTTTTCGTGGTAGAAATACACTTAAAAAATCCAGTGCTCAATAACTGCAAACTACTAAACATGTACATTCATCAGACTACAAACTTCCAGCTCATTCCAGCAGCCCAACACTGCCTGGTATTTTCCTGAACTGCACTTAGTAGCTTTCTCTTCCTCATTAACTGTGCTCCTAAATTAACACGTTCTAAGAAATCCGTTCCAGTTCTTTGTTAAGTCTGGTTACTGAATAAATGGTTGTAATTAATGCCTGAATTTATCACTGGTATAATACTGGCTACACTGTTCCCTGCACTTCAGCCTCTTTAAGAAGTTCTTTGTCAACAGACTCCCTGTCTGGGTGGCTCTGTGAGCAGTGTGTGTATTGCTGAGTATCTCACTTGCAGGATCCTTCAATGAACCTGGTAAGTTGCCCTGATTGTGGATCACAGCCTCATTCTGTCTGTTTGGAATTTAGGGACTGGTGTGTCCCTGATGGCCTTTTCTGACCTTTCAAGTTTTAGGGGCTACCCACTGACAAAGCCACTGCTGGTAAGTGGCCCGTGGTCAAACATCCCTACCAGAGAAAGCTTTAAGTCCCTAAGTGCAGTTATTGTATTGACTGGAGATATATATATATACACACACACAGAACCCCCATAGCTTACGAAAGACAAATTCTTTAAGTAGGGAATAAGATTTCAGCTTTACATGCAGAAATTGCTGCTGTCCATGTCCAAATGATTTGGAGATCTTGCCCTAGGAGATGGGATAAGAAAGCTGCTGCAATTCTGTGCTTCAGGTATTCTCAGTTAAATTGCTTTCTCTGTGAAAAAAATAGTCTGAAATAAAGAGGTGTTGGTAATGGTTCCCCAAGCTTTAATACTAAAGGTATATTTTCTGAAAAGGGCGTGTGTTTAAATACTTCAGCTCTGTATTTGTAACACCTTCACTATGCACTATACTCTCCTTGCATCTAAATGAGTGTGGTCAGAGTGGAACTACTGTGCGACTGAAAGCAACACTTGGTTTATCTCCGCAGCAGCATTCAGTTCATTAATATTGCATTTCCTTGTAACTTGGAAAATGAGTGGAAGCCTGCCTGTGTCAAAATACTAAATAAAAATGGGTTCCTTATTTTTGCATTAATGACTTTCCAGTATAATTTTTATTTTTTACCTGATGCAGTTATGCTGATGTCATTATAATACTTCATTTTCTTACTCACTGTTGATGTAGGGATTAAATAACTTCCTTTCTCATTGTCTGGGTAATAGTCATATCTTCAAAGAATGAGAATAACAAGAACACTGGCCAATTCTTGGCTTTCACCAGAGAAATTTTTAAAATATTGGATTGGACTGAGAGGAAAGCAGGAAGCCAAGGCTGGAAACTTCTCTGCTTCATCCTAGCTGATAAAGCAAGCAGGAGCCCAGAATTTTCCTTCATTAATTTGTTAGCCTCACAGGACAAACTGGAGCTCTAAGTTGCTTGATGTGAGCAGCTAAGACTAAAGCTATACAGGTCTGTCTTTTTGCATCTGAAAGGGCTTAGACTTGTAATATTGCTGTGGCCCTTCCAGCCTCACAGGGAATAATGAAAATACAGCAGGCTTACATGAGTGATGAATACATCTTACATTGTTTATATCTGGACCTCTAATTTAATGTTAGATCTGCATTCCCAAGACTTCTAAGTAGTTTAGGCACAGACTTAAACTGTAGATTGTGCAGCAAAAGCCTGAAAGTCTGGGAAGCTTTTTTCATCAGGTACGTGGAGGGTTTCACTTCCGGCATATGTGGGGAGGATGTATCCAAAGTGACAGGCAAGTGTCACTGCTCACAGACTAGTGGGATTCAGCTGTGGCTGCAGCATAGAACTGCCAGTGCTTCTGAAATCAGTGTAATCTCAGCAAATGGTTGTCAGGTCTGCTCCTCATGGTAGGGAGTGTTTAATAAAAAGCATGTGAGAAGGCACATACATATGTGCAGTTTGTTTTCTGTTCAGCAAAGAAATCTGGGATCAGGCCTCTCAGGATCCTACCCAGATGGCTGATTTAGCCCATGTGTCCTAAAGTAAACTGGTATCTGTTTTGATTGCACTATTCTTCAGAAGGAATTAACATTTCATACCTGGGAAATTTGTATATGCTAATTTCAGTTCCATGTTTTGAAGGCTGAGTTTTGCTCTCCATGCCAGTGAAGATTTAAGCCTGGTTGATGCTTATTGTAACATGACAAGTATTCTTTCTTTGGGTAAAATGCAGAATACAGTTGCACATTTTATATTCATTCTGTTTTTCCAGATTCCATGTGTGAGTGGTGAGCAAGGACACACAAAGTCCTCAGAGAAAGGTGGAAAAGCTTTCCTAGCCAGAACATGTTTGAGTTATACGCACTGCTGTTCGCATTACTACAGATAAGTAGGAAGAATTTTACAGGCACCGTGGGAATTCTTTTCCTGCAGGTTTTATTTTTTCCTGATAAACTAAGACTTTTTTTATCCCCTAACTCTTTACCCCAATTAAGTTAACTTAAACTGACTGCAGCTTGATTGAAAACCAGAATACAAGTTAAGGATAGTAATGTGTCACATCATGGCTGTTTTAATGTGGAATCAAGACTCTCAATTTAAATATATTTTGGCTTAAAAGGAAAGGTTTAAAACAAAATGGAAGTGACCTTTTGAATTATGACTGTTTTACTGTATGATCATCCATACTTCTCCAGAGAAGTTCATGGCTCAAAAGTCTGCCCATGTGTTTTGCAGAAATATTTATATAGAGGTAATACATTGAACTTTGAAATTTGTTACTGGAAGAATAAAAACTTAAAGCTTTTACAAGATGATAAATGGATTTTACTTAAATGACATAAAAAGGATGTGATGCCCCTGTTTTATGTATTAAATCTTGACTGCTGTACAAAGCAACATTAAATTATTTCAAATCTGTTTAGGCTCTTAAAACCTAAAACATTTAAGGATATGTTATGGTTAACTGCTGATTGCTTTAATCAAATCTTGTTCCTCCTGAAAATCTGGCAGGTGATTGTTCAAACAGTAAAAACATTAGTTTATTGCATATGCTGGTCCTGTAATTGAAAAAGTGAAATGGCTACGCACAATGCTCTCAGTCGAGCTGCCAAAATAAAATACAGCCCATAAGGGTAAGCCGTGCATTTCATTAAAATAAGGTTCAGTAACCATGAAATTTATCACCCTAAGGGCTTCCTCACTCTGACAGGTGACTAAAGTGTAAAATGTCAAATACCTCTGTGCTGACCAGTAACTTGCATTAACTTTAAGATTTTGTTAGTCAAATACTAGATGTACTGTCTTGTTCACAAGCTACAAGAAATTAATAGTTTTCTTCTTCAGCTTCCTGTGTTACCGCTGAAGACTCACACCTACACATGCAGCACATGCAAATGTCTGTGCCTTTGTGGGCTCTGGGAGGTGGGAAATTGTGTGTGTGCTCACAAGTGAAGATGAAAGAATGGCAGGGAGCAACCTCAGCTTGTAGAGCCATGAGAAGTTGATCCATGAGAGGGGCAAGGCAGGAGTGAACCTGCTGGTTGTCCTCCTCATGATGGATAATAGCACTTCTGTTACCCACAGCATCTAGAAAAGATTCTCTAATTCTGGTTACAACTTGGGCCAATCATTACTTTTCTGATGGAGAGATCACTTCATGTTGTTCTTTCAACAGCTCCTACATTTGAAACCCTCTGTCAAGACTTTTTTTAGAGATGTAAAATAATCTCATGCCCTTCAGACTTTGTAGTCATGTCTTCTGGCTCCTGTCCATTATTTCCTCTCCTGGTTTTTAATGCTTGGCTCAATCTGATGTACAGCGTGCTTTAGTCACCAAAGTGTTTGGCTTTAATGCTATTGTGCTTGATAAGAAATCATTTGTCATATGAGGTGATCCTCACCTCTAAGAGAACACTAGGATGAAAGTGAGAATATCTCCTTTCAACAGGCTATACTGACTTGGGTTGTGCTTCTCTGCTGGAATCCACAGGTCTTCCTGAAAAATGTGCAATTCCTTCTCTAAACTGCTACAAGGAGCAGTGTTTGAATAAATATTTGCTAGGTTTTTGGTTTTATTTCACACTATCCTTTTGAATCCTTACCGACAGATCCCTGTTCAGTAAACCTGCTCTCAGTGCATGGGCTGATAATACTTCTGGACCAACACTAGAAGGCTCCTGAAACCTACTTAGGAATACTGTTTTGGAGTCAGCTACTCCTCACAGCAAAATTTGTGGAAGCTGTTGTAATGTCCTCTGAGTGTCCTGCCCATTTCAGTGATGGTTTCGTCTAAATTTGACAGAGCCTGAATATATTCATGGATGCATGGCACATCCTACTGCTTATTAATAAGACTTGTGAAATCCTACATGACTGCTAATTTATGAAAACTTTCAAGTGTTTCAGAGTAGAATTTTCCCCAGAAGACTTCCTGAGTCACCAAATTCAGGCAATTCTACTTGTCTAGAATAAATTCTAAAATCTCTTCCTTGAACCAGAGGCCTATAACAAGCTATCCAATATGCCAAAGTGCTTACACAAGGCTTTTAGAAATTCTAGGCAAAGTTAATGTCACCACAGTGTCGCCACAATAACTGCCAGTTGCTCAAAGCCTCCTTCACTTCATATTTTTGGTTTGCCTGCTCTTAACAGGTGTATACTTTAAGCAGGTGTAGCACTTCAAATACTTAGGACTATATACATTGTTATATGAAGGTAACAACTTTTTGTCTGCTTTTCAAGGACATGGCCAAGTAGGTGGTAAAGTTGAATGACAGGTCTGTTAATTTCAGCGAACTGTTACTTATAAACACCTTGTAGACAGTGAGACAGCAAAATAATTCAGGAATGGATGTCCTATTTCTTATCAACTCCATGTGTGATAAATGGTTTTAGCTGGTTGTAATGTTAGAGAAAGGAATCTGTAAGTGTTAACTATCTTCATGGGAACTGGGGTGGAAGCCAAGCCACTATCTTGTACCAGAATAAACTGATAAGAGAAAGTGTTCAGTTAAAAGTAGAGCAGTTGTTTAAAGAAATAGTCTGAAGACATAAAACCCTTTGAAAAGTTGAGATAGGTGGTATGTGCAGTATTCATTCAAGTACTTGACTTTAGTTTTTCAACTTTAACTCATCCCCTTTAGAAATTACAACTATCCTCTTGGTCTCTCCCATTTTCCCCCACAGATGCAAGCCTGTGATTTCTTCTGCAGCACAGAAAGAGAACATCCCTTTGAAATTTATCTAGTCAAAACCACCAAACAGCTTCAGCCAGGTGTATGTGTGTTCCCATCATCCTTTGTCTGACCTCTGCCATTAGTGGCACTCTTTGCTTTTGATGCTGCTGTGGGCAGTTGCCATCTCCTGGTAGATGAACATCAAGACAGTTTTGAAAACTGAGAAATTTCATATATTGTTGCAAGTAGAATCTTGCAATAATAAGTTGCAAATTGATTAGGAGTGACAGATCAGGCAGTTGGAAATGTAACATCTGGAATACTGTGAGGTCAGGCTCACCTTTCCAGAGGAGCAGTGAGAAGACTCTGCATCCATTATATACTTTTAGGATCAGAGAACAGAAAGCTCTGAGAGCTTACAGAGCTGAGTCCCTGTCTTGTGCTGTGCCTGTTCCCAACAGCTGCTGCCAAACCATAAAGATGATTAAACCATAGAAAACAGTAGAGACTAAAAGTCTTGCTCTGATATTTCTTCTGCCATCTGAGCAGAGCAGCAGAAACTAATCCAGACTGAATGTGAGAGGAGCAAGATGTGGAAATGTCAGTGATGCAACCACAAACTCTAAGCACTATAATAAAGGTGTGTGGATGACACAAGATGAATGAGAGCTATTTAACTTAACTGTCTTCATGAAGCCCACACTCTTGGTAGATGTTATTACTCAAATTTAGAGAATGCTCCTGTCAGTCTGTTTAGATGCATAAGCAGGTAGCTTCAGTACACTGAAGGCAGCATTCACTAATCAGCTCACAGTTTGGTCAGTTCTTCCTCTGTTCTGTGAATAGCCCTACAGCCCCTGAGCTGAGAGGTCCTTTAATGTTAGGTACCTGTTAGACTAATCTTAAAAGATTTATCTGAGCAAGACATTGCCGTTCCTATTTATCTTTCAAATCACCAAATTTTACTTGTTACTCTCCAAGCTGTAGTTGGTGTGCCTTTTAAAAATTTTAAGGAGATACTTGGTGCTGAATTGAAGTTGCAGCTGTTATTTGCACCTACTCATAGTTTGTGGAGTCCCTTTTACATTCCTTCCTCTGAATATGGTTTACACTGACTGCATGTGTATTTTGGTGTCTCTTTAAACAATAAAGGCACAAAGCCAAATCTATCTTGTCAGGTGTTCAAGTTACTAATTCTTTCTTTGGATTTCCCCCTTGGCTTGAGATTTCAGGATCTATCCAGGGTAATAGAATGAGCAAAGGAGATTGCTTGTTCTCTGAGTGCACTTTGCAGAGAGGATTCCATCCCTTTCTGAGGATATTAGATGTCTAGTAGGATAACCTGCCAGCTCAGCTGTTACACTTTAGTATCAAGCTATTTTGTGCACTGCAGTTCTGGTGTTTCCCTCATTGTTTTGCTCTTCACATATGTTGCTTTCAGTGCCTGCAAGTATTAAAGCAGCTCTGCCTACTAGAGAAATACCTGTGATATTATCTGACCACAAATTCATTCTGCCTCTGAGAATGATCTGGAAGGGCACTCTAGCTGGTATGCAATTAGCCTTGCATAAAGAAACAACCACTAGATTAGCTTTGTTTTCTAAACAATCAATGATGCATGTATAGACTGAACCTCTCACTGCCCTGTTGTTTATGTCAGCAGCCCTGTATCTGTAGAATGACTCGAGTGCAATCACTTTGAATCTTACAGCTAAATTAACTTTGACTATGACTTGTTGACTTTAGATACCTTTTTAATGCAAAGAAACTTTCCCCTTCCTAAAAGAAGCCTGCCTAGTCCTTTAGATACTATTGCAACAATGTTTTGTTCTTGTGGATATTCAAGAAAAGCTGCTTTAGCATGTGAAAGATTAATTCACTGAGGATGTTTTAGGTAATCCAACTGTGTTATCTGATAGTAACCTCCAACAGAAAATGCTTTCGGGAGACTAGATGCTTTCAAACAGCATCTGCTTGTTGTTTTGGATGGGTTGGTTTTGGGTTTTTTTTGGTGGGAAGTGGGAATAACAGCTCACAAGGGCAACCAATGTTCAAGGTATTTCAAAGTACATTAGCATCTCTACTGCCTTTACAGCCTGCTTGTGGTAGTCCCAGCTGCCTTGTAACAAATAGTTAAAGTGCAGCTGCTGAAACCATTGATTCCTTTTAACCCCTCTGCCCTGGAAACTTGTCTCTGTGGGGACTTAAAGGGGTGCAAGACCCATGCTCTGGATGATGAGATGATGCTTAGAGTTCCGTGGATGAGCTCTGCCCCCAGTCTCACAGTAGCTTTGTCCCTTGGATTATATGTTGAGTTTTCCGTGGAGGATGGCAGCTGTGTATTTTGCAAGAAGCATACAGGAAAAGTTGATGGACTGACAGAGCATGACTGAATTATCTGACTCTGACAGGGCTAAACCTAGACTGGGACATGTGTCTGCTTTCAAATATTTTCACCTGCAAGTACTTCTGTAGTGATTGCACTGATGTGACAGCAGGGTGTAAACACTTCTCTGGTGCAGAAGTGCTGCAGGTCTCATCCCATAGTGGTCCAGCTGTATGCTGTTGAAATAGCATGGATGCTGGAGCTTGTGCATCCTTTAAGAGGAGAACAGCTGACAGTCATTCCCAAATTAGGTAAAAATGCCAAATTCTGACAAGCCTTTGCCAAGTATTTCGTAGTTCTACACAGTCACAAATGGAAGAGGTTTGTGTCCTCTAAATATTGCCCTGCTAGCTGGTCTTCATGTATCAAGTCCAGCTGCCAAGCACTTGTAGCCTCTTGTTATTTTAGTGTACATGTCAGTATATATCTTATCCTGCCAGTTCTAACAGGGTTAGAGCTTGGCAAAACACATTCTAAAATAGCATTTGTTCATCATCCAAAATCAAAATGTCCTGATCAAGCTGCTCTTAAATGTGGCCATCAGCTTTCTATGGGGCTGCTTATAAACTAGCTAGCTAAAGCATATTATTTGCACTAAAATTGTCTAACATGGACGGTTTGTAACTTGGCCAAAGTATTGTCTGTTTATTACCTGTATTTCTGTCTCCTGTAAGGTGTAACTCTTACGTGGTGTGTGTTCCCTACTTCATTAAAAGTAGTGTTTGTGGAAGTTCTTACTGTATTGATCCTAAATGCTGTAGATAAGGTCTGAAATCAGTGTGGTGATGCAACCCTTTTAAGTGCTGATTTATCCATATTATTGACCAAACAGTAATTCTCTGATTTTCTTACGGTTTAATAATTATGGGGTAAAGAGGGGATTCTTAATTTTGTTTATCTTACACCTTCCTTATAATATACAAGCTACATATCACTGCTAGGTCAGTTCAAATGTTTATTTAAATAATTGAGGAACTAAATCAAATAACTCTACTTCATGGCAGCGTACGTAAACACGTCTGTCACACTGGTATTTGGGACAGCCTAAAAAACTGGAGCAGGGATCTGCTCAAGCACTCCAGCAATACTTTTTATGGAGTGTGCTTTGTCAACGGTTGTTTGTAATTATTTGTGCTGCTAAAGGGAGGCACTGGAGATGTTTACCGAAGGCGCTGCACCCTAAACCTGCAGTTTCCTCTATTAGCACCACCTCACGCATCGCAGGTGTGGGGCCAGAGGGGTAAAAAGCAGCTCCTTTACCACACCCTTTGCAGCTCGGATTTAGGAGGAGGTGGGATTCTTTTGATGCCAGGAAGTAAGTAAGAAATAATTGTTATCTCTAAACACCTTTATTCCTTTCTTTCAGTACTGTAGTGATGAGTTCCATTTAATACTTCATCAGGGGATGTTAGAGTATTTTCCTTGGCTCAGATGCAGGGAAGCTCGAGGAAGCTTGGGTGGGGAAGGGAAGGAATCTCTCTACTTTGTGCTGACAGGAGACAATTTCCAGCAATCATGATGAGTTGGTGTGGGCTCAAACTGCAGGTTAGGCTGTAAATGCTGGTTTATTACCAAGCAGTCAAGGTGATGAGGTTCCCCTTTGATCTGTGAGTCCACTCAAACAAGGCAAAATGAGAACACTTAGTGCAAGGTGATATAACCAGTTATAGATACTTGTTTACAAACCCTTTGGAGAATCTGAAATGTGAGAAACCCTCTTCTGAGATGTTTTGGTTTTTCTCTGAGGGAGTAATTATTTCCTCAGAGTTAGTAAAACCCGGTCAAAACTTGACTTCTCCGTCTTTGTTGGAGGGTGAACAAAATTCTAGGGATGTTTTCAAAAGCTTCCTTTAACAGAGTTTTCTGAGATTGAATGATGGTAATGCGTTTAGGGACTGGTAATTGGAGATAATTCCAATGAATTAGACTTTGCAGACATTAATGATATGCTAGAGGAAGTCAGCTTATGAAGATCTATGCTGTGTTCTTTTTTATCTTGATCTATTGAATAGCTTCTGTAATTGTCTGATACATATTCTGGGAGTATTTGGGTTTCTTAAGCATTTGCAGCCTAAAGAAACCAGGCTGTGAATTTTCAGGCAGTGAATATGATTAGTTTAAATGCCAGTATGTGAAAATAATGTGCTTTTCATAGTAGGTACAGTAGCATCTGCAAGGAATGTCTAACTTTGTAGATACAGACTAAGTAATCAGTCCTGGCTTGACTATTAGCATGGCTGAATATTCATGCAAAACTCTAGTCTCAACCTATTACAAAAAGTATTTCTCATTCTGGAGAGTAACTTTGAAAAGGTTGCTCTGGTGTATTCCATTTTCCCCACTACAATCAGGAGGACAGCCTTGGTGAAAGAACTTGCAGGAAAAAAAAAAAATGCTACTGGCAATGATGTCCTGATAGGATTATTCTTGCACCAGCAGCCCCACTGGGTTAGACATTGCCCTTCCTTCTGCAAGAAGGTGGGATTGGTGCAGTTAATCCACTTGGTTATGTATTAAGATGTTGCTGATGATAGCCTTAATTTTGTTTTCCTCTGTTCTGCTTCACAGAGACAGAGGGAATGAATCCACTTAATTCTGATGGGAGATAACATTCGTGTTCAACATGGTTTAAAAGGCTGAGGATCTTTTAGTAGGAGATTCCAAGCTGGACCACACTTTTAGCTCAGGCCAGACTGAAGTTTGTGCCTATCTGACCAAATCAGTGAGTTTTCTCAGTGAAAGTCATTACTTGCGACAGCGTCAGTCCATAACAGCATATTTGCACGCCGGCCTGAGTGATCTCTGTCCCCATGAGTTTTGAGTTTTGTGCTTTTGTGGTGACTTGGTTGTTAGTTTTTGGTTTTGAAAGCTGTTAGTGCTTGCTGTCTTGCCCTTTACCTAATTTTGGCTGTAGAACCTGCTAATTGGAGATCCAGCCATCACAAATCAGGCATGCCTGTCTTTCTTGTGCTGTGAAACTGCTTCTTAGTGCCTGTTTTTTTCCCAGCATCCCTGGTCCCAGCTGTTATGTTTTCCATTGGCTCTGAAGGCTTCTCTACTGCTATTTATGTACATATCCCCTTTGCTGTTTACTTGTTTAATGTATCTGTATTAATAAACATGAAGGTAACGTGAGTATATATGATGTTTTACCTATCAGTAAATTAGAGTACAAGTTAAATCAGATAATGCCACCTCTCCAGTTTAACAAAATGAAGTATTTCCTACTAAAAACAGTAGCAACTGTGATTTAACAATGTAATCTGATCTAATATTAGCAACAGGCTGTGCCTTTAGGGAGCAGCATAATATCCAATCCACTGAATAAAGTCTGTCTCACATTAAATTCTGGATCCCTCTTAAAAAGATGGCTTCCCAGAATTGTTTCAGTAATTGCATAAAGACCCATGATTTCCTATGTATTTTTCCCAGTAATGAATGGAGAAATGATGTTGGCCCCCAAAATACAAAGAATTATGAAATAGTGCTGTTTTACAAAGCTATTCTCCCTGATGTCACAAGCACCTTCACCTCTCCACCTTACCTCTAGAGCTTTCTATTCTTCCTCATGTGTCCGGGCAGGAAAAATCCCATCAGGGAGTTTGTCATGCCCAGATTGCCATCTGTGACTGCATCACCACATCTTCCAGCAGGAGCCAAAATCTTACTCTCAGTCATTTTCCAAGTAAGCTGTGAGGGGGTGGAAAGAGGGCCCCAAGAAAGCCAAGGGGGTTCTAGTCAAGGCCATACTTTATGGAAAGAAGGAAGCAGGAAACTCTATGGAAGATTTAACATCAGCAGGGCTGGAGTTTGTAAGCCTCTGTATGTCAGGCTTTAATAATTTCTGGAATTTTGTATACATACTGAGGAAAGGGTGCAACAAGTCTTAATTAACCCTTCCAAAATCAAGCTGTTCACACCCTTCCTTTTAGGTTTTGGACTGTGGTTTGGATATTTATTTGTTGGGGGAGTAGAGGATGTCAGATGTTCAGCATTAAGAGTAGAAAAGCTGCCAGCATCATCTGCTTCTCTTAGATGAATTTATATTTCAAACATCGTGTTCTGGCGTAAACAGCAAGGCAGAGGTTGTAAAAGACATCAACTGACTTAAAATGTGTGAAGAGTCCTGAGGGCAGGCAAAAGTTTGTGTTGGAAGAAGTGGAAAAAATGCTGTTTCTCCATGGGACGTGGATTGCTCCATATCGTTTTAATTCACAACGTGCTGCTGAATAACTTACCCCTGCCCAGACTTTGCTTCTGTGGCCTAAATTGTGTGGTAGCTTCAAAAGTAGGTCATGATGCAAAAGCACTGTGCTGTTTCCAGTTGCTCTTTTCTCTTTCTTTCTTTTTTTTTTTTTTTTTTAAATCTCAGGTTCCAAGATGAACTTGCTAAGAATCTGACCTGCAGTCAGTGTTAGTCATAGGGTTGTTTAGGCACAGTGTCCTTGTAGAAGAAGCTGGTCCATGCAGTTGTGTTTCAATGCCTCTGATTACCTGAACGATGAATTAGATGTTGGGACATGTCAAATGTGGTTCTTTATTGCACCCAGTTAGCCTTAACCTTTTTCCTTTGGCAGGGTTTTAGTGATTCACAACAGGCCAGTCCAGTGTAATGTAAAACTGTTGTAAAGTGAGACGTTGACTTTCAGGATCTGGAGGTAACATAGCTCATGTATGGGAATGTTGTTAAGTAATACATGATATAATTGATTTTTAATAAAATTATTCCTGAACAAGTGTAGTCTTCCCCCTCTGATAGGGTTAATACAGTTCTAAAGCTAAAAAGCTTTCAATGTTTGCATTTAGCTGTCAGAAGTCTTAATGGGAATTCAAACAACTTCCTGCCTATAATTGCTGCCCGTTTGAACCAAAGGCCTTATGACTCACCTGTATAGAAAGTCACAGGGTTTGTCTACACCTTTACGATGGAACAACTTCATCAGATCACAGGAGGATACAGCCCTTCCTCTGAATTTCGAGTAGGGTAACTGAGCACATTTATCCAGCTGGGTCAAAACCTCCAGGTGTGTGTTCTAGATGCTTTTCTTCCTAGTGCAGTGACTGAACACTTGAGTATTGACATGGGCTAAAAAGCCATCCCTTGTGGCCAGTTCTGTTACTATAAACAGCTGCTAATAATTAGCAACAGAGCCGCAAAACAACGAGGGAGAAAATAGCTGCCTGTTGGCCAAGCAAGTGGTGTTCTGCCTTGCATCTGGCAAGTACAAAGAGAGTACATGAGAGCTCTCCCAGCATGCCTGAGGAGCCTTCTGCCTTCTGCACAGCAGGTGTCCAGAGCTGGGCAGATGAGTTTGCTTTTTGACCTTGTAGCTGCAGGGATCCACCGACAGCTCCTTTCCTCTGTGAGCTGCAGTTTCACACTGGCTTTGGGAATTGCTGCCCAAAGAGACACTTCCAGCCACTCCTGTGCCTCCCTGTTATGATGGTATGGATCCATGCAGCCAGCATGATTTTATAAAGGATTTCTTTAGCTGCTTGGATGTGTTTTTGTCAGCTTAGTTTTCAGCCTGGATCAGTTACAGTGTATGGTTTGCTGCTGTGCTGCTCGTGTGGCTGTGCAGGAAGCAGTGGGAGTAAGGAACCAGGGGCAAAGAAAAGGAAGAACAGACTGGTGCTCTTAGAGGAAGTACTTGTTTATACCAGCTTAAAGTGATTGAGAAACTTCTAGACTGTAAGCAGTGTAATAAACTGGTAATGTATTTTATGTGATATTTCTTTACTAAATCAGTTGCCTGATCTTACAGAGTAATTTTATTGTATTTTGAGAAAGTGCAAGGCTTTGTAAGGTGGTGTAGCCACGCTTGCAGAGGGATTGAAGGTCAGCCTTGCGTTTAAGAACTGCTCTTTCACAGCAGTGTTCTCTTTGTCTATTGGTGTGGTGGAGCACAGAGCATTAGCACTCAAAACACCAGCAATTATGCTTGGACAAAAGCCATTTTACTCTTGAAAAGGCACAAGCCCAAACGATGTGTCCTTTCACAAGCCAGTCAGATGCCGAAGCAGAACCCATTGTCCACTTCACATTGAATTGTGGAAGGAATAATAAGTGGTATTTGTCTGCAACATGGTGGTAGAAGTGCTCAGCATTGTGCTAAACATTTATTTAGCCTGGGGAAAAGACAGATGAACTCAGAATGCCTTTATTTCTAATGCTAATATTAAAGCTAAACCTAAATCAGTCTAGATAACTTTTCAAGATATGGCCAGATTACTTGAAAACCTGAGCATAAACCAACTTGGCAGAAAAGTATTTGACAAATAAATGGAATGACTGGGCACTTATAGTCTTGTCAGCCTGACATGATTCACAGGTGAAGTAGTGTGGTTGCTAGCAGGGATGTCTGTGGGATGCACTCTTTGAAGCATTGGAGGAGGGTAAGTTGTAAGGCTTCGGGAGGGACAAAAATCTTCTCCCATTAGACTGGCAGCTTCTGCAGTCTTACACTTTTTTCCCAAGTAAACATTTGAATATTTCATGAAGAAGTACACTTACATGGATGTTTTTGTTGTTTGGGCTTTTTTTGATATGTTGAGCAGGATGGATCACTGACACGTCCTAATGCAACAATGACAACTGTGACCAGAATCATTAAAGCCTATTTAAATTCTGTAATAATTGATTAATTGATTCTTAGCTATTTTCCCTTCTGAAGATACTGGTAAACAATGAAAAGACATTGTATGCAATGATGGCTCAAGGTGTCTCTTCCTCCTTCTTTTCAGCATCAAGAAGTTAGAATTCATTTAAACTGTAGAATGTTTGAGTTAGAGTATTTCCTACCCAATTGGAAAATAATTTCTGTGAGCAAAACTGAATGCAGTTCTTCATGATTTGAGACAACTTTGGTCAGTCTGTATCCTTGCATATAAAAGAAAGTCATGATTAAGTAAGAGGCAGATCTTGAATAACTACATAAATGAATGGAAGTTAATGCAATAAACTTCAAAGAGGATGAGATGAGGGGTAGTTTGTTCACTCCTCTCCTTTTTTCCTTAGATATTCAGTAGTGCTTGGACAAGAGTGTTTCCATCGTTTTCAGTTTGCTCATTCCAGTTTTTCCTAGGCTGTGCTTATTTTTCTCGTCTTGGGTTTTTATAACTAGTGCATACCAACTGTTCTGAGATCATTTCTTACACCAGTAAATGCCTGAGGGAATGCCCAATGGCTTTATAGGAAGAAAACCTTCCAAAAGATTTGAAATCTTCTCATGGTATCCAGTTGGGCCCATTTAACTGTTTTCTACTTGCCGGGCTTTATTACAGCTCAGAAAAGTAAGTGTGTGATTACCTGAAACGTGCTGTGTACTCCACAGCTTACAGTCATATGCTTTGGCACTGGTTCAGAAATTCTAGTTTCTTGTCAAACAGTGCATTCCTATTCCTTGTTAGCAAGAGAGATCTGGAAACATGCATCAAAAATAGTTCACTCTTCAGAGACTTGGGCAGGATCACTGTTAACCTCATTTATTTTGGTATTGATGGGTGTACTACCAGTCTGCTGACCTCCAGATGGTGGCATCACAAATGCAGGAACACTGCTTGTCAAACCTCCAAGTCCTGAACTTAAAAACACGCTGAGATGTTTGATAGAAGTCATTTGCCTGAGGCGTCATGTTGTATAATTGTGTAGCATGAGCTCTTTATGTATCTTAAGCATCGTGGTGCTCACTAGGGAAAAGAAAACCATGGAATTTCGTGGGCTACAGATATTACCTACATAACGCTTCCTCTTCTTCAGCAAACTGTGAGGAAAGGCAGTGAATTTCCTTTGGTTCTTTGATGGTTCACAGGCTCTGTCTGTGAACAGTACCTATTTGAGGCACAGGATTGTTGACTTGTCAAGCCTGTAACGTGTTTTGTGTTTTACACAGTCATATTATGCCTCAGTGGAAGGTAGGTAGTAAAAGTATAACATGTAAGATTGCAAGCAATTTGAGAAGCTTTTTTGCTCAGATTAGTTTCTGGAATATATTATTCGCCTGTTTGGTTGAAATATTAACTATTGCTTTATAGGTTTTTCTCATTGCTTAAACATGGCCAAAGGTCAAAGTAAAACATGCAATTAAGCTGGTGTCATCAATTAAGCCAGTGTCATCAGTCCCCTCCTCCCATAAACACTCGGCAACATCAGAAATATTTCTGTATCTAAAGTTCTCTTCACACCCAACCTGTGTACAATGCCCAAAAGGAATCTCTTCCCATGGATGGAATTCTTCATTCTACTGCTTTATTTGTTGTTAGTTATGAAAATACCCTTGAAAACCAGCCGTGAAAAAGAGTTTGTGCTGGATGCAGACATCAGAGAATTCTGCATTGGTATTTTAATCCAGCTTCTCTTCAGGTGCCATTTACTTTGGAGTTCTTTGCTGCATAAAAGCCTCTGTTATATTTACTTCCATCAGGTAAATGAATTTGTCTCCCTCTTTGAGAAGAAAGAATGCCACTATTCAAACTTGCCAAATTGGAAAAAGCAGTAGCAGAATATATATCAGTCTAAAATGAATATGAACACAGCTGAGCAAGGCTTAGGAAAGAACTGAAGACCTTTCTGAGAGGCTCTTGTTATTCTCTGGCTCTTGTATTAGACGTGCTCTTGGAGTCAGATGAAAGTGCTGCAGGAAGTCTAGCGTTATGCTTACCACAAAATTGACATAATGGAACAGTAATTCTCTGTTCTTTTTGATAAAACCTGTCCATTGTGCCTCTTGCTATTGCACTTGAACACTGTAACTGCTTTTCCTGGCATGTTTAAAATATGCTGTTCTTATCTGTGTCAATTACAGCTTCAAAGTCTACCTCCATCTACCACCCATTATTCCTGACTCTTAAAATATCTGATCATTCCCCATCATCTTCCACTTCAGAAATAACTTTTTCAGTCATCCCTTAAGAGCCTTGCTCAAATGGGCTAAATCTCAGATATCCTCTTTTGTGCTGCCTCTTTATCCTTTCCGAGGACAAATGCTCTTGCCTTGGTGTCATCCTCCTTGCCATGTGCAGGCTGCCCCAGTGCATCACAGAATATTCTGGAGTGATGAACTGCCTTTCTCTCAGTGCCTCACCCTGGAACTGCATAGGGAATGAAGTGTTTAGGGAAGGGGAATTAAAATCCTTCACAGGAGAGGAAATCAGGCATGAGAAAACAGTAGAGACTTTAAAGCCAGATTGTGCAGGAGAGTAATCCATGACCCTTAGTCTGTAGTACAACATACATGTTCTGCTGATTTTTTTTGAATAAGAGGTAACATGTATACTTCTTAATTCTGCTGAATGTCATGTTGCCTGAGTCTGCCAGCAGTTAAACATTTTATGACTAGTCTGCAATTAAAATAATTGCTCCTACTCCGGAACACATATTTTGTAGGCTTTACTCACTCAGAACTTGTGTTAGGTAAAGTGGATGTGTTTTTTTAATACACAGAGTACTTCACATTTATGATAAACTACTTATATCTTAATTTCTGTTAATTCTGAGTGGGTAGAGAAATGCTTTCTCGAGTCCTTTTTGTTCTCAACTATTAAATGCTTATAGAAAAAACTTGAACTTAACTTGGTTTATGGAACTAGTTCAGTAAGTTATTTTAACTTTCTCATGGGATTTAAATGTTTGTCCAGCTCAAAATAAAATTTTAGTATTGGTTTGTTGTTGAGGTGATCAAATACGAAAATTTCAGTAATCTTGGGGAGCCTGGAAGAACTAAAAACCCAGACCAGAAAAGATACTTTTGAATGGAAAAACAACATATATGCAATAAACAGCTCAAAGGAGGGTGTCAGCAGGAGGGAGTGCTCAAGATGGTGTTCTCACGATGCACTTTTAGTAGAACAGTGTCTCAGGTCACACTGAAACAGAGCTGCTCTTGTGATGTGCTTTAAACACCAAACATGTCATCTGTTTCCTAAGGTTTGGTTTTAGGCTCACCACTTAATGATCTGGTTTGTGCTCAAACCCACAAAGAGTTTTTGTTGCCACAACTGAAGAGACAGGGAATTGCAGCATGGGGACTTCTACTGAGGCCAGCTTTGCTGCCAGAGCCAGCATTTCATGGAACCATATCCCTGAGGGGTTTTGTCCTGGGGTCACAGCTCAGTCATGCTGTGTGCAGAGATGTAAATATGCATCCTTCTAGTACAAACATTATGTAATCTGACTTTTTATAAGATGCTTTGTTTTCTTCTCCTAAGTGCTTAAACACATTTTGATTGGTGTGGTGCAGTATTTGTACATCTGCTTAGATTTTGTCTATGGCACAAAGGAGGGGAAGATACAGAAGCAGCTTGTCTTAGTTGGGTAGAATATATTTTAATAATTTTAATGTGGAAGATATTGTACCATTCTGCTTTCACAAATTTCAGCAGCCTCACAAAATGTGGGAGTAAGATACTCTGGTCTTGTGTGCAGAAAGAAGATGACTTCATATGCTGTATATATCTTCATTAAAGTTTAAGTATTTAAATATTAATCCTTAGTTATATTCATCATGGCTTATTTTGCTCATACTTGCTTGAGAAATAGCTTCAGTATAAAATGGCGTGATAGTTACTGCAAAGTAACTTGCAACTTCCAAGAGTCTAAATGGAGATGTCTGTGTGACCATGGTAATTGATGAATCATCTTCCTGGCATAGAACTGGAATATCCTATGCTGTTTCTGAAATGCAGCCTGCTTTAAATTTCCCAGAATCATAGTCTTGTGCTTGGTGTTCTGAGGGTCTTGGGCAAGTACCCTGACATTCTTCTGTGGCTTCGTGTAGGACCACAAACCAGAGGAACTGGAGTACAGTAAAGCATCATTTAAATACAAGGCACAACTGCTTTTCAATGGAAAGTGCAGAGGTAGGAGGGAACGTGGAATAAAGGACCCTACTCTAGGAAAAGGACAATGGAAAGCATGAAGCAGGAAATAGGTTATATGGTTAAGGAGGGGGACACAATATCCTGAAAAATCCTATTGAAATTTTTAAATGCTTGCTTTTTGTTGCAGATTAATCAGCCACTCGATGGGGATTAACAGTGGAGCACCTCTTTGTGTCGCCTTTCCACCTCTCTGTAGCACGAATAACAACTTCAGCACTTCTTCAATAATAATTATGAAACTGGTATTAACTGAATGGCAATTATGGATTTTTAACTCTAACTCACAGTAAACCAGTAAGCCATATGCTGAAATTCCTACCAAATAGCTTTTCATTCTTAATGTCTCATACCTATACAAGAAGTTGCAAGATACCTGTTTGTATAAGAGGAATATAAGAATTACTTGCCTGAGGAACAGAAGCTGAAAGAGAAGACACCCTAACTTGTTCGTGGAGTTATGGTAGTATTATTTATATAGATAAAACAAATATATATTTTTTTTATGGTAATGAAAATGGCTCCTCAGAATGCTGACTCGGAATCTATGCAAGTTCAAGATCTACCTGTGGCACAGCTTCAGAAACCAGAAAACAAGGAGAATGAAAGTAGGGAGGAGACCATTAGTGAAGGATCCATAGACCGGATACCGATACGCCTGTGGGTGATGCATGGTGCAGTAATGTTTGGCAGGGAATTTTGTTATGCCATGGAGACAGCTTTGGTAACACCTGTATTGTTACAAATTGGTAAGTAATTCTCATTTCTGTGAGTCAAAGCTTTCTATATATTTTTGCATTGATTGAAGCCAGGCAAAGAGGGAAGATGTACCTGCCAAATAAAGGTACACAAGGTAAAAAGGATTTTGGTTTTTTTCCTTGTCTGTAGCACAGATTCAACTGTGTTATCATGTTTAGGTGGGAAGGATTTCTGTATGCATTCATCTTCTGTCTAATATTGCTTCCCTCTGTAAAAAATGTAACCTGATTTAATTCTAAAATGCTCTACTACAAGGTAAGTGAACTAGAAACTAGAAACAATATTAGGCTGTAAAGGATTGCAGTGAAGCATTTTTTTTATTTATGGAGAAATGCTTCAGGTTACCGTACTTTAGAATAAATAGTCAGATAAATTGTTTTTTTCAGTGAAGTAGTGCATTTATTTCTAACCACTAATAAGTTATTTTTTGTGATTAATCTGGAGTTTATAGCACGTGAATACACATGAATAAACCATTATACCAATAATAAACCATGATACCAGTAGCCTTAGATGATAATGGGGGCAGTGATGGGGTTTAGAATAGGGGTAGTCAGTGTTAAATTTCATGGTGAGCATTGTCATTAGGTTTCATATAAATTGTTTACAGTATGAAGAGTATCTGGTATTACCTTTATCAAATACAGAAACTTGTGTTGTCAATCAAATATCAGAAGACATAACACGACACTGAATGGAAATGCCAGACTGAGTGGGGAATAAACCAACCACATGTGTGCACTGCATAATTGTCTATATATTTGTATATTATATGTTTGCTTTGGCTTGCCTATGCAGGTGTGCCTTACAGCTTGCTCAGCTCTGGCCAAACAGAAGCACTCAACCAACTAAAAAAAGTAATGTTCAGTGAATACTGTTTACAACTTTGTTTAAAAATTCCCAGGTTAGCATCTTGAATGAAATACATGGGGGTTTTTTGTTTGTTTGATATGAGAAAAAGGCATCTGAGATTCAACTTGTGAGCATGTGATGTACAAGTCCTTTCATGCAGTCTTCCCGCAGTTAAAAATGTGTTTTCCTGTGAAATTGCTAGTTGGTCTGAGTGAATGGAGTGAATAATCAGTGCAGTTAGTGCCATGGGAGATAATGATGAGTTAAGCCTCCATATATCAGTTTTCCTGATAATTTTAATTTTCAGAGCCCATCAGATGGTCTTCATGGATCTCTTGTTTGCATAGTTAAAACAGATTCTAAAAAGCTCCAAAGAAGAGCTTTTCTGATCAACCTGACTTGCTAAATAAAACACATGCAACTTCATCTAGGAATGCTTGTATTGTTCATAACTTGTTCTGAGGTTTTGTCTTTTGGGTAAGTTGAGATTTAGAGACTTCAGTCCCTTGTACTGGCAGCATTGATTTAATAACTGCCTACCATAAACTCAAAAACTTGCATTCTGCTTTGCATGGAGAAGATCCCTGGTTTTGTAAGTGACCTGTAGGTTTTTGTTTGCTTTGTTTGTGGTGGCACTTGAATGATTAAAATGTATGGCTGGCTGAGCTGACTTTACCTTACCGTAGGGTAAGGTCAAGACAGTATAAATAAACCATCCTCTTAATTACTGACTGGTCTTCCAGTTTACATTTATTTTGTGTGCTTTTCTAGCTGTTTCCTCCAGATAATTGAGAAATATCTCTTCCCTTCCTTCCCTAACCCCAGTGATCAAAAAAGCATTGGGATTTGGGGGAAGGGAAGAAGAGGGCTCCCATTTCTAGAAAAGCTGCAAATTGACAAAGTTTTGACAAAGTCTGTGGGGGTGCAGCGATGATGTTCCCTGTCACAGAGATAAGCAATGGAGGTAGCAGTTACAAATGTCAGTGCTTTGGCAGCTAATTGAAATCTTTCTGCTTGGCTCCTATGCCCACAGCAGGGCTCAAAACAATGCTGGATTCACTGAAGGGTTAAGTTATTCACGGGTGACTTATCTGGCCTCTTTGTTAATTACCTCTTACATGGTTCTGTTTACCTTTATCAACTTCAACATCTGTCTGCCTCAGCATGAGCTATATTTATTCCTCACTGGAGGGGGTTGCAATATAGCTGTCGAACTGCTGTAATACCCCCTTTGCTTCCTGTTTTGGTAAAAGCAAAGATCAGTTTCTGTGAGATTAAATTGGCTCAAGAAACTATATTTGAGAATTGGCACCTGGGGAAGTGTGATGACTCAACCAATTTTGCTGATAATACACTGAAGAACAGGAATCTTTTTGGGTACCCAAAAAAAGATGACTCTTCACAGAGTGTGTTGAATATTAACAATTAAACTTTACAGTGTGTACCTGTGCTTTTCTGTACCTGGGAAAACTTTGGTCACTGAAATAATCTGACATTCTTATCATATATTCTTAGTATGGTGTTACACACTTTCTGCTTGCAAGTATTTGACTTTCCTTGCAGTTTGAGTACCCTGGATCAGAGGTGTAGTTATGATTTGGCAGATGAATGAGCTGTCCTACTTGTTCTGTAACCCACAAGATTTTATCAGCTGAAGGAGATGGTCCCTTGGATGGTCTCTTTCCAGTTCAGTGGTGGTTGAACTCATTGTGTTTAAATTTCCTGAAGTTCTGAAATCTTAAAACTGAAAGCATCAGCGAAAGCTGCTTGAATCAATGGATACTGGGAATTTGAATGGTGCTGAAGTGCCTGAGTTACTGCACCCCTACTGAAATAAGTTCTGATTTCTGACTTTAATCATTGTCTTTATTGCTATAATTGATATTACATTGCTGTGTCAGAAATGCAGCTACAAATCTATAACAGCCTTGTAGTCATAACTGGGCTTTAGTAGCTTAGCAACAACTACAAGCCAAATATATACTACATGTTTTTTTAATTCCAGCTTGCTCTTTGGTTTCTTAGTATCTGCAGCTTAAGAATTCAAAATGAGGCAGTGAACTTGAGAAGAATTCAAACGATGTAAAAAAACGCCAAATATGAGAATTCTGGTCTGAGTCTAGATGAATTGATATTAGTTGACAGTTGCAGAAGTTATAATCTCTAAAAATCTCCATTAACTTTTGAGACTTGTTCAATAAGCACTTTCTGCCAGTGTTAAATTTTACCAGAAAATAAGCTTTCAGCACCTTCAGAACTTGAGTTTTACTTGTTCACGAGTCTAAGGGTTTTGAGAAACTGAGTGATTCATGTTATCCTTGAGTATTAACACTGCTGTTTGCTTCCCCTGCACATAATCTACAAATTCCATAGGAGCAAGATGAGACCTTTGTCTTCTGAAACGTCTGGTACTTAATGCTGCTTATTTGTGAGAAGGAATTAAAATCCCTGCTCTTGTTTATAAATGACAGTGTATTTTCTTCCATCATTAAACTTGGCTTCTAAGGATTAAATCTCTAAAATTACTTCCAGTTCATAAGTTCATAGAAGATTTGGACACATGATAAAAGTCTTTTGCACAGGATTTTGCTTGAATGAAAGTAAAAGGAGGAGAAACCAAAGACTGGTGTGGTGTAAACTCAGAGAAACTGGTTTTGAAGAAACTTGTTCAGTGAAATCACAATACATGACTTCTGCTAATAACACTTTAAACCATTAATAAATACTTAACTTGGTAGTTTCAGATTATTTCTATTTTAATTCAAAAAAATTTTGGTTTCAATACAAGCTGTAAATTCATTTGAGTTCTTCTGAAAGGTTGGATCCGTGTGCTGTTTCCGTANTTCAAAAAAATTTTGGTTTCAATACAAGCTGTAAATTCATTTGAGTTCTTCTGAAAGGTTGGATCCGTGTGCCTGTTTCAGTAGGACTATAGAAGAAAAAAAAATGTATTTTGTGACGTGGGGTGGCTGCTGCTTTCAGCATGAAAAACTCACTGTCTGACTAATGAGTACTGGTGGCTGTAAACATGAAATTTCATGTTTTATATTTAATATGATAAAAGCTTTGTCAAGCCTTTACTGTTGCTTCAAAGGCTCTTTCAATGCTATTGAGTGTTTTATGAATAGTTAATAGGCACAGAAGTGACTGTCAGCACCAGAGCTGTTCCTCATTCCCCTGCATAAATTAAATATATTACACTAATGCTCTGAAAAAGAATTTGTGTACATTTACATAGTTTCATAAGAAAATATAAGGAATATGAGTTTACAAATGCTGCTTACCTTTATAATGTCACTTAAATTTAGGGATGTTTGTCTGGTGTGGTATAAGAGTAGCTGTGTTTTTTCTGCATTTCATATGTGAGTGCCTCTCCCTGATGGCATCACTGTTTTACTGTGAGAGTTAATGGATTCTTGTAGTAAACATTGGCTAGTCTAGCATTAAATATTGAAGTTGGTCATTTTAAGCTTAACCCTGAGCACTGATGTTGTTTCTAGGCAATAACACTGAAGAACAGAATTTCTAGAAGCTGAGTATTTCACTGCTAATTATTAGATTTTACTAAAAAGAAAGGCTGAGCTATGCAGAGCAGAATAACATAGATTGTTTTTGTTTGGAAAAGAAATTATTTCTCTTATTAGGTCCTTTCAGATCAGCAAAATGCTGTAGTTGCTTGTGTCTCATATATGTAGGAAAGCTGTTCAGGGGTTTGGGCTGTTATTTTACAGCTAAAGCATTTAGATATAATATCTCATAAAATAAATAATTATCTGACATTCAAAATTCATCCAGCCTAAAGCTTAGCAGGCTGTGCTTAAAGGGTCTTGAAATCTAGTTCATGTGAAATTGCCAGTATGGAAAAAGTGTGTTAAGCAATAATTCAAATTGCTGATTCTGAGACATCTCTGTGGTAGCAGAGAAGTCATTATGCTGAAGAGATTCAATACTCCAGAGTGAACTCTTTTAGTGTGCAGTAGTGACTCTCGCCATTGAAATGTAGTGTTGATACCTGCCTGAGAAGAATGCTTGTAGTAAAGGGAGATTATGGAGATGTATTTAGAAACCAAGCATGAAATGTTAAAGACAAATTGGCTTCTAGGTCTATTTCTTCAAAGGAATTAAGGTATCAATTGCTGACTCAATTCAGTGTGGAAGCAGATAGCCTTCCTAAGGCTAAGCCTGAGATCAAAGGAAATCTAAAAACCTGAAAGATCTCTTGGAGAAGAAGGGAGCAAAGGGTTGGATAGGCTGTTAGAGACTGTAATTCAAGTGAAAAAGAGCTGAGTGGCTGGAAAGCCTCTTGCAGATGGAGGAAGCTCTTCAACACAAAGCAGCACTGACTCTGTTTCAGTTTAGCACGAGTAGTTGAGTTTATTCCTCATCTCTGCCAGAGGTTACATTAAGGTTATTTATTTTTAACTGCCTTTCTGCAAAGCTGCATCTTACATTTCAGCTGTGGCCTACCTTACCTTGTCTTACCAGGAAGAAACTGAGTTGCTATAACCTGTCCTTTGACTCCCAGAGTTAAATTCCTGTTCAATCCAGCTGCATCCATGCTCCCAGGCATGGCTGTATTTGATGCTGAGAGTGAACTGCAGGATCTGAATTTCTCTTTGGAAGAATTAATGGCTTGAGAGTTGACCTGGCCCAAGAGAGGACTGTAACACAGCTAACCTAAGGGCAAGAATTGAATATACAGTGGATCCAGAAAACCTGGAATAATAAACAATTAAATCCTTTTTTCAGCCATGTTAGCTTTAGAGTTAGTCTGTAAGATCACATAAAGTTTGTATTCACATCTTATGTGGTGGAATGTGTAGGACTGCAAATATTGTGCCTGAGGCGCATGTTAATTGCTCTATAAAACCTCCCCACCCATTTTTTTTTTACTTATTGACTAATTTTATGCCCACTAAGGGGTTGTGTAAGACTAATTTTACTGTACTTTTTTTTTTTAACTAACAAGCAAGTCAGGCTTTCATATCATGTATCACTCTTACATAAAATATCTTTTGACCTCGAAGCAATAGCACAGATTTTGAACACAGATAGCCCTTAGTGGAAGGTTGGGTTAAAGATGTATTTAAAGCCCTTTTAAAAGAAAGATGCTATGGAACTGTCAAGATTTTTAATCCTGGGGGCAGTTAGGAGCATGTGCTTTATTTTCATATCAAGGCAAATGCCATGTGGTTTGGCAGCTGTGCAATAGCTGTTCCTTACAGCTTTTTTTTATATCAATGTTCTGTTTTTCTTTAAGTAATACTGAATGTGGCCTTCAGAGGCACTACTGATAACACGTGGCAGATTTTCAGCTGGGTAATGTGAAGATTCCTGCTGGCTCTAGGGTCCTACAGACCGTGTGAGTTTGGATGAAAAGCCTTGCTGGGAGAGGGAAGTTGAGTGCAAATGGCTTCAGAGGCTTCTCCCATAGCATGAAATGTGTTTCCTATTACTTAGCAGTAGGTAACTTTTTGTTCCTCTTTTTTTTTTTTTTTGACTGAATAAGGTCTGCTGAAGAAGCTGCTTCTAAAATAAGATTCGTACTTGCTATGGTGCTGCTTTTTCCCATTCCAAATCTCTAATAAAGTCCTTGAGCTTTTAATTGTGTACTGTGGGAATGTTAATGTGGGTTGGTTTTTTTTCCTCCTCTAGCATAAAGACTGTTCACAGTAAAGACTATGAACAGTAAAGACTGTGAGCGAACACTTCTCTGAATCTTTGGAAGTTTTCATTTTAAGAGTTTGTGTGGTCTAAAGTTAGAGCAAGTGACCAGTATATGACACAAGAAATATGAACAGGTCTAAAAACTGTGGGCTGATAGAAGCAGCACAGTGCAAGGCAAAGCAAACTATGTAAAAATGCAGGCTGCCAGTGAAGGATGGAGGTTTAAAAGCAATTTTTGATTTCATTGTCACCTCTGTTCTTAAAATTATTTTCTTTTTTTTTTCCTGCAGCAATAGACATTTTAGTCTGTGATTTGTCAGAAGAGCTTGAAGCCTCCAAAAATAATCACTCTCTAAGAAGGAAATGCACATCTCTGTCCTTACGTAGCTGCTTCTTTCTACCTGTAAATATTTTCTGTCCAGCATGCTGCCTCCCTTTTATCTGGAGTAGCCAAGGGTTAGGAGAGGCTGAACTGTTTGGCATGACTTAGGTGTACTTTGAGATCTGTGTTCCCTTTCTTTCCCAAATTCCTTTTCTCCTGCCCAAAGATCTAGTAAAGCAGCAGAAATAAGGACTAATTAATAACACTGCTACAAGCTAATGGTGGTGCACTGGGTATGGGACTGTATTAAATTAAAGCATATTTTTTAAATTTTAATTTTCATATCAGCCAATAGCATTAAATTCTGTTGTAATCAGGATTTTTACATCTCTCTTATTGGGTTACTGGATTGACTTGAAATTCTTTCTTCTCACATGTACCAGACACACCCTTGTTGTGAGACTCAAGGCAAGCTTTTCTGTTGCTTTCAACTGCAGTTCTAGAGAGTAGAAATGGGCACAGATGGGAATAAATGAACTGCAGGATCCCTGGATTTTTACTAAGATTTTCTGTGAGTAGTGGGGAAAAGATGAGAGAAGTAGGGACAGACTTTGGCCTCCTGGAAATGCGCTAAAATTGCATGGTTTTAAACACACATTTACGCAACCTCTTTCTTAGCCTAAACCCTTCTTCTTAATCTGCTTTCCACCCACATGCCCAACATCTCTTTATACTTGTGTCTAAACACCCTCATCTGGAGCAAGATGTCAGGAGAGGCCTTGAATGTACACGCATGAGTTTTTCTGCTCAGAATTTGAGTTTGACCCTCAGCTCTGACCGAGAGGTAACTTTGCTGTAGTGATAACAGGTGAAACACGATAGTGCTTCTATGCTCTTTATTACAAAGTAATTGCCACCAGGGCAATTTTCCAGCAGGCAATTGCCTTTTCTTTAATGTAAAAAGAAACCTTTCAGCTCTTGGATGGGGTTCTGGTGGCAGAGACTTGCAGGTGCAGAACTGAGATTTGGATGTCCAGCCTTGGAACTGGCAACCCCACAGCTCACATCAGTGGGTTTCTGTTGAATGTAGACTATGAGACAGGTTCTGAGAAAGGAATAGCTGAGAACTCCTCAGTAAACAGGAGTCTTACTTTACAAGGAAATAGAATTAAAGCCACTTTGGAAATTAAAAGAATGTCAGCAGGCTTTTGCCAACTCATGTAATGCTTTAATAAAGGATTGTCAGAGCTGCAGCCCCTTGAGCTCTGTTCCCCCCCGTCTCTTGTGTGCTTGTTGCAAGAGTCTTTCTGTTGTAATGCCCCTCTGGGACCCCATTTAATCATCCTCTTTTCACCATCCAACAGTTGAAGAGGTTTCAGATATACTTCCTGCAGGCTATTTTGCAAGAAATTATTGGAAATGTTTTCTGCTACTGATTCAGTTTGATAATATTTAATACAAGCCCATTTAACTAAATAGGGAAAATCCATGTTATGGATTACGTCTGCATTGGTTTGGATAAATCTTCTATAGCTCATGTTGCTCCATAAACATCTTCCTCTCCCTGAAGTCTTGAGCAACTGGGTACAGAACAGCACAGATGCAGATTTTTCCACAAATAGATGAACCCAACTCTGTTAACATTTGGTGATGTTCAGTTGGAGCCTCATGGTGAATTTTTTGCAGTCTAGTAGATGCAGAGCATGTAAACTGAAGAATCTGAATCAGAGTTTCTGTTATTTATAGGGAATGGTGACTGCTGGATTACAGTTTTTTACAGCCAATTAAGTGCCTTCTCTCCAGGTTTTTGGGAGTGTTCCATGTGAGGACAGAGCTTCCACACTCAGCTCAAAAATGTCTTAACATACTTCCAGAGCAAGAATACTTTTCCCCATGGAGGTGCTGATATGGGGAAGGATCAACAGAAACGCTCAGTCCCTACAGTGGCCTGGTTCTGTCCTTGGTATCAGCTTTGTCTTTGGCAAGTGTCTCACCATGAGGCAGTGCAATTGTTTTTATTATGCCAGTAAATTTTGTATAACTTCTGCTCAGATCATCTTTACCTTGAATTTCTATCCTCCCCTGAATCCCAGTGTCTGTTCTTTCTAGCTCAAGTGATAAAGTGAGGTGGATCATTTTCTGTGTGTTTTCTGTATTGGCTGTATAAAAACACAAATTTCCTGCTTTTATCCGTTGTGCTGCTCTGTAAACAATGGTCTTTCAGTAATTCAGTCTGTCAGAATTGAGCTTCCCCCCCACCCGCCAGGATAATCTGCAAATTCCAAAAATACCCTGCTGGCTTTAAATTAGCTCTTGATCTGGAGGTGTTTTAATACCTCTTACAAATGTTATATCTGGACACTTCTGGAAAAGTAAAATATTTCTTTGGCGAATAGAGATCAAGTTCATGCCCTTCAGAGTTCATGCAGGTGGCAGGAAAATAAATATTAAATTACATATTCTAAAATTAGTATTAAACTTGGGCACTCTGGGAAAATCTTCATGAATTTAAACCCAAGTGTCTTGGGTATTCAGATAAATGATTGTTTACTGAGGTTAATTAGTTGTAGTGGAGACAGTTGTGGTATTTGCTATGTTTTCTTTGCCTGATTTGGAAAGTCAGTGTCAGTGTCCTACCAAGCCAGACATTTTCTGGCAAGGAAGAGTCATTACAGGCATACCTGCTGTCTTATATAGACTGCATCAGGTGACTTCAAAATTATGTTTATCATACTCAGCTGCAATTTAAACAATTTATGCAGCGATTGGATGTCACTGAAATACCTGATCTGCTGTTTTCTTCCAAGCTGCAGCAGAAAAGAAAAGCGGATGCACTGTGCTCTGCTCTTTTTTATTCCCCTTAAGTGATTATTATGTAAAACTCTAAAAAAAAAAAAATCCTGGTTGCTAGACTTTGGTGTCAGTTTATCACCTCTGTAGTGGTTCTGCACTATATCCGCTGTTTTTTAAAAAAGGGCTTGGTATAACTGATATTAATGCCTTTGTAACATAGAATCATAGAATGGCTTGGGCTGCAAGGAACCTTTAAGACTATCCAGTTCCACCCCCCTGCCATGGGCAGGGACACCTTCCACTATCCCAGGTTGCTCCAAGCCCCACCCAACCTGGCCTTGGACATTTCCAGGGATGGAGCATCCACAGCTTCTCTGGGCAACCGGTGCCAGGGCCTCACAGGGAAGAATTTCTTCCTAATACCTAATCTAAACCTACCCTCTAACACAAAGCAAATGCTGCTTACTTCATACTGACCTTAAATACGAGCAGAAGGAAACTTTGTCATCTGTATGAAATTAAAACAGAACTTAAATTTTTTTCTTTCCTTTCCATTAAAACCAACAGAAGTATGCCAGAAACACAGTTTTCAAGCCCCAGCTGGCTAACATCTCAGAGGTCATGGTTAAGCCAGTGGTGAGCAGCAGTGCTGACACCCTTTCCAGTGGCTTGCTGGATCCCCTCAAGACAGACACACTGTGTAACAGTGGAGAAGCTCAAGAAATGCATGGGGAAGTTTTCAGGATATTTGGGGTTGGCATGAGAAAATAAGATTATGTAATCAGTTAAAAGGCTGAGGATGGTTTTTTCCCGGTAATTTAATTAAGCAATAGTCTAACAAGTGCTCCCCCTTCTCTGAGGTAGTCAAAGTCATGCATCATAAATTTTGTGCCAGGGACTCCATTGGTCTGAAGAGCAGTCAGTGTGTGCCAGAGGTTATGGAGATAAATGGAGAGGAAGGTTATTTTTCTGCAGTGTGTATTCCTACCCCGTTGATGTGGCAAATGTGTTTAAGTTTTCAAATGTTTTTAAGCTATAACCTTCAGGAGAGGAGTTTGGTACAACTTTGTCAGGTTTGAAAGGATGTCAAATTTTGCAAATTATTTACGTTTCAATCTTAAAAAGTATAGGGTTCTTTGTTGGATGACTGAATAATGCTGTGTTGCTACACCTGTAACATATATAACATATATAATAATGTATACATGTATATATAATATATAACTTGTTCCATTCTTTTATAAGTTCAAATGGCAAGAAAAAATTACATGCAGAGTGATATAAAGGAAAAGTGCTTTTCATGATATAATAAAAATACTTGTCTGATTGTTGGAAGATAGTTCTATTCTGTTTTCTCCCCAGTAGGGCCTAACTCTCATAATTTGCACATTTGGAAAGGAAATACTTGCTGTCTTATGTGCTGGTATGCTCTGCTTGTTTAACTTAAGGGTTTTTTGATAAATTTATCCTTCCACATGTAGCTTCACTGATTGTGCAACATAATATATGTGAGTAAAGATCACATTTAATGGTCTGCAGTAAGAAGTCTTATTCATCTTGTATTATTATACTTTAGTCCAGACTGTCAATTCCAGTTATTTGGTGCAGAGGGACTCCATGGATCTCATTATCCTTCACGTAGAAATACAGTTGTATAATTTTTAAACAGCTGAATGAGGGTGGGGGAGCCACTTCTCTGGGACACAGTGAGTGAGTTACTTGGAGTGATGCCTGAGACTCTGCTCTAGTTACCAAAATTTCCTGAGAGCAGCCCTGTAGTATGACCCTGCAAGCTTAAAATACTAAGATCAAGGGTTTTATTAACTACAATTTGGAAGACTTCAATGTGAGAGCAGCTCTGCTTTTAAATCTCCCCTGTACAGGTATAGAACGTGTTTCATGTAAGTTAATGTTCAAGCCAAAACATGCAAGTGCAGGAAAGTTTGAGGCAGGCTCCATAAACACCAACACTGTCTTTAATCAGCCCAGAATTTCATCTGAAAGGATAGTTTTCTATAATGCTTTACCACAAGGCCAGTGCCATGAATAGCTACAGAGAATACCCACATTTTTTGGCAGGGAAAACCCAGGTTGATTAAAACTCTCTGTCTGATAGTCCTCATTCTTGTATCTAGAGATTGTTACAACCACTGGTGAACTGCAGTGTTTTTCCTGGAGCGATGTTCATGGAAAACTGTGCCTGCAAACTCCAACATGCTGTTCATTTGTTGCAGCAAACGGGGAAAGCACTAATAGGATCCTGTTCTGCTTGATATAGCCACAGGAGGAATTAACCTCAATAAAGGCAACTGCGTAGAGGAATGCAGTTTCTCTTTAGGAGCTTAGGATGGGTTATTCGCAAAATTTGCCTGTTTTTAGTTTTTTTAAAGCAAACAATGAATAATGAGTTAGAAGAATCAGCATATTTCTTTATTCATATAAAATTATTCATTCATATAATTCAGCAACACTTTTAAAACAGCAAATAATTTAAAAACAAATGCTGTGTTACCACTCTCTGCTGACTTTCTGGTAGAACTTCCCAGTAGCACAGTTGTGACCCAAATGATCCCAGGCAGAGTGTTTATTCCTGTCATAAACAAACCTGTGGTCCAAAAGCTTTTAGAAAGGCCAGAAGGTTGATTTTTCAGCATGGTAACAATTAACAATACACTTTTTGTAAGCCTGCAATGGGAATGGTGCCTTTTTGGGAGGCTTTGAATATTGAAAAGGGAAGTAAAGCAGTTTGAGACTGCACAGTGTCAATGGCCTAAGGAAGGTAGGTAGGATCAATTCAGCTTTTTTCCCTTCTGGCAGTTTGGGGAAAAATGGCTTTTGGAATATGAAGTGTATATTGGGTAGCTATAATGTTTATTAGGTATTACATTTTTTCTGTTGGGTCAACCAGGGTAATTATAGAAGGAGCTCTCTGCACCACCTTCTGACCCTTAAAACGACTATGAAGATGTGATCCCGGGTGAAATGTAAAGGACAACTGTCTGGTCACTAATCTCCAGGAAGAAAAAGGTTCTCAGATGGTGTCTTCCAGGATACACAGGCCAAAAACCACCTCAAGTTGTTATAAAGTGTGTGTACAAATTCAAACAGCCAATTCGAATCAGTTACAAAGTAAAATTTATTGAGCAAGCGATAGCAAGCAAAACAGCACGCTGGGCGACCGGGGGAGTCTCTGCTCCACCAAGGGTGCGCGCTATCTCCTATACAATCACGGGTTATATACTTTTTAGTTTCTTACATATATGGTTCTTCAGCGGTGCTCTGCG
The DNA here is from genome assembly GCA_013397775.1 of Eulacestoma nigropectus. Taxonomy (NCBI): domain Eukaryota; kingdom Metazoa; phylum Chordata; class Aves; order Passeriformes; genus Eulacestoma; species Eulacestoma nigropectus. Next base: position 25,235 of record VZTE01001422.1, on the reverse strand, counting down.
CTTGCGCGGCTTGTTGCTAGGGGGTCGTTTTCTGCCTCTTGGTGGTCTTGAGGATGAAGGCTCATCATCTTCCTGGGTGCCTTCTACTTGACCTTCGTAGCTTGTTACATAACTTGGCATTACTTCGTACATTGTTTGTTCTCCTGGATGCTTGTGGTTTATCTTACATGCACAAAAAGTCAAGGCAGTGTCAAGGCAGTGTCAAAGCAACAAAACTTCAATACTTTAAGCAAGCCTGTAGTTTGTCTTACATGTCTGTGAGCAAGATTTAATGAACACATGTTTGTGAGCAAGATTTAATGAACAAACAGATTTTACTTATCACAAAGACACTCTTTTCATGTGACTTCCAAGTGTGTAGTCAAGTCTAAAAATTGGGGAAGGAGAGAATGATTTTTATTAATGTGCAGAGACAAGCTCCTTGCATTTCACTCTTGAGCCTGGAAATGAACTGTTTTCTTTGCTCCTTGCAATTCAAGGGCACAAATATTGTGCTGACCAGACTCTGTCTGGCTGCCTGCTCAACAAAAAAATACTTTTTTGGCTACCCTCAAGTCTCCTTGCCTTCCTTTTTCAAATTCTGTTCCTGGATACACTGAGCAGATGCCATGCTGGACTATGTATATGCCAGTCATTTGTTTGGCAGAGTGAACCAGAACCTTTATGATTCCCTAGGGCTTGGGAGTTTGTAGGGTGGATTGGACACGTCAGGGGGAAACTTCTGCTGCAGTGTAAGGGAACTAATATCTTAGTGATGCCTTCTAGCCCAGTGTTTGCTACTATGGTGGTTTAAAAGTCTTGGCTATGAGCAAGTCCCAGAACATTTGTGATGTCTGAGCTCCACTGTTCATCTTGCCTTTGCTTAGTTATGTCAATCAGGTTTTCACCTCCCCTTGAGATCTGGATAGAGCAGTGTGGAAGGGTACTCAAAGCTTCCTGTGGGCACAAACTCTCTCCTGCAGAGCAGAACAGGACCAGAGCAAGGGGGGCTTAGGCTGCACCTGCTGCTGCCTTGTGGTGCTGCTGGGCAGCCCCATATTGAATAGGTACCCCTTAAGCCAGTAAGATTTTAATTAAAAACTTGTTCTTTAGGTGAAACATTGTTCATTGACCAGATTTTTTTAGAAGGTGGGAGGGTTGCTCCAATCTGGGTTAAATACCCAGAGTTAACCATTCAGGTTTGACTCTACTTGGAGATAAAGCTAGGGTTAACATGAGTTTTTGGTTAGGATTTGATTCAGCCATGTAAGTAGATGGTCATATTCTAGGGTATTAATGTGTTAATCACTGTAACAAAAGCTCCACTGTTGATTAATAGAACAGGTTGCTGAAAGATTTTCTGTTGTACGTATAAGAACCTCTTGAGTTTGGGAATTTTCAAGGAATTCGAGCCAAAGTCCTTTGTTTATAAATTTGTCGATATTCTAGAAGCGGTGATGAAAAACCCTATTGAGCTTTGGATAAACTGGGATGCTGCATCTCTTCAGGCAACACATGTCACAGTAATTGATGTGTAGTCTTGCAGCCAGAGGAGCGGGAAGTGCTGCAGCGTTACGTAATGCGCCGAGCCCAAGTGGGGCATCACGTACGGCTGATGCCTTTTAATTACATCCCATAAGGGCAAGGGAAGGATCAGTGTGGTGAAACAGCATATTGATTGCTGCATTCATACACGGGCCTGCATACGTTTAGACGCTTAGGAGTGATGGGAAATGGATGCTGATGATGTGTGTGTGACCTTCGAGTCCTTCTGCATCTGCAGCTTGCTTAACTGGCCAGCAACAGGAGACAGGCTGGGAATAAAGACCCTGACATTGTGAAGTCAGCCTTGGGTGGTTCTATGATACACAGCATAAGCTGTGTTTTTCTGGAACAGTGAAGAAATTTTTCAGTTTTTTAGTTGATGTAAACACCTCTGTTATACCCTTAAAAATGCTCTACAGTGATGGTTAAAAAGAATTTTTTTTATTTGTGCTGGTTCGCACACTGGAAGCTGCATCAAATTTCACCTATATTCCATTTCAGCTCGTTAAATGCTGTGATGCAAAGTTCTTATTAGTGTCAAAGTGATACATTTCTAAATATTGGTTAATAAGTGAGAGAGCAAGAAAAGTTAAAAACAAGTTTCCCAAGAGCCAGAAAGGATGGCACAGATAATCTAGAAAACTTGAGTGAATCAGCTTCAGCAGTAGATCAGAGCCCTTGGCAATGTTGTGTTTCCTTGCTCTCTCTGCAGCTTATTTACCTGCTGCAGCACGGGGAAATCTTGTTTGGCATTCTCAGTGTTTGAGCATAAAAGGTTCAGCTTCTGCCTTAAGTAAAGCTGGCACTTTTAACTGTACCCTGGCAAAAATAAATACCGTGGGTTTGATAAGGATATAATTCAGTGGAACCCATAGGAATTGCTAATTAGCTATAGTTAAAAAAAATCTACCACAATAGTTGATTCTTTGGCCTTTCCTTGAGCAGGGCGGGTCATATGCATCGCTTTTGATTCCTCCTCCTCAGCAGCAGCAGGAGTAGCAAATAAATCAAGTAATAGACATATATGTCAATATTGGATAAGGAAGTAGAAAACTGGATTGTTACAAAGGCAGTAAGCTAGAAATAGTCTTCTACCCGAATTACCATAGGTTACCCCTGTGGAAGTAGGTTAGTAGGAGGGTTAAAAACTTTAAAATAAATAATGGAAGCTTTAAAAGCTTTGCTTGATAGCATTTGTGATCATGCTAAAAGGAAAATCACATTTGCCTGCCTGCAGATCAGCTCATGTGTTCTCTCTCTGATGCCTCAAACTTCAGCTGTTCTCAGGCTTTTGCTTCCCCTCCCCCCCTTCCACACATACCTTTGGCTCACTGCTCTTAACATACGCTTCTCTTTCCTGACACAGCATCATAAAACTGAGTTATAAACCAGAAATTGTCAGGAAAGCCACATAAACCTTTCTACAACTTTGGCAGAACAGCCATGCAGCAGCAGAGCTTAATGAAACACTGATGACTCCCACAGTTGCCAAATGTGAGAAGGGGAGGACAGTTGTAGGAGGTTGAGAAGCAATAATTGAGCAGAGACAGAAAATGGGAGAGCTGGATGATGAAATCCTTTAAGAGGCCTGTCACTTACTTCCTTAATTCCATTTTCCAGAAGTGTTATTTAACTCACCATGATTGCTGCTGGCATGCTATTGCATGGGGGATTTCAAAAGGCAGAATAGCTTTGCCAGAAGGAGGTATTACTCTTCTGCAGCTTAAAAACACCTCCAGAACTGTGTATGTGAAACACCACACTAATATTTCTGTACTGAAGCTGTTGAAGAGCAAGGGCTTTGTTTTATTACCAGTTTAGCTGGTCTTTCAAAATGGGTGGCTCTAATCTAGGTGCAGACATGGTGTGAAATAGTTTCCAAATTTTTGGAAATTGTTTCTGCTGTAACAGTGTTGACTTGTTTGCATCCAACTTCTAAGGAAATCTCAAATTTGAAATACAAGTTTTAAGGAAATGTCAGACAGTTTTCCTACATCTCTAAGCTAATGTCATCATTTTAGTTTTCATATTACTTATTTGTTCCTGTATCTCTAATGTAGATGCAGATTTTGTCTAGAATCCTGTTCCTATGATAGGGAGTGACTAAAGCAGAAATGTGGGTGCATTTTAAAGGCCTGAATGTGCTGTAGAAGGTTTGAATGTCACAGCAATGCGAGAAGCAGGTCCCTGTCCTGGAAGACAGACAATGCCCCGGTGATCTCCCATGAAAAGTGTCTCTTTTGTTCTGTGGATTTTTCCTGACCATTCCAGGGTGGCTGCAGCTGACTTCTGCTGGTAGTGTTGGAAGGAATTTTCTGCTTTTTGCCCTTGGCTATCAGGTTTTTGCAGTACCGTGTTTTTTATGTCTCTGCGGTATTCCTAATAATTATTTGTTCTCTTGGTTATCACTCCCCTCAGTGCGCATAAACCCATCCAATGGAGAAATTGTGCTTTATCCCTCCAGTCTTGTGTCCCACAAAAAATTCCTTGTTTGCGCAGAGGAGGCAGCCCTGTATATCATCCAGAGCAATAACAGAGCAGCTGAGTGAGCTGAGAGCCCGGCGTCCTAGCCCTTGTGCAGCCATCCCTCCTGACAAGAGCGAACCAGGAGGAGGACGAGGGAGAGGAGAGACTTCTTGCAAGTGGGTGATGTTTGTGTTCCAGCAGAGTGTTCGGCTTGCAGAGCGCACGTACTCCTCTGCGATGTGGATAATGTGCTGACAGCTCATGAATGTTGCAGGCTAAGCACAAGAGCTCTGATTCCACAGGCACAAGAGGAATTTCAGGATGTGAATTTTACCAGTGGGAAGATTGAAGCCACAGTTTTGAGATGATGTTTATTCAGTAGGTTGTTCCTGAGACACTGAGCGAATCAAGATGCCTGACAGCTTGCTGGGCAATCATTTTAATGTAGGAAGCTAAGCAGCAATGAAAAACCTCACAGTTTTGTTCTGAGTTCTTCCAACTGCACTCTTGCAATTAAACTGAGTCCTTTGATCACAAGCATTGGTCACTTTTTCTCCAGTGCTGTTGTGCTGTTTGCTGCTTCTTCCAAGTGGCTTGTGAACATGCACTTGGCTTGAGCAAGTGCCTTATACAGGCTGGGCAGGAGTCATTGAATGAAAAGAAAAATTTTCACATAAAAACCAAGTCCAGTATAGCGCTTCATTTCTTGTCACCGCAGCAGCTGTAAGATACTGTAGCATTAGGGGTGCAAATTAGAGGCTCTCCCGTCTCATGTGCTACCAAGCTCTTGATTTCAAGCAGTACTTAAAATTATTTCCTCTTAAAAGCTTGTACTCTCACTGCTTAAATCATGGTAATGGGCACCAGGAGAAATTACTGTGCTTTTTCTTATCCCTTCCCTGGTGGTCAGAGTTCCTATTTCAATTCAGAATTTAGAAGGTGGTTTCTCATGGATGCAACAAACTCTATGTACAAGTGCTGACTGTACCTCAGTAGTGCTCAGACCACCAGTCAGGCCTATTCCGGTGTATTGGTTCAACATCTGTTGGCTCAGATATTGTTTCTTTGGCAGCTCAGGGTCCCACTCTAAGCCATTAAAAGTCCTAAAATCTGAGGGGAGATAGCAAGAAGCAGAGAACATATGGTCAAAGTTTTGTGGTGATGCAGTTGTCAGAACAGGCACTGCAGCTTGTTTGCAGTTTCTCTGGGAGACACAAATGTGTGGCAAGTCGGTATTTTTATTTTAAGTATAAGGGGATGGATATTTGGCTGAATTTATGAAATTATTCTGAAGTCCCTACTCCTCATATAGACCCTTCAAATCTAAACTGCTTGAGTTTGCAGTGGTTCCTACAATTTTGATGTATAAGATGAAAAACAGATACCAGAGTTCGAACTTTTTCACAGCTTTTTGACAAGCATTGGTTCTGCTTGCTACACTCCTTAAAAATACACTCTAAACAAAGCAGCTTGTATAAGCAATGCAGTTTTAAACAGATCAATGTGAAATATTTTTAGCAGCACTCACTATTTTATACAAGGATGAAATTGTGGAATAGAAAGCATTTGCAGGGCATGACAGCTTCTTGTGTTCGTTCAGAAATTTGTATGGTGTTTATTTAAAGTGTGTAAACAAGTCTCTAGGTGATGATTTCTAACAAATGAAAATAAGACCTTAGCATCCTATTCCCATATCAGATCTTATTGTTAAGCTTATAAAGAACTATTTTCCCCCAATAGAACTTATCAAAAAGAGGTTTTGAATAGAAACTGCTGCATGTGACTTAATCTTTCTTCCATGTAACTCGTGACCTCACGCAGCCCTTAGACTGATGGTGACACAGTGAGCATTTCCTGTGAACCGTGAGCAGTCCTGGTCCCACTATTGTTGGGCACTTTTTTTGTCTGGGAAAAAACAAACCCTTATTTACTAGAAGCCAGTGTCCTGTTTGTTTGTAGCTGGCTGGGAAATGCCGTATTACAAGGGTCTCAGTGGCAGTCGCTGCTCCTAACAGAAGCTGTTGTTGTGTTTTGCTCTTTTTCTCACTGATTTGTATGAGACTTCTGAGTTTGCCTTGTGACCTGCTCCACATTCAGTTCACGCCACAAATACTAACCTTGTTTATCCAATATGTTTTTTCCCTCCTCGATGTTTCCTCAGATTAGCTGTCAGTAAAAGGCTAAATAATAATCCTCCAGTTACTATTCCTCCCCTGTGAGGCCACCAGGCTGCTTTTCCAATGTGGCGGATGGCGATTTGCTTTAAGAGCTGCTACCTGGCAAGGCAAGTGTGGAGGTGGAAGATTACAGACAAAATAAAGGAACAGCATTAAATTGGTAATGGGATGCAGCTGCTTTGGCCTTTGAGTCTGCATGGGAGTCTCAGCAGCCTTTGGTAAAGGCATGTGCTGCGTGGAACCGCTCTTGGCCATACAAAATCAGTCCCAGCCGAGCCGTAGCCTGTTCTAGCGGGGTGCAGAGCTCTCAGCAGTTAGGACATTTCACTTTTGGCTGTAAGAGGTTGTGGAAAGGCTGTCACATTGATGACAAACTCACGGCTGTGCTGCCTTGAAATCCAGTCCAAGCCAGCATCCGTGCATCTGTTATGCACATCAGAGACTGGATGCTGCAGGGCTGCTGGCCCAGCACGTAATCATAGCCAAGTTTATTTAAAAAACACCCCCCAGCTGAGTCCTTGCCACTGAATGGGGGTGTCAGAAGGAACTTCTTGGTGTCAAAACATTCCCTCTGTCTCTACATTTCTGCTTATTGTTGTCTTTCCTGCCTCAGCTGCCTTCTGAACTGTCTTCCCATTTTAAAATCTTGCATAAAATGGTGATGTTCTGTAGGTTTAGCAGCATACATATACAGAGAAGGGAACCATTAGGATATGTAATTGCCTTCTTCAACTTTCTAAAGCCCTTGCAGACAGAATTTTTATAAAGTTTCATTATTGGAGCTCATTCTTATGAGGCAGAAAACTCTGGAAGACTTAGGGGGCTTTCTGTTATTAATACACACACACATATACACACAATTTCTTTAAGTATTTCAATTTTCAGTCTTTTTTTTTGCTTCTCCTGCCAAATCACGCACGCCAACCTAAATATACATACCATGTATGCAGACATTCAAGATACTAAAACCAGAACAGCCTCTTTTAAGGGAAGAAAAGTATTTTGGGATTGGAGTTCTCCATGTCTGTCTGGAACATTCTCATTTCTATGAAAATGTTTAGCACTAAAGCTACTGTTGAAATGAGGAAGGTCCTGCAGACTCTGTCAGCATGAAGGATGAATTTTAGGAAGAGCATCTGTGAGGTGCCTTTTGAAGTCTCACTTCATGGGATAGTGGAGGTCATGTTCAGTGCCTTAGAAAGCTCTTTCCTGGAAAATTCCTAGTAGAACATGGCTGTGAGCTTTACAAAAATCTGATTTCTCAGCAACAGTGCTGAGCACAGACATCAGAGGTGACACCTAAATCCATACAGAAAGAGAAGACTCTTCTGGGCACTAGAGCTCTTCAGAGTTTTGGTTCACTGGGCATTCTGAGCTTATCAATTACACATCTCAACTTTTAGATCTAGAAAGTAAACACAAAAGGAAACTGGGTAATTCACTTTCCTGCCTATTGCTACAGTGATTGCTCTGCCTGCCTGTGCATTGCTCAGGTGAGGAGTTTGTCAGGCTCAGGAGGGAATTCTCCCAACAGCAGATTGATTTTTTCCTGTACTGCTTTAATTTAGTTTTCATGTGCACCCACTTCCCGCCAGGAGTCTTCTCTAACCTTACTCAGTTGTTTTCCACTTGAGTAACCAACTAAATTCTAATGTGACAGTCTCACCGTTTACATACTTACAGTAAAGCCATACACGTCACTTAATAAATGGTAACAGTTTGGAATTCTGCATAACTGTATGTAAAACACACATGATGATTTTATAAACTGCTGGCTTACACTTGGAATGCAATTTATCAGAGCCACTTAGCTTATGGAAGCAGTCCCATGGCATGGCTTCTCCAGCAAGAGAGAAAACAGGTTGTGCTCATGTCAGTGATTCCTGCCATTACACAATCTGTGGGAATGGCTTGTGTTTCACTTGAAAGTTATCCCTTTCCTGTTTACTTGGGGGAGCACTCAAAGCTTTTTAGAAATTCTTGCATTTTTCTTGGCATGGGGCTATTAATTCTTGTATAGATTTTTATCGTGGCCTCTTTTTCTAAAGATAGATATTTTGGCTGCTAATGAGTAGTTCAATAAAAAAATCAAAGTGGTTTTCTAAAGAATCTTGAAACATAATGTTCTTGGGGTTTCAAGTGTCCTTTTTACCCTTTCATAAAAGCTACATCCATGGCTCTGTTCTGAAGTCGTTTAGATTCATGTCTTCTGCAAAGTAAGCCATTTTCACTGTAAATATTTAGCTTTAGGCTTTTATTTATAATACTTAGATGTTAGGAAGATCACCCTTTGCAATAAGTAAAAATAAATTCTTCCCAAGAAAGCATTTCAGTCTCTCTCCTCTGACTCACACATGGAAAGATAAAACTCATTAATTTTAGTCATGTATCAAAAGTTGGGTAAAAAACCTTTTTTACTTTCTTTTACTGACCTGTAAAATCAAACCAGACCTTAATCTGATTTTGAGTTATTACATGCAAAGTTGATCTTGAAAGTACTTGAAGTCAAGTACTGAATGTTTTTTTAAATAATTTTAGGACATTTTAATGACAGTTAGCTGTGGCTATAAAGCATAAAAAATACCTATCTGTCCAGTTTAGAAATGTGCAGCTTTTACAGTTGAAGGAGAAATATTTGTAAACAATGTTTAGTTCTCTGCAGAAGTCATTTCAAATCATCATTTCAAATGGTTTCTGTGTTTTCAGAACTTTTTTTTTTTTGTTAAGATCTGGATACACCACAGAGAAGTGTCATTGCAGACTGGAGACAAAGTGGTGGCCTCAAGGACAGAGGGACAGTGAGCTGTGCCAACCCCTGGTGTCCTTGATTTGCACTCCTATTTCTTGTCCCTGATATACCAGTGTTTCCTTGTTGTTTCTGCTCACAGTCTCCATTAAAACAAATTGTTTGTCTGAATGGATGTTGGAATATTAAAAGAGAATCTCTTAATTGTGTCCATTTTACTTAAATATGTCTATTTGATTGTTTATTCACATAAGATGTGATGAGGCTTGTTATGCTGATGATAGAGCTCTTTCCAGCCTTCACCCCGTGTTTATTTAAAGTCTCTGTATGATTTACTGCAAAACCTTCCCAGCATCTCGCAAGTGTTTACTGATGGATGAGCTCAATTGAGACGTCCCAACTCATAATTCACAAGTCACAACATAATTCAGAAAATAAATGTCTGCTTTCAACACACAGCCCTCATGCAGTGAAACGCCATCGAGTTATTCCAGATGTCGGTGATAACTGCAATAAAGATCCATGGCATTGGTTAAGCTGCAGCTTCTCACTTTGTTTGGAACAGGCTCTGCAGGGACTCGGCCTCACACAGTAGCAACCATGGGTGCTTAACCACTGCTCCCAGGATGGCTCTGCGCAGGCAAAATGGGATGACTATTTACACATTGCCATGTCTGCTGTGTCCTGCAGAAAAATCATTCACCCTAAATGAATCATGCCCAGCCTTTAGTTTTACGTGCCTTGAACCAATTTTTTCCTCTTCCCCATCATTAATTAATTTTTAAGCCAGCTCAGGCACTGGTAAGTGTCAGCATCCTGGAGCAGGTGAGGAACTAGTTAAACATGAGGTGCCTGAACCTGCTTGTGTGCTTGGGAAGCTGTTGAACCTGGTGAAGTTAAAGAGAGTGTTAAAACCACAGGGAGATGGATGTTTTCCTTGCACTTCTGCTTGAATTGCTGGCTTCCTAACTTGCATCTTTGATGAGGACAGTGTTCATGAAGAGAAGCTGGATGGTGCAAATCTGGATAGGATCTGGAGGGACCTGTGGCTTTTTGAACAAGAGCTTTAGGTCTAATATGCAAACACACAGAGTTATGCCTCAGCTAAAGCTTCCATGTCAGCCAAGACATCACCAAACAGTAGGAAAAGCTAAGTAGGAGATAGTGATTTGAATCATGATGTGAACACAGTGCCACCTGTACAAACACAGCCCTTTCCTCAAGATCTAAGTCCTGTGCAGAAGGAGTCAACAGTTCCAAGTAAATACTGATGTGGAGTACTGGCCTCAGTACAGGCCTGCAGCTGCCTGTAACAAGGAAAGGTGGCTGAACCTTTCCCTGTGGCAGGAGGTTCATGGCATGTTTGGTCTGAAAACACAGATTGGGAAGTTTCAGAAGGGGCAGGTCTCTTTCAATAACTCTGGACTCATCAAGGCAGATGTCACTGTTAGCTTGTTCATTAGCCAAAGTTGAGTCAAATCACACAGACCTTGGCTTCAGACCTGGATTTTGAATCCTGATGATGAAATTGCATTTTTTATGCCAAAAAATAGCTTATTTTCTGTAATATAATCTCTGTATCACCATAGAGTGTGCAACACTCTTGGGAAAATCTGATCTGTCTCGAGGAAGAAGTCAGTCTTGCTAGTCAAGATTTGGTGCTACTTTAAACAGCAGCAGATTAGACTTCCAAATTTGCATCAGAGGCTATTTTGGGCAGAGATTGGTATAATCCTGCTTGGTAATGGATGCCTCAGTGTGCTGAACAGGGAGCACAAGGTACAGGTTGATCTCACCAGCAAAGGTCAAATGCTGCTCGCACTCACCGTATATGTGTTTGGATAATAAATCGTTTTCCTTCCTGGGATAAAGACACTGAGTTTTTCTGTCTTGGCATTAGTTGTACTGCAAGAAATAGATTGTTATGTTTTTAACGCTTTTCTAAGGACCGTATCTGAGTGTTACCTGCCCTGTGCTGATAAATGAGCGGGAGGCAGGTCTCAAAGGAGCCGGCGTGGCTGCTGCTGTGGCCAGTCTGCCATCTGCAGGCCACTGCTCCGTGCTGGGGATGTGGAGAGCAGGGCTTGGGAGCTCTTTCTTCTCCAGAAATTATTATTTCTACCAAGTTGCTGTTTTCTAGTAAGTGCTATGTAGTAAATTTTAACTTTTTCCCATCTAATCCCATGAATAGTCACCTTTGTTCTTAAAGAAACCAAAGATAGCGGGGATGAGCAAACCTTAGATTTATCTAAGTTGATGAATAAATGCTAATTGTTATTTTAAATGTGTGTTGTTGATTTTTGTAAGTAAACATTTTTGTGCTTAGAAATGGGACATTTGATAAGACATTAAAATTCTGTTGTTCACTCTCAGTCCATTAAATATTTAATAACTCTTTTATGGGGGTGGTCTTAAATGAAAACAGCACCACTGTAACGTTAAATTTTGAATCTTAAAAGCTTTGTTGAGCAGGAGTTCTGTGTATGTGACAGCCAGGCAGCTTCCAAGTATCCTAAAATCTTTGAGTTTATATTCCACAAATAGATAGAGGATTCAGTAGCAGAAATACTCCAATTGTTACCTTCTTATTGCCCAGGTATTTGAACAATAAACAATCTCTGCTGGTTTTTTAACTATTGCTAAAGAATCTTAAATGAGTTTTTAATTTGGGAGAGAATTCACTGTAGGTAAATCAGCCTGAATTTACAATTTTCAACGCTGTAACAAAACTTTATGTATAGAGTGAAATGTTCAGTGTGTACCACATAACCTTTCTATCATTTTTGCCTTTGTTTTAGGTCTTCCTGAACAATACTACAGCCTCACTTGGTTCCTCAGCCCTATCCTGGGCTTGATCTTCACTCCGCTCATAGGTTCGGCCAGTGACCGCTGCACGCTGAGCTGGGGCCGCCGGCGGCCTTTTATCCTTGCTCTCTGCATTGGTGTCCTCTTTGGAGTTGCACTTTTCCTTAATGGCTCTGTGATAGGTAAATAACAAGGAAATCCCCTACATGTATCCCCTGCTAATGTACCTGCTTTAAGATTTTAATGTAGGAAGTAAAGAAAATGCTCTGCAGTTGGTTTGACTCATATTTAATGTTAAAATGGTTAGAAATCTCTACAGCCTTGCACTTGAGCTCTGTCCATCTTGCTTGTTATTATTTGATCTCGCGAGTTACAGCACTCTGCTGAGCATTGTGCAATCGTAGCTGTAACTGGTATTAATAACAATGTTATTAATACAATGGTTGCCAGCATAATGTTTGCAGTCGCTGAGACGAATTTGGTCGATCCTTGACATGGGAAAATTGTAGCAACCTGTTCACAGGGAAATGTTTCCTGTTGTGATCCATTTTCCTTTTAATGCATATCTGGCAACACATCCTGTTTCCAGCATTATTTCAAAAATTATCTTTTCACTTTTTCTTGTGCTTTTCTTAGACCCGGTATTGAAAAAGTCCAGAACACAGTTAATATTTGTTTATCAAAAACTATGTGGGAAAATAATTTTTCCTGAGCCCCCATCAAAGCTGGTAAAAATAGTTTCCCTCAAACATAGTTTACTACGAATTTAATCTACAATCTCTTTGTAAATTTATTGTAGGAGAGGTTGACAGCAAGTACGTTTGGGAAAATGTTTACAAAATGGTTGGACTGATGCAAACAAAAGAAACTTAGCACCTAATAACATCCTCTTGGCTCTCTTTTTTGGGGTTAGATGCAGCTCTATTGTGAAACAGGTCTACTAATTGAGGGAAATGAGTGGAATGTTACCTTGGCTCAGCTTGTTAAAGCCAGACTGAAATGTCTTATGATTGGCTTCAATTCTCTGCAAACTGCAGTGGACAAGCTATTCAGATAAATTGCATTTAGCTTATGCTTTTTGAATTTACTCAAACAATAAATATTATTTATTTGAATTGCTTTCCTATGGCATCAATTGTATTTAGTTGTTGTGTCTCCAACACTTGTCCCTCTTCCTCCAGATGTTTGCAGGATGTTAGACTCAGCCCTCTTACAAGATTTTAAGTGATAAGAAGCTCTCAGTTCCATACAGTAGTTTAGGTCAGGAGCCATTGGTACTGGCAAGCAAACCTCATGCTCAGTTTATAGGCTTATTTTGAAGCCTTCAAATAAATCAGCACAAAATATTGTAGATTCTTCTTCTTCACTTTCCTATCCTTAGTCTCCATTTACTTGCAATCCTAATTGGAGTTTCGGACAACAGGAGATACTGCAAAAACTGTATCAGACCCTCTTTCATAATGTGGCCTCTGGCAGTAGGAGTCATAGGGAGGGGAACCAGGAGCACAGAGGTTGGCTAATCCCAATTGTGATACAACCATGTCCCCGGAGAACAGCTTACTCAGCTCCTGTTCTCTCCTGCCCTGTTCAGGTTTCCAGCAGATCTAAAGCACTGTTGATGTTTTTTGCTGTAGGGTTCAGCTGAGTGTGGAACACTTAAAAACTTCTTTAGTCTTCAATGAGCTTGGTGTAAATGAAGATTCAATATGCAGGAATCAGCGCTTGAGATTTAGATGATTTTTGGTGGCTTAGCTAGTTCATCTCCTTCCACAGACATTTTGATGAGTTACACTAATGGTTTTATCAGCCTCACATGTGTAACTTCTAAATCTCTGTGATTCGAGTAATTCGTTCTTTTGTCACTGGTTCATCTCATGACAAATTATCCAGCTCTGTGCTAATGCTGCCTTTCTACTCTGTAGACAAAAAGCGTTTCATCCCTTGCTGTCAACAGAAGCTGACTGATGCTTTTTGCAATGCAAAATACATCCATGTTGCTTTATCCTTAAAAGTTTTGCTTATAAAAAGCAATCTAGAAAATAAGAATGTTTAAAAAGAGCAAAGAGAGAGATGATGGGGTTAAATTTTACTTTATCCAGGTGTACTGCGGCCACTGCACATTAAGCATCATGTCAGGAATGCTGCCAGCAGTGCAGTTACCTGTGGATGTATCTGACAGATGAAATAAGTAATTTTGGATGCTGCCCTCTCCCACCATGGCTGTCTTTTATAAAAACAGCCTTCAGCATCAGAAGGAAAATACGTGGGGGGAATACGAAATAATATCTGATGCTCCCAGAGGTTTAAGAGGTGCTTTATAAAATAACATTTTGACAAATGTTAGTCTGACAAACATGAAACATACTGTCTGTCCGAGACCTTCCATGATGCTGTGCCAAAGAGCTGAAATTGCCATTTTGCTCCAAAAGGAATGTTTGCAGTGAGTGTGTTGGCCACCTCTCTCCTAAGGTGTTAAGGAGTTGTTCTTAGGAGTTTTTCCTTTTTGAATGAGATGCTCAGATTCCTCTCCCGTTTCTCCCCAGGTCTGGCTATTGGTGATGTCCCGGACAAGCAGCCCATTGGAATAGTTCTCACAGTGCTTGGGGTTGTGGTGTTGGACTTCTGCGCCGATGCAACCGAAGGGCCAATTCGGGCCTACTTGTTGGATGTGGTGGACAGTGAAGAACAAGACATGGCCCTGAACATCCACGCGTTTTCAGCTGGTATGAAGTTAGCTGAGATGTGTTTGGCAGCTGTTGAGTCTTCCTGAAGACCAGGTTGTAGCTGAATTGATTTTTCCTAAACTCACTTCTCACTTTTTTTGTTCCGCAGGTCTTGGAGGAGCGATTGGTTATATGTTAGGAGGGCTGGACTGGACACAGACCTTTTTGGGTAGCATTTTTAAATCTCAAGAGCAAGTCCTTTTCTTCTTTGCAGCCATTATTTTCTCTGTCTCTGTTGCTCTCCACCTTTTTAGCATTGAAGAAGAGCAATATAACCCTCAGCAAGACAGGATCGATGACGAAGGAGACACACTTTCCAGTGCCAAATTCAGTGGCAGTCTCCCCCCTCTGAATCGGCTGAATGTAATTAGTGAGGAAGAGCCGTATGGAGCTTCCATGTTCCATGATGAGGTTCAGTCGGAGCATGACCTCAATATGGAGTTCCTTGAGGTGAACATTGTGAGAAGCAAGAGTGACTCAGTTCTGCACATGCCCGATGCCACGTTGGAAATTGAATCGGAGCTGCTTTTCCTGCATGACATCGAACCCTCCATTTTTCAGGATGCTTCATATCCAAACACTCCCCACAACACGAGCCAGGAGATCATGAAGTCCAAACTCAACCACCTGTCTGCTTTCCTCAGGGAAAATGAGAAGGAGGAGGAAATGTTGCTTGATAATCATTTAAATGAAGATAAAGTCCCAAACATCAACGGCTCCCTACCAAAAGAGTTCCTCAATGGACACGCCAGAATAGGCATGAAGCAATCCAGCACTTCCAACTCCATGCGGAGGCGGAGGCACATGTTCTACCGGCAGCCATCCTACACCTTCTCGTACTATGGCAAGATTGGCTCCCACCGGTACCGCTTCCGCCGGGCCAATGCCATCGTCCTGATCAAGTCCTCGCGCAGCATGAACGACATCTACGACATGCAGAAACGGCAGCGGCAGCGCTGCCGGCACCGCAACCAGAGCGGCACCACCAACTCCAGCGGGGACACGGAGAGCGAAGAGGGCGAGACCGAAACCACTGTCAGACTCTTGTGGTTGTCAATGCTAAAGATGCCCAAGGAGCTGCTGAGGCTGTGCGTCTGCCATCTCCTGACTTGGTTTTCCATCATTGCTGAAGCTGTGTTCTATACGGATTTCATGGGACAGGTCATTTTCCAGGGCGATCCAAAGGTAGGAGAGCAGTTCCCGTGGGCAGACCTGCTCAGAGTCCCTCATTTGTGAGATGTTCTCAATACAACAAAGTGTTGTTGGTGTTTGTGTCTGTTGCAGGCCCCTTCAAATTCAACTGAGCTGCACGCCTACAACGCTGGGGTTCAGATGGGATGCTGGGGGCTGGTGATCTATGCTGCTACTGCTGCTGTTTGTTCAGGTAAGAGACTGCAATCACACAGTGGAATGCACCTCATGCATGTATTTCTAAGGTAAAAGTAGAATCATGGAATATTCTGAGTTGGAAGTGGCCCACAAGGATCATCCAACTCCTGGCCCTCCTGAAATAGTGTTGCTTCAGTTGGCATCCACCTCCTTGTTTGGGGTAAAGGATATTTTGGAAAAGCGTTTCATGTGGTCATAAGGGGAAGGGCTTCTTTAAGAATCAAAAGTTCCTCCAAATGTAGAGGTGGAAATATGAACAGATGGTTAAGTGGCATAAAGCACAAAATGAAATCAAAGGATATTGAGTGGCATTTAACAAGCCTTCAGGAAGCTAAAATCATGCTTGGTAGAAGATTTAAGCATATGCAAGAGGGTTTTTGCAAAGACTGTTTTTAAATCAAAATTATAAATACGTATTTCTGAAAGTCATTCTGCAGATAATTTGGGCTTGGAATAGACTCTGAAATTGAGAGTTTTTGCCCAACTTAAATTCTACCTTTTGCAGCACATTGCAGGCATGTCTGCACAGCTGAGTACCGTAGGGACGGGCTCTTTCTGAAGCAGGAACACATCCTGTTCCTAGTGAGGGCTGGGCTGTGCTGCTCAGACAGCCCAAATATGCACTGAGCATCCACGTCCTAAACAGGGATAGAGCTGCTGTGGCCACATCAATCCCCTAAAACTTTAGTGAGTAAACTGATATTTGAGGGAAAATGGCTTCAAACTGAAAAAAGTCAGTTTAGATTGGATATTAGGAAAAAATTCTTCCCTGTGAGAGTGGTGAGGCACTGGCACAGGTTGCCCAGAGAAACTGTGGCTGCCCCATCCCTGGAAGTGTTCAGGACTAGGTTGGATGGGGCTTGGGCTAGTGGAAGGTGTCCTTGCCTATGGCAGAGGTGGTTGGAACTGGATGATCTTTAAGGTCCCTTCCAACCCAAACAATTCCATGATTCCTGTTTTATTCTTTACCTCTGCAGCCTTGTTGCAGAAATACTTGGACAACTACGACCTTAGCATAAAAGTGATCTACATCCTGGGCACGCTGGGTTTTTCCCTTGGCACTGCAGTGATGGCCATGTTCCCCAATGTGTACGTCACCATGATAATGATCAGCACGATGGGAATAGTCTCCATGAGCATCTCCTACTGCCCCTACGCGCTTTTGGGACAATACCATGAGATTAAACAGGTACGTGGAATATTTGGAGTTATATATGTGAATCAAGGCAAAGTGTTCATGTTTCTCTGAAGATCACAGTGGCAAAATGGATTTGTTAAATCCCATCACTGAAGATACCTGTTCTGTTGGGATGTGTATGAAAGCTTGAATAGATAGTAAATAGCAGGAGCTCGTGCTGAAATCAGATGGTCTTGGCATTGAGTTGGCTCAGAGGGGGTCATGATTGCTTTTCCCTATGCTGAGGTATAAAAGGATCTGGGTGCATATGGCAGATGAAGAGAACTTACATTATTATTGGAGTATTTACTATATATCTGTTTGTTACTCCTCTCTTGGATGTGGTATGGTAGCATTACTCAGGTTTTTCACAGTCTTAGATTTTGAAGTGAGTCTGGAATGCAGCTGTAATTTTGAGGATGCATAAGGCAAACCAGTTCTGCTGGAACAAGGACAATTTTACTTCCCAACAGTGTAATTCCACTGTTCCATTTGGATTACAGATTACAGGAGGATCATTTATTACCAATTCCTGCATTGCGATAGGGAGGGGGATTCCTTTTTATGATCATAAAAATAATGTTTCATGTAACACCAAATGTTCCATGTAAAATTGGTTTTTTGTCGCTCCTCCTGGAGCTGATCTGGGTTAGAAGTGACCCAGTCAATACCTCCCTCGTGCTGCAGGGTGAGGAGGTTGTTGATGAGCAGATAAGGAGGCTGTTGCTCTGAAGTTGTGTCATGGTGATGCACAAAGATGATGTAAAGTTGACCATGGGGCTGAGAAATTTGAGGAAAGTTCTGATGTTTAGGTATTTGCTTTCATCCATTGTTTTACCTCCTACCACGTTTCTTTTCTTTTTCCAGTACATTCACCACAGCCCCGGGAACTCGAAGCGGGGATTTGGCATCGACTGCGCCATCCTGTCATGTCAGGTTTACATCTCCCAGATCCTTGTGGCCTCCGCGCTCGGCGGCGTGGTGGATGCAGTTGGCACGGTCAGAGTCATCCCCATGGTGGCTTCAGTGGGATCCTTCCTGGGTTTTTTGACAGCGACTTTCTTGGTTATTTACCCTGAAGTCAACGAAGAGCCAAAGGAAGAGCAGAAGGGACTGGGTCCTCCAGAGACAGCCGAGGGCAGCGGCGCAGGCGCAGAGAAGCCGACGGTGCTGAAGCTGACGCGCAAAGGAGCCGCGCCGGTGGAGCCGGAGGGCGAGTCAGCCGTGTGAGGCCACCGCCGCTTGTTCACCCACATTCCAAGGAGTGCAGGTGCAGGATCAAGAACTTTTGTTGTATTTTGGTTTTTTTTCCAGGAAAGCAAATTAGGACCTTCACTACTTGTAGCTAAAATTTGCAGAAGAAAAGGCAGTTTCGTGCAAAAATGTAAATTAAATTCTGCAGTCCTTCCTCTAGGTTTGAGCAGGTCGCTGTGATGCTAATTGCTTTCTCTACAACTTAGAAATGTCATTTCTGAACACTTTTTTATTAAGAATACATTTAGATTTCAAATAAGTTTTATTAATCTGCATGAGACTCACAGTGTATACAATTAGCAGTTAGAAAAATTAAGTTTTCAGCTGTTTTTAAACTAACGGAAAATGGAAGCTATCTCAACCTATAGTCTCTTGCCATTTTTTTGTCTGAACATTTCAGATTTCACTAGCATAATAACTGAATCAAATGCTTAGACATCGATCGATTTTTTCATAAGCATGATATTACAGGTCTGACAGCTACGTTAATTTTAGACTTCATGTTTTTGTTAGTGCAATTACTACAGAATCCTTTTATTTGAAATTATTTTCAAGAAAAAAAAAAGGCAATTACTGCGGTTTCTAGAAACTGCTGTGAATTCTTTTAGTCGTACTATTCACAACCACTCCCAAATCTGCTGCTCGTCAGGAGAGAGTGATACTGGGTGCTGGATGTCAGCTGTAGATGGAGGGAGCAGCAGCTGGGAGAGGTGACCAGCACTCACAGGTTTTCTTATCACAAGTGCTGCATTTTATGAATGTTGTTGGAATACGCTGTGACAATTTTTAGCTGAGAGTTTCACGTGCTGGTGAACTCGGGGGTTTCTTGGCATTTAAACCTGATCATCTCTGGATGAAGCTGCCGTGGAGAAAGGGCATCTCTGAGGTCAGCTTCCTGGGAGGGGGCGTGCGGATTCCCTTCTGTAGGGAAAAGAAGTCACTGATTAATTGCACTTTTTATGATCCTTTAACCTCCTGGCTGGGAACACAGCAGCCGAGGTAAAGGCACGAGGTCAGTACAACAAGGAGAACCCAAGGCCTACCTCCGTCACTTTATGGCATAGTCTGGGTGTATAAAAATCTGTGTCAGAAACAGTTTTTAGGCCTTAAAATTCAAATGTTGCTGTTCCAGTCCCTGTGTTGGAGGAATTGTAGACCGGAGCTCTTCTGAGCTGCCGTACCAATGTCGTCAGCGCATCCTCCATGTCCCCTTCCATGATTCAGGACACAGCTGCAGTGGAAAGATACTTTTCTGGAAAGAGCTTGAAAGAGTTGAGCTAACTTGATTTAAAATCGGTTTGGATCGTTATCCAGCAGCCATTTAAAGCAACTTTCAAAACCAAACTTCCATTTGTCATTTGTAAGAAGTGTTTGTGATGCTGTTGACTCATTTTGGCTTGGGCCCCCTGGGCTGCCATCAATCTGTGTGCTGGACAGGCAAACACAGCACGGTGTGGGATTCCTGCTGCCTCAAACTCCTCCTCCTCCAAGACTTGCAAATGCCTGTGTCAATCATGCTGCAATCCAGGCATTCAGATAAAGAAGCTATATTTCAATATGAAAAGCAGTTTTTAATGAATTACTTGAATTATCAGTGTATTTGAGAAATGGCTGTTTGGGTGTATTTGAAGGTGGCATCCGTGGGTTTCTCTGAAGGCTTCCAGTCAATGCCTATGGCCTCTGCTATCAAGGGTGATGATGTTTTTAGGCTGGTGACATCACAGAGCACTGAAGTACATGTAATCACACAGGACTTAGGGGTTGTATTTGTTTTTCCAAGTGTCTTGAGGAAGTCTTTTTTTTCTATGGTGAATATTTTTTTATTTAGAACACGTACTGTGAACTGTGTTCAGGGGAGCAATACTACTGAAGAGTGTGAGACCTTACTGAAGAAAGCAGTTGTGAGAAATTCTGCCGTGAATTTTATCATCTCAGTTACATTTAATGTATTCTGGTGGTGTTCATGTGTGGGAGACAAATGTTGTGTTTCACCCTAGAACTGGCGTTCGTGTAAGTTACATGCTGAGTTAAACATTTTAAAGTGGCTTTAATATTTAAGTTTTGAAGCTCCTTGAAGATTCTGCTTTTGGTTAAATACTGTCAAGTACTCCTTTTTTTAATCTCTACTGCTGAAAAGGTTCTTCAACAGTTTAAAAACGTGCATCTTCTGACCAGTGCCAGCCTTACCCTTTTCCCAAGGATTCCATGGACCAGCGTGGATCAAATCTTCATTACTCCACATTGCACTTTCTAAGCCAAGATCTTTCACTGCACCATCGCACTGACCAAGTAGCTGCAGAGAGGGAGGAGAAGCTGAAGCTCCCTCTGACTTCACATCCCACAGAGGAACATTAAACCATTTTGGGGGGTGAGCTCACCCATGTTTATGGAGCTTTCTCAGACAGGGAAGGGCAAGGAGGGAGGAAGGACTTTTCATTTTGAACCCAGAAGCTTCAAGCAAAGGCAGGGCAGGGCCAGTTTTGTCACGGACAGCATTTGGCAGAGCCTCATTTCTAAGAACTGGATGTTAAAATCCGCGTTTGGAGTTGTTTATGGGGCTTATAATGCAGGAATACATGCACTGCCACGGCAGGAAGCTGATTTCACTCCCTGGTAAAGGCAAAGGAAATAATTATTCATTGTAAACGCGCTGAAGTTTTTGTAGTGTTGCCAGAAGAATTAACCTGGGGAGCCCCAGCCAAAGCATCTCCTCCTGTCCCTGGGCCAGCCTGAGAAACCCCCGTGCTGGCTTCACCCGCTAAGAGCTCCCGAGGGCTTTTCCTTGGATGTGAGAGTTTTCTTTCTAGCCCCAGCACTTCTCAGGGTAGAGTGGGCAAAGATTTATTTCTTCATCTGTCCTTTACCTTATATTTTGATACAGAAATTATTATTTTTTTGTCACAATTAAAGATAAAGTAGTACAGTTTTATGTGTTTGTTGCAGAACTTGTGGAAAGAGAAGTTTGAAGCAGCTTTTTTTTTGTTATTCCTGGTGACAACAAGCATCTTTTTCTTTGTTTGTATTCCTGTCTAGTCAAAGTCATCCCGTTGAACCTTCATTGTAGTAGGACTAAGGTTTAGTGGTTCAGTTCTATGTTGTTCAATACCATAAACTATTTTAACCTGTTCTGCTGCAGTGATGTGTGACACGAGGCACTGCTGGTGCTCAGACCCTCGAGGGCTGTGGTCGATCAGCTGCACATCTTGAGATGTTTCATGTGAGAGCAGAGGAGCTTTAACTTTCACCCCTCGGAAAGGCAGAGTGTGCATTTGGCCCTGGTGGGTTATTCCAAGAGTCCAGTGAGATCTGTGCTGTTGGTGAATGGCCATTTCAGACTCCAGAAGCAATAATTTCTTAGGAATGTTTCTCTTCCTGCTGGTTCGATGACTTTCATAGAGATTTATTGCCTAAATAGCCTTTTAATAACATGGATCTGGTGGTTTGCTGGTGCTGGCTGTGAGCAGTTGTGGAAAGATAGGGGTTGTTCATCATCAGGAGGGAGGAGGCCAGTAAATCCAACAGAGGCTTGTGCTCCTTGAAACGCAGGATGTCCTTCTCCTCTTTCACTTGGAGCCTTTTTCTAGGCTCTGGAATATTCCCAGCACATCAGTCTGAGAAGGAGGTGGCTGCAAATTTACCCTCTTGGTTTTCTTGCTGATCTCAATGCTGGCACTCAGACCACAGGATGGAACAGGCTGCATGAGGTTTTCCTCAGAGGCAAGGACTGAGTCTTTCTTATCCCTCTCCCATCTGATCTGAACCCCCCAAGACTTGGAATGACAGCAGCAACCACAGTGCTTTTTGCCAGGTACCTCATTAAAACCTCTGTTCCATCATTAAGAACCCTGCCCTTGGTCAGGGGTGAGCTTGGCTTCCTCCAGTATCCACCATGAAAAGCAGGATTTTCCTGGCTGCCAAATCTCACGGCCATGCAGGTTGAGGTCACACTTATGAATAAAGGTGGAGAAAGTCACACTTTGTTCCTGGGAGAGCTGGGACATCTGAGCAAGAGGGAAGTGCAGGAGGCAGGTGCTGAGGTTTGGGGGTTTTAGGGATGTGTGTGTGTGTGTCTGTACCTGTGTGTTTGTACATTTCCAGACACACTGCTTGGGCCAAAATACCTTTGGGGGTTGTGTGTTGCTGTCACTGTACTCCACAATGTTTTCAACTGAGTTCTTCCAAGTTTCCCTCATCCTAGTCTGATTCAAGACAATTTCAGCTAAAGAAGACAAAGCTCATAAAGACAAGCTCATAAATATGTATCCTATTTAAATGAACAAATGAACTCCTGCATGATATTCCAAGCACATGTAGCAGCTTCGGCATCTGAAGTGTCTGTCGTGAAAGAGAAGTTGGTTTTCTTTGCAGCTGTTTTGTCCTTGTTTCCTTTGAATAGGCCAAATAAATGTAACGGACACCAAATGTTGCACAGAAATGTTATTAATGACTGTGTGGAAGAAATACCAAATTTTATTTTTCTTTGCAGAAACTTTATGGTTCCAGAGAGTCCTTTAGCTGTTTTCCTTCCTTAAATGACAAAGCTGAACGTTTGTAAAGCACGTCAAAAAATGGTCATTTGGAAAAACTGGAGCTACCCAAAGTTTTCTCTTCGTCATGTTGCATCCAAAGGAGCTGCAGCAGCTCAAACAACAACTGGGGTTTGAATTTGAGGCTCAGCAGTTTGGAAACTGCCTTAGAAAACAACAAAAAGGCTCAATTCCTTTTCCTGACATGGCGCTCGCACCCACTGATCTGCTCATTAAGGTGTTCCAGGTTTTCCTGTCATTTAAATTAAAATCACCTCCTGGAAAACAGATTCGGTTTGGTTCCTCAACCTGAGCAGCTTCACCTGAATTTCCACCTCAGCTTCCCTTGTCCCAGGGAGCGCGAGGTGTGCCCAGGGGGGACAAATACATCCCCCACCAAAAGAGAGCATCTGCTGTAATTAAAGGGCTTTTGATGCCCTTGTGACCTGCTAAAATTTTAGGTAAAATGCAGGGCATGGTTCAATTTGACCTGCTCTGCCACATTTATTCTTAAATTTGGAAGTTTGGGGTGAAGCTCTGGGAGCATTTAGTCAAAGTCAGTGTCATCTTTTTTACTCTGCACCTACTCAGTCCTTAGCAACAGCCAAATTGTAATAAATAACCCCAAAATCCAGACTTTTTTCTCAACAAATTGGCAGTTCCCAATGTGAATTTGTTTTTCCTGATGTAACATGAACACTAAGCCCTTTAAGTAGCCAAATGACCAGCTTATTTTAAATGTCTCTTATTACTAGAAAGCTGCATATAGGCATCTCATAGCGGGGAAAAATAAAAAAGAAAAAAAAAAAAGAATATTTAGTTCCTTTGTGAACTGGCCATATGACAACTACTTTTTTATCAACTTATTAAGTTGGGGCACTATAATAGCTCTTGCTGAGTTTAGCAATGTTTATAAGCATGTGTTAAACACATAATGTTGTTTTATGAGGAAAAAGGGATAAAGAAAAGTGATGTCACAGATGAATGTTTGAGTGCATAGATGGCATAATGTATGTATGATTTTTATTTCTACACTGTTGAGCTTATTTTCTGTTTAAAGGTTAAAAAAAATTGTTGCATGAGAACTGTTTTATTGTGTTCTGCACTTTCTGTTCTTTTTCTATAATCTTGATTTTTTTTCATTTATGCATAGAAAAGAAAAAAATCAATTTAGAAATATTCTACTCCATGAAACATTGTGTTCCAATCCATTGTTCCGAAGTTCGATCTTAATAAACATTTCAGTAAGAGTTGGTGGCTCGTGTCCATGTGGTGTTTGTAGGAAAGGTGAGCAGAGGGACACCAGGTCCTTGAGCTGTGTAAGGCAAATAACACTCACCTGCACCCCAGAGCTTCATTAATATCTCTGAAAATGCTACTGCCAAACATTGTCTGGTAAAAATCCAGGTGTTACAATTCACAGATGGTTCTAAACTCACCTAACACTTGCAGGGTTCAGATGTAACCCAGGAGAGAGCACAAGTGGAGGAGCAAAATGGGGATACCTGGGGTAGGTGTGTGCCCCCAGCTCCAGGCTCTGCTCTGACAAAGGGCAGTGGCTGTCACACAGAATCTGTCACCTCTCGTGCCATCACCAGTGCTGAGGAGCTGAGGGTCTCCCCAGTCACCTATGAGTCTATGATTAGATAGCCACAAGCAGCTTCCAAAGAAATCAGTTCCCATCCAAACTCATCAACCTCTTGGACCATTGGGAAGAACAAGTGTGGAAGGCTGGAGCCAGATCACAAACACCAGTTCATGGGTAAACTTGCAGTGAAGAGCCCACTTGTCCCATTTGATTTCTAGCTTCCTGGACAGATTTGATCTGTGATTCTTCCTAAAGGAAATTCCTCAGAATGAGTATCAGCAGCTCTGAGAAGTCAATGCCCACCTGGGGTTTGGTTCATTTTTTCATAGAATCATCACAGAATCGATTATGCTGGAAAATACCTAAACGATCTAGTCCAGCCTATGAGCAATCACCACCTTTCTTAAGTAGACCAGAGCACTGAGTGCCACATCCAGTCTTCCCTTAAACACCTCCAGGAATGGTGACTCCACCACCTCTGTGGGCAGCCCCTTCCAATGCTTGACAACCCCTTCCATGGAGAAATTCTTCCTAATATGCAATCTAAACTTCCCCTGGTGCTGAGGCTGTTTCAGCTTCTCCTGTTCATAGGACGGATTTAATGATCTCCAAGGTCTTTGCCAACCTGGTTGATTCTGTCCTTGTGACCTGAGAGAAGAAAACAACCCACAGCTGGCTTCAACCCCCTGTCAGGGAGTTGTAGAGAGTGACAAGATCCCCCCTGAGCATCCTTTCCTCCAGACTGAGGCCCCGCAGTTCCCTCAGCTCCTCCTCACCAGACTAGTGCTCCAGAGCATTCCTAGTGCCGTTGCCCATCCCTGGACATGCTCAAACACTTCAATGTCCTTCTTGTCATGAGG